>OZ038495.1:7706867-7851867 GCA_964036315.1 Acanthosepion esculentum
TCCATTTCTGAAACATGGTTATCACTGTGTAGCGGTAAAACCATATTTTAAATCTATTAATTTATAATATATATATATATATATATATATATATATATATATATATATATATATATATGTGTGTATATATATATATATATATATATATATGTATATATATATATATATATATATATATATATATATATATATATATATATATATATGTATATATATATATATATATATATATATGTATATATATATATATATATATATATATATATATATATATATATAAAGATATTTTTTTAGGTATAAAATTTAATCAAAGTGCGAAGCTTAATATTACTAGACGTATTAAAAGCGAAGCAACCGGTTTCGCTCCCACTCTTCAGACTTCCAGGGGAGAGTTAACTTAAATTAAAACACTAGAAAATGTGCAATGAAAAGGAAATGAGAAGGAAAAAATGAACACAGGGAGCTAGAGACAAATAACAGCGAACCCCAACAAACGTTCACGCTGTTTAAACACCGAAGGTTTGCGTGACCTGATACAAAATGCCTCCAGCACCTTGAGGTGAAATAAAGAGTGTGACCGGGACAACACAGTGAACCAGACGACACTAAAGTTAGCCGCACACTCTCTGTTATTTAAGAGGTGCTCACATATGGCGGAACCATAGGTGTTTGTGATACGTCCATTCAACGACAAGGTGTGATTCCTGATCTTGGTGGGAACATATTGTTTAATTCTCATGTCTAGGCATTGAGTCATTTTCCCTATGTAGTTGGCACCGCAACTACAAATGTATTTGCAAATAACAGAGTTAATATGATGGGGAGGGAGAACACCCTTACACCCAGCACGAAACATAGGCCGGGTTTGAAAAACTATACGAACATCTCCCTAGAAAAAACAACTAGGAACATTAGATGAAATTTGTCTAATTATCCTTTCACACTTGGATCCAATACAGGGCAATCTAAGAAAAACAGGGCAATTTTTAACAGTACAGAGTTTGATCCTTCTGAACTCCTCAATCTTGTTGCGGATGACCGAATGAACAGGATCAGTGGGATACCCTAAACCGCATAAGGTATCCTTAGAAAACTTGATTTTATCATCCAAGAAGGACTCTGAACAGACATTAATGCTCTATGAAGTAGGGTTCTAATAATGTTTATCCTTAGTATTGTAGGACAAAAAGAATCCCAACGCGTATATAACCCCGGCAACGTTGGTTTTCTATAAACCGAGGTAAGAAAAATTGTAGGTGTTCAATGTACTAATACATCTAAGAAGGCCAATTGAAAATTGGATTCCTTCTCGACAGCAAACCTCAGTGCTGGATGGATACCATTTAGAAAAAGAGAAACTGGTCAGCCTCAAATTCGCTGTTGTATAAACAAAAAGTATCATCAACATACCGACAATACAGTTGAGGACGAAGCGCATTCCTACGTATTCTCTCTTCGTGAGAGCCGACAAAAATATTTGCAAGTGCCGGACCCAAAAGGAAACCCATAGAAACCTCGTCAATCTGTCGAAACCTGGTATTATTAAAACTGAATTCGACAGGCTATGTGACAAATTTCATCAACTCCACAAATACAAACTCAGGAATACTCGGTGGAGACAAAGAATTGCGATAAAGTAAATCGCAGCAAATATTAATAGTTTCCACAAGAGGGACACAAGTGTATAGGAAACGGACGTCAAAAGAACACATGAACTTACCGGAAGAAGATAATTTTGAATACACTCAACAAAGGAAAATGAATCCTTTATGCAAAATCCACTCAAGCGCTGCAACACTGGTTCCAAAAGCGAATAAGAGCCATTTAAAAAAATAAGGGAAAATGTCCATATAAACATATATAAAAAAGTCCATCGTTGTACATCCACACAGCGACTCATGAGGAATTTTAAACATTTCTAACGATTGCTTCTTCATGCGCATGCCCTGGTCGGACCACTGAATGGCGGACCTTTTCAAATAGTCTCACATTGAATCGAATCCTTTCGTAGGCACCCATGACACGTTGATGAAGCGTATCTGCATTAATAATGTCTGCTGCATATACTTATTGACTTAGCTAGCTCCATAGATGTAGCCCATGGTATATGTAGTCCTATCCTTATTTGATGGTAGATGTTAGCCTGTGCATCGCGAAAAAATGAAAAAAAGTGTACGGGATCCCCATCATGCATGGACCACACTCGTCTTTGTATTAGCTGGAGAACATCTTCTCGCAGGTCTGGCAGTGTATTCGAAACAAAGTTCGAAAATTGGAAAATCAATAGTAATTAAGCAGACAGTACTTGTCCTTTGAATTTAATCAGACATTGTTAACTTTTCTGCATAAATTTAAAATAAGGTTCAGATCATTTGACGCGAGTTCGTATCTCAGCATGGGCGAAATTTCACGAAGGTGAACTGTTGATATTATGCAGCGTTCGGTACATTAGGAAAGAGCCTATAAATCTTAGTGCGTGCTGACCAAATACTTGTACGCAAAAATGGGTAGATGGAATATCAATAGGGCGTTGTGCTACCACAAGTTCAAAAGTCATTATGACCGAGGCTTTGAGCATATTGGCGTTTTTCAAACTGCTGCTCATAACTTCCATAAACAGCATCTAAATCTCAGTTTAGTTGTAGTATATGATACATGCCTGGTCTGTGGGTATTGAACAAGCACAGATGTGCCTGAGTAGTCGTCTGCAAAAGAGATTAGTGAATATATATATATATATATATATATATATATATATATATATATATATATATATATATATGTATATATATATATATGTATATATATATATATATTTATATATATATATATTTATATATATATATATATACGTACACACACACATATATATCATATAGGAACACATATTTAACCGTCTTATACTGAAAAAAATCTGCAACTAAAATTAGATAAGATTTACATTTACGTAATTCTATGTCAATACGTAAGTCATAAATATTTATTACTATATTTTTATCAATATCATAAAATTATTCGAAATCAGAATACAGTTGATTACTTTAATATAACTATTAATTATTACGTGTACAACATATTCGTTAGAATTAATATATTCTTAATTAGAGGCCGAAAACTGTGATATATTCAAATCCTTATTATATCTGAAAAGGGAATACCATTACAAGAAGGGCTTTCTCAAAATAAAAATTGATCAAAATTGTGATAAACATCAGTGTATTTTGAAAAAGATGGAAGACATTGTATATATAATAGAATAGATATGAAAATTCGTGAAGCAATAAAGATTTATTCTTTCGAGTTATCGGGAATAGAGAATATTTGTTGTGTAACATGTATCCTTGAAAATGGCTTCGCAGGAACTGAAAAATGATACAAGGCAACATTATTAATATATCTGGCACAATATATCGGAATAATTTTTAATAGGAAGGGAAAAAAACAAACATAAGAATCGAGGGGTGTTTTAGAAGTGGTATAAAATGATCAGTCACATATCAATAATCAATGTTTCCTCATGAACAGCTACAAAAGACGAGACCAAATACAAAAGCACTTTTATAATTAAAAGTCGCAAATTTGCTTCAGGAAATTTTGTTAACATTAGATGAACTCACTATTCTTAATATCATAGAAAATAATTGATTTATATGTCGCCGTGCGTTTCTATCTTCTTTGAATCACATGTAAAACAACAGTAATATTGTTCAGGAAATATCCACGGAATGTGGAAAGTTATTTTTTTACCCAAGCATTTCAATGTTTTATCCTTTCAAAAATGTTATATGGCAGATTAGAATAGGTAATATATACATTTTAAAATTTCTAATATATATACATACATACATATATATATATATATATATATATATATATATATATATATATATATATATATATATATATATATATATATATATATATATATATGTGTGTGTGTGTGTGTGTTTGTGTGTGTGCTTAAAACAGATATCTTGGTTAATATGTATGAGAGGAACCGCGACATTGGAACAACGGTTCGCGTGCTCGCTCGAACGAGCGGCAGTGCCACGCTGCCTCCACCTCACGGTATTATGAAAGGCGACACTTTTCTTTCAGCTGGAGCCTGCCATAGCGGGCGTCGTCTTCGCTAGCGGCGGTCGCGGTCTACGTCGGTGGGGCATCGCACGCGGTGGCGTTGACGAACGGGCCACCCGATTTGACATCCGTGACAGGCGAGATTTTGCCATCGCCGTCATATGTTGATTAATAAAACAAGGGCAAATGAAAGCGTATCAATGTGATCCGTACGAAAATCATTTATTAAATTAAGGTTTTTAATTTTCGGGCACGCCTGTGTCCTTCATCAGCGGCGTGAGAAATGAAGAGTTAAATGGAGAAGACTCACCGACAGTTGGCGTTGTGGCCGATGTTTATGTTGGTGTTATTAGCAAAAATCTCATCTCTGTCTGATTCGTCACTGAACAAAACATCTTATGAAAATAAAATTAGGTTCAAAATTTGGATCGGTGTGAACGTGTTAATGCGTTTTTTTTCCTTATCGGTGTGGGTAGTAGAGGAGTGAGATTTTGAACATAAAGGAAGTGGGTCATAGGACCTGGGGTGGGGAAGACGTCAATATCGTGGTCCATGACTGTTCGTCCAAGATATTTGGCGAGACAGGAAAAAAGTAGGGAACAAAAGAAAAGAGACATCTTCATATTTATTTGGGGAAAGGCATTTTCAGAAAATGGGGGGGTGCAGAAAAATATATATAGTGAGGTAGAGAGAGTCTAAATAAATGTATTTCAACTTTGTGACAGTGTATGCCGGTCAGTAGTAGGTATCAGGAGTCACATGAAAATGTTTAATGTCTAGTTAACCTCGATTTCATAAGCGATTCTTTTTCATGCAATATATGCATGAGAGCCGACAGAAGTGAGGTAGTTTAGCCATTGTAGAATTGATATTCATCTATCAAAAGATAATCCTTCTCTCTTTACATGAACTTACGTTGATGTTATTTAATGTGCTTGCTTTAATTTCCTCTAAGGCCGCCAAAGACGCGTTCAGTCAGATATGAACTCACTTTTAATGGATAACTAGATTACAGTGTTAACAATTATACCGAACCAAAGCGCTTATTTTGTAATATATTGTTGCATAGAAGGTAAGTAATTCTCAGACATTCAAAAGAGAAGAGGAAAGGAAATCTATACAAATATTTGAACGAAAATAAATTATCGGAAGTGATTGAGAATGAAATAATAAAAATGAGACAAGATAGAATTTTAAAAGATAAAAAGGAAAATGAAAAAAATATTATTCACAAATAAATAAACAAAATGTGAGAAAGAGATTAGTAAGTAAAGCTGGAAGAGATGAATAATTTGTTTCATTAAAAAAGAGAAGAACAGGTATGTTGAGTGAACGAAAGCAATAAGAAAAGATAAGGAATGAATGAAACCGTAAACATCATATTATTTGAATACATTAAAATGTAGGTAATTATTACATTGAGTACTCGGGTTTGTTTCAATTAAGTGTGAGATGCACATTCATTGCCATAGTCAGTTATGTGCCAGGCGTGATACACGCTTAGACAATCATGTATCTTTTCATACATGACTGACGAGGCACATCTTTCCCTATGTATATTTGCCATTTCTTTCTCTGGGAGACCAGATGCCATCCAAGGCTATAGAACCCTGTCTGTTCTGCTGTTTGCACATAGCTGGGGAGAGAAGAAGAGGATTCATACTTTCCACAAAGATATTACCACGTATGTGAATGTAATGGATTCGACTGGAATTCGAACTCGGCTCTCCGATAATTGCATCTAAAATATAACATTTCTTTATTTATTTCACCACAAACGACAAATGGACACATTTATATTACTGAAATTGTCAAAAAGAAATCAACCTCGTTGATTTGAATGCATGCATTCGAAATATTTGTCTTTAACACCGAACCCAGATTTGTAACACCAGTGCATATATTAAGCAATTCTATTAAATGTGTATGACTATATACTACATCAAAAATCGATCTCCATACTACTTGTCTTGACATTCAGGATATGTAATTTTCATCTTTGCTGAGATATACGTTACCCTTTCCCCCACATTCAGTACAAACTCAACGTCGTTTAACTCTTTTGATTCAAACTTATATCGCCGTAAAGCAAGCTAACCTGCTAATGCAAGCTAACCTGTCGTTATGCAAAATCAGATAACTGGTCTAAGCTGTTCAACAGCGTGGAAATTATTTTCTCATTTCAATGGACTGATAACTTAGCGAATGCATTTTCCATTCAAACCAAAATATTTCCGGGGATTTGGCAAAAATAATCCCATAAAATAAAGTCCCTGAACATATTTTACGATTTTGATTTATATTTGTAAATTGAGTGCTTTCATATTTTACTCCGACTTTGCTGATTATGTCTAAAAAGTTATATTTTTTCGTCTAACCCAATTCGTGTAATCTAGCAATCATTTGGCTGATCGAAAACAGTCTTTTTCTTCAATGCTTTCTCGAAATACCTGTCACATTAATTATACGTCTACATCTCCAACGTCGTTTCACGACCATGAATATAACTGTAACGTGAATTCTGTTAACGGAACATTAAAACCAATTAGATTGAGGTTGATTTGGACGAGAGCCCTATGTTGATACGATATTTATTCCATTGATGACATTGAACGGATTATATTAAATTACATGGACATTTTCTGATAGCATTTTCCTGAGTGATAAGCAACAGCCAATATATATTCAGTTTCTGGGCTCGCTCTTGATTTCCACAAAATATAAAAAAATGAATGAATATTTCATTTTCAAATTAAATTAATAACGCTTTCAAAACTGTTCAGATTATTATAGCAATTTGGTTAAATTTTAGTTGGCCTTGTATCTATTAATGCGTTACAGAGTTTCGTTTGTATTTTATCATCTATTTTAATATTCATATTTTATATTCCTGATGAATCATTTAACAGTTTATTTCGCCTCATTTGGTACGGCCTCTTATCAAAAATTCACTAAGTATTCAATGTATCGACGATAGGAATCACTAAGTTTTGGTCTTAAAATTTGATCAAGGTACCATTTCCGGACGAAAACTGTTCAAAGCATCCACAAAAAACGCAGTCTGAAGGGAGTAAATCAGGAGAATATTGTGGGAATGGTAGAATTTCCCAGCTGAGTTATAGAATTGCATGTTTTATTTTCATGTCAGCGACATTGTCATGTTGAATTATCACACAGTATCGACGAATTGCCGCTTTGAGCTTATTCATTTGTTCAACAAGCAGCTTAGTATTGACCGTTTAATTATTTTGAGCTGTTCGTTTCTGCATCTAGCACAAATGTCTCGAGCAGATTTGGTAGATGTTTGACTTTGATTAAAAGCAAAATGAAGAAGATAACAAATGTGGTCATTATTGTCTAGTTGACATTCCAGCTGACAGGGCTAATTTGAAAGAAAAATTCAATAACGTTGGGTAAATTCCCAGGGCTAATAAGAATCCAAAATAGCACGAAAGATTATTCTTTGAGATCATTCACAGAACACAAAAATGGACGAACCGAGATATGTAACAAGCTAGTAATCTAATGCCAAACTTATTTTTCCGTTGGAAATGCATACTAATCCGAAAGATATTACTAACTGCTTATTATAAAAATTCGTAATATTCTATTTTTTATTACTTAACGTTTAATATTACTTTCTGAATTTATGTCGGTAGATATGTTGCCTAATATTTAAATCTGAATGTTTAATAAGGAATCTAATGTAAAGTAATATTTATACTAACCATTTGCTGTTACATGTTTCCTTTATCCGACAATCCAAAAAACCAACACAACCCGAAAATCCGAATGTTTTCCAGATTCTGACATGACTTGCCACAAATGGAAAATTTCTAAAAGCTACCTCCTGTGCAGCAGTTTTAAGTGAGCTCATTTGCCTTAGGTGGGATCTACCCAGTCCAGTTAGGTAGCCTATGTTGGCGCCAGTGTTTTGAAAGCGGCCCTCAAAGAATCGTCTTTGTTCATGGAATAATTAACATGTGTTTCGTGCTCAGTAAAATTAAAAATTATAAAACACCTTGCATATATATATATTTGTATATAGTAATCATTTTTTACGCGTACAAAAAGTGCAAAACATAAGTTTTACGTGAAATCTTAATTTCATCACTTTACGTTAAATCGTAATTTCACAACTTGTGGACATATAGATAGAAGGTTCATTACATGTATCTCTGTGTAATCGAAATTTATTAAATTTTAAATAAAACTTCTTTCAGAGTATATTTATACGCTGTGTTATGAAATCTAAACAGATATCGTGTTTATGCTTGGTTTCCATTCCCAAAATGCTCCATTTTGTGGATGCTATATACAAATTAAATAGCCGGTATTGCAAAATGTGGAAAATTCTGAAAATCGAGACACTTCCGGTCCCAAGAATATCGGATAAAACATACTCCACATGTAATAACTTCAGTTTATGAAAAAACCCATGGAGGGATGCTTCACACTGTCTTCGCAATGGAATCATTTTTTTTCAGATTATTCAGAATTAACAACTGAATTAATTTAAACACATTTTTCGATGAGAATAGGAACACGTCTAGAAAGGGGATGAAACCTGATTATAAAGTTAAAATGTTTTAAGTCTTACGAAATGATGTCAGTTTAGAAAACAGTCTTTAGTCATCTTTCTTTTACATGCTTGATTTACATATGTATTGTCGATATGTTTAAGTATATTTTACACGTAGACATTCGATCGGTATAAACTCTCAGTATAAAGGATTGCGAGAGCTAAGTTATTATTTTACTAACAACACTTCAAACATGAATTTAGATTTTTCAAATTTAGTATGCTTTTACTGTATGGTTGTTGTTAGAAGTATGCGAGTCGAGCTTGGTTCGGAGAACCCAAATCTTTAAATTCGCCAAGTTGTTGCATGATAAACTGTGATAAGAAAATAATATTTTTATCTCGTTGCTACTAATTGAAATTCTATCTAAAAAAAAAAGTGCACCATCAGAACAAATAAGAAAACGTGCGAAATTAACTTCTGGAATGAAGTGTTAGGTGTGATACAATCTCTATTTTTCCAATATCTTCGATCTCACTTATTTTGCGGAATTAAAATTAACGCTAAATATTTAGTTGCATGGAATAATCGCATAGTCAACGTGTTTGCGTAAATGTATATAACTTAAAAACATTGAAGCGACTAATAATTAAACATACACATATTTTTTTGTTAGCCGAAATGTTTATATAAATATTTCCCAAATGTAGTAGAGCCAATAAATGCCATTCTATCATTATATACGTCAGCAATACATATATATATATATATATATATATATATATATGTGTGTGTGTGTGTGTGTGTGTGTGTGTGTGTGTGTGTGTGTGTGTGTGTGTGTTTATAAGAGTTATATATATAAGTGTTATATATATATATATATATATATATATATATATATAAGAATTATATATATATATATATATATATATATATATATATATAACTCATACATATAACTCTTGATGTAATTATATATATA
Organism: Acanthosepion esculentum; assembly: GCA_964036315.1. Classification (NCBI taxonomy): domain Eukaryota; kingdom Metazoa; phylum Mollusca; class Cephalopoda; order Sepiida; family Sepiidae; genus Acanthosepion; species Acanthosepion esculentum. The sequence goes on from OZ038495.1 coordinate 7,716,450, forward strand.
TATATATATATATATATATATATATATATATAATTATTGTCATCCACATACAGACTGTTTCACTGTATTACAGCTCTTCAGCGTTGCTAGACGTTCGGTTGCATCTAGCTAGGATCGAAACCGGACTGAATTGGCGTCAATCGGAAATACTAACACTAAGCCGTCGGCTTATTATATATATATATATATATATATATATATATATATATATATATATATATATATATATATATATATATATATATATATATATATATATATATATATATATATCGACAGGCTACGGGTGCTGTTATTTTTCTCGGCTATTTATATATACGGGTCAGTGGTGCATTGTAGGTAGTCTATTTTGGCGGTTATTTTAACGGAATTCGTTTATATATTTATTTATTTATTTGTGTCCAATTATTTTGCTTGTTTTTATTTATTCTTATTCTTATTTTTTATCTTATATATTTATGTTTTTATTTTGATCGGGGTTTTTATTAACGTAGTAAAAATTTGTTTATATAGCTTATTGTGGGTAGTCTAATTTGGTGGTTATTTTACCGGAAGTTGTTTATTTATTTATTTGTGTCGAATTATATTGCTTGTTTTTATTTATTTTTTATTTTTTATCTGATATATTTATTTATTTATTTTTATTTTGATCGGTGTTTTTATTAACGTAATAAAAATTTGTTTATATAGCTTATTTAATAGTTTTGTTATTGTTTGGGAAGATAATTAAAGCTATTTGTTCAATTGTGGTTTGTTCTAAGTATTATTTTGTCGGAAACAGTTTTTAATTTATTTATTTGGAATGATTATCTTTATTTGTTTTTTCTAAACGGCTAGTTTATCGGTATCGGTTGTTAGGTTATATATTAGGATGTATTTACATCAATTTGTTTAGAAGAAGAAGAAGAAGAAGAAGAAGAAGAAGAAGAAGAAGAAGAAGAAGAAGAAGAAGAAGAAGAAGAAGAAGAAGAAGAAGAAGAAATAAATAAATTACTTAAAATAAAATTCAAACTAAGAGATATGAAGCTTTAACTGTGGTGAAGAAGTTTTGCCAATGCATTTATATTTGCTCGTTGATGTGGAAATGTAAAACGTCAATACATAAAACAAAAGGAATCAGGGTTGTTTCTGTATTTTAGTGCTTGATGACATATTGCTTGATTGTTCTGACAATTTATAAATGCATTTAAATCCCTTGTGTCATAAATTAAAGACAATATAAACACAACAGTCCTTTTAAATAGAAATTTATGAAATAGTTACTTACAATCTATGAAATTAAAGGCGAATCACGCATGTGTAGGTAAAATTTAAATTACTTCTAATTAAATCAACTATTAAGAATACTCACGAAATTAATATACCAATTCAAAATTATTTAATACTCGAACTTAATTAACTCACTGACTGACTGATTGAATTGCTGATTAACTCGTGAAACGAATTGCTTTTATATATTTTCTTTATCCCTATAGAATATTCTAAAGCCAACTGGAATGTTCGAGAAAATTCTAGAATTCTGTGATATTTTCGGCTTAATTTTCTATTGGAATTTGGTTAAAATGATATGAATCAAAATATTTTTAGAATGTTATATATAAAGGTATGCATAATACAAGAATATCATAACAATAGTTACAAATACAAGGATAAAAACCTACTTGCATAATTTTTATCAGAAAAAAGACTTAGCTTAGAAGAAAACTTGTTATGGAATCGACAAAAATGAGAGGCATTCAGCAAAATCAGGAGATGATAGAGCAAAACTGAGAAGAAAATCCTACACTGTGCCCCAAATTACATGAAACTGTCAAATCTAATGCAACAGAGAAAAAATTGAAAATTTTAATCTACTACAAAAAGAAACAGTTTAAATTTCTAGAGCCCATAATGAGAAGATGAGGCATAGAAAATTGAAACCCGCTGAACATGCTGAAGGTAAGATGGACAGAGAAAAGCCGTGTATAACATACCTAATGAATTAAATAAATGTCTGTCAGGACTTGACTTAAGCACGATAATGTAAAGTTAATATTACAAAGGACTCTGTACATAGAAGTAAAAGTATGTTGTTGGCTTAATGTGCCTTTAGTATAAATTTATGTCGGCGTAGAAACTTGAAACGGCGTAAGAATTAAATATCCGGATTCATCGGTGGCTTTCAATTTCGAATAATTTCTCAAGGTAAAAGAATGAATTCTCATATTGTTCTCCTAAATGTGGCGTAAATGGGAGAGAAGTTTGAGACTTCTAATTCCAAAGTGTGGAGAAGGTCACGCGAACAACTGCACTATGCAGAGAATTGGCCAACTAATAAAGAAAAGTAATCTGTGAAAAGACAAACTTGACTACTTCCTGAAGGGACATGGTATTTCTACAAATATACCTTGTTGCTTGGGATATATAGAAAATTTATTTACTCTTCCATTCTTTGCATCTGAACCATACTAGAAATAATTTATCAATATTCGTGTTTTCCTTTCCCCACCATTTTCCTCACGTTTGTTCGGCTTCCTGAAGTTAAGAGTGTTGTCGATTCTTTTATAATATGGCTTCAACAATATTCGATTTCTTCTCTTTCTTTCTAGTGCAGTCTTTCATGGATAGAAGCTTTTAGTCTCTTCTTACCTTTCTACATATGTCAAGGTTAGAGACACATTTTCTCATGAGTATTCGTTTCCCAAGATCAGCACGTAGCTTGTTGCAGGAAAATTGCAATTATTTTCGATAGTTTGATCATCACCATCTTCTCCACATTTTCTGCCCATTAGTATCATAATAATAAAATAAATTCACGTAATTAATTATTATTATTATTATTATTATTATTATTATTATTATTATTATTATCATTATTATTATTATTATTTCCTTTGATTTTTGTTATCTTTACATTTCCTTCCGGGTCCCAACCATAAACAGAAGGTCAGAAATGGCTGCTGCCATATTGCACTGATCAGTTCTGTAAAATAATTTTACATAGGAAAAACCCATTCGTAATGTATTGAGCTGTACTTGTGAGTAATTTTTCTTTTATATTTCCTTAAGGTATGTGCTCCCAGGAATCCCTTCAATGAGTCTATCGAAACACTTTCCAATCAATCCGAGGTCTCAATCTACATCTGTAATTACTGATGTCCTCATGTGTCACATACTTGAGTTTTCCATTTCAAGATCCTTCTATTTTATAATCTGCAGGGTCTGATATGTCAATAAGAAAACATATTCTATTTCTGTGGGCTTTGATTATGATGTCGGAGCGTTTAGTTTGATTGTTCTAGTTGATCAAATCCTCTGCCTCGTTCAAATATGGATATATGGAGACGCTCAATACCTAATTTAGGATGATGGAAGCGGTGGCATGTAAGAAGCTTTTACCTTTTCACATCCATTCGTTTAATGTTAGATATGTTTCCTTTAAGGATTTTAACCCGTAGTGCAGCACAGAGACAGATAAAGTGTTTATGACTGATTCTGTTTCGTGAATTCGACTAAGTGATTAATAACAGAATCACACACCTACAGTACTGTATTCTTACATTCACCTTAAAATGGGTATGATGTATTCTGATTCGCTAACAACGAGGCATTTGTAGGCTTCTTCTGATTCCAATATTCTAATCTTTGTGATAAAACATAGGACTATTTCGTTTCTGTAATTTTCGATTTATTGAATGTTAGTTTTATTTAATTCGAAATCTATACCGATGTCATCACTGAAATATTTGACAGTATTGAAAAATTTCAACACGTTATCATCTTTTCCAAATAGATTGAGAGATCATCCATGTAGAATAGCTGATAAAATATTGGATTATTTAATTTTTATCTATAGTTATTTCTGTTAAGTTCATGCGAAAGGTGAGTTAGGGACAGAAGGAAGAGAAGGAGCGGTAGTTTGTCACCTGGAAAAATTCCTCGTCGGATATTCAAACGACATGAAGTATTGCCTTTGGTGTGATTTATGTATTATTATTATTATTATTATTATTATTATTATTATTATTATTATTATTATATAAATTAATATATATGATATGAATTTATTGTGTTACTTGACTGTAATAACTTTTGATATATACACGGCAATATATTTTTGCGAAAAATATGTTCATTTACTTAGTTTACTTTCCCTTCTTGTAAAAAGTGAAACTGCAATTATACTTTTAATTAAATTTTATGATAGGATATATATATATATATATATATATATATATATATATATATATATATATATATATATATATATCCTATATATATATATATATATATATATATATATATATATATATATATATATATCCATCCTATATATATATATATATATATATATATATATATATGCCTATTAAATGGAATTTACATAAATGTGTATTTAATTCTATATCAATGTACATTGGTGCATTGTAGTGATCAGGGAGAGAAAATAAAATATCAGACCATTCTCCATCTGTTACTTAGAAAAATTATTTTATGTAAGGTAAGATATATTCCCTGATAGTTTTGAACATTAGTTTGTAATACTGATGTCTACTCTGAAAATCTTTAACTAATACAGACATTAAACATTTAAAAAGCTATAAATTCTTTAAAATATGTACACATCACGCAGTCCTTATTTTATCGAAGATGTCTCTTCGAAAAATCTAATGTCGACCTAATATTCAGAGAAGCTACAAGAGAAAATGAAACATTATTCATGACAAGAGAAGACGTAGTGAACAAAGCAAGTCCACTGGAAATTTTCTTAAGTATTCTCGCCGGAAATTGAGTTAATCACAAAAGTAATCTGAAATACCTCGAGCTATCAATGTAAACTAAAGTTAATCATACTTCAAGAACTATAGCAACCTAGATAATAAGTGAGTTCATATTATTGCACAGTCTTACAGATATGTCAGTAAGTTCAATCTAGTACACGTCTAGAGTGAGGAAACTGTTAGCAAAATTAGTAATGCATACCAAGAGTGAGGTAATGGTAAACTGGTAGCTAGAATTTTATTAAGGGTCAATGTTTTTTAGTAAGTGATTTTCACTGTAAAAATAAAAAGTTATAAACTAATGTTCAAAATCAGCCCAGAATTTATTTTATATTCGATCTTACACATATTTGTTCAACACTGTTTTAATAGGGAATACTAACGTTATTTAGATTATTCGGACTACTATCAGCATCTTCATTGCCATGTTCACAACATTTCGGCCGTTGTACGCTGCGGCCTTCTTTACGAATTGGGTATTTCGAAACGAACCCTTTATTTCGCCCAGTGGTTTTAGTTCCACGTGCCATGCCTCTTCCGGATCTTTCTGTTATTTCTCTTTAACTAAACAGTATAAATTTTGGTTCGCCACTGCTGTAGCCAGATACTGAACTCCCAACACGTTGGGTCTAGTCACCGGATCTAACCAACGCCTTCATCCACTGGTGGACAAAATAAAGGGTTCATTTCTAAATTCCAATCACCTGAAGAATGCCGGCGCATACAATGGCCGAAATAATGTTAGTAATCCTAATACCTCATCTCAGAGATACAAAAAGATATACATAGGGAATCGTATGATATTTAATTTTTTCCTCCTGATCTCTACAATATTCGATTCAATAAGAAAAATATATATCATAATAAATATTTCATTAAATGTATCATTGCAAAATTAATTACGCACCAGTTTTCAAAGAAAATATTAATGAAAGATATGCAGTTGATATAATCTAAGGAAAATTGCAATAATAAACAGATTCTAATATTAAGGAAATATTAAATACGTTCAGTTGAATGTAAAAATCAAAATCAGACTTGATATGGGCTAAAAGAATAGACGAACGGGTCCGGACATTCCACATTTATTTTACATAATTTATGCCTAGAAAATTAAATAAAAAGCGTAATCATAGCAACATGGCAATCATATTTAACAAAACTGATATATATATATATATATATATATATATATATATATATATATATATATATATATGTATATATATATATATATATATATATATATATATATATATATATATATATATATATATATATTAAAGCTCTGTAAATTTACATTGAGCACTATTGTGTAAAAATAAAAAAATATCTATAAGAACACCGGATTTTATATCTTACTGGTCTTTCTTTTATATATATATATATATATATATATATATATATATATATATATATATATATATATATATATATATATATATATATACATACATATATATATATATATATATATATATATATATGTATATATATATATGTATGTGTGTGTGTGTGTATATATCTGTGTGTATATATATATCTGTGTGTGTATATATCTGTGTGTGTGTGTGTGTATTAATCAAGGTACATATATAAATACCACCGTTAAGGTGTGCAACTAAAGTTTCGCTGGTTTTCCAGCTCATCGGGTACAAAATAAATATACACAGATGAAACATGGAAAAGACGCAGTTTCACAGTCCCAAAATAAAAGTTGTAGAAAATGAATTGCATGTGTTGTTCATTTTCAAAAGGAAAAAAAAGAAAAGAAAAAAAATATCTACGCTCAAATTTAGGAATTTCAAGTTTCAAAGTGATAAGTCATAACCGGAGACGCTGCTCTCGATCTATCATATTATTATTGAACGGGATTCGTATAAAAACCTTCACGAAATAAATAAAATACATTTATCTAATTATCGTTATTTTACGTAATATTTTACACAGATTTGTTTAATAATTATATTATTAGGTAAATATGTCTTTCTGCATTGATATAATAAATTTGATTTTTAATTTTAGTAATTTATTTTTGTAGTGTTAATTATTTGTAATGTTTATATATACATAAACAAACATACATATGCACATACATAAAAAAGCATGCACAGACACAAACGCACAGACACACAGACGCACATACATACATACATACATATATATATATATATATATATATATATATATATATATATATTTGTGTATTTAGGCAGCAATCCTTCTTTCATACACGTTTCATTAAAAACTAAATAAAAGCACCTTGTCAGTCGTTTTTAATGAAATGTGTGTATATATATATATATATATATATATATATATATATATATATATATATATATATATATATGTGTGTGTGTGTGTGATAAAATACAGTTTTAAGATACACTATATTTATTGGATAAATTATTCAATATCAGAGACAGAGCGTCTGTTAATATAAAAGTGGCTATTGTGTTCAATAGCCACTATCGACAGTATTTTTTTCACGATTAAACTCAATCGTCAGGTTTACCCATTCCGTTTAAGCATGAAAGTATTTGTCGCCGCTGGTTGTTGACATAAATGTACACTTTTGTATTTATGTACAGAAGCGGCAAAGAGGAACAATCGTTTTATTTGTTTCATTACGAGAATATATAAAGAGGAACGATCAATTAGCTTTTGTTCATACTCTGCCTGGGGGCAAATGCTGCTGGTTGCGCCTGGGTTGGCGGTCCCGCCATTGCCACCGAAACCGTGAGATCACCCTTGGTCGGCGGCTGATGAAGACAGGGTATCGCACGTGCTAACACACGTTGTAAGCTTCTAGTAAAAAAGACCTTATACAAATGAAATTTATAAACAGGGATCATAACATTCATCAACGGGTTCGAGGTTAATGTATTTTATTAAAAATTGTTTGCGAGAGTGATTCTTGCCATTTATATCATTGACTTCACTATCTGTTTTTTATATGAATGATTCATGTAATGTAAATTGAACTGCACCACATACTTGATGTTAAAATAACTGATCCGATGTGCAAATTGCTTATAATAACAGTGACATTCCTCTATTTATTGAACAATTTAGTTCATGCCATATTGACTGGAAAAAAAGCTACCTCTTCAAAAGAATTCTCATATTACTATATTTAAATTCAAAATTTTAAAAAAAATCAACCTCAGCGTCGCGACCGCACGCTCCAAAAAATATTTCACAATTAACAATAACACATTTCACAAAAAAATATTTCGGAGTACATCTTAACTTTCGTTGTCCTGTTATTTCCTGGATGTAAAAAAGACATATCTATTTCTATATCTGACGATGATTGTAGGAACAATCGAAAGCTTGTAGTAAAAAAAAAAACATATACAAATGGAATTTATAAACAGGTCTCCTAACATTCATCAACCGGTTCGAGGTTAATGTATTAATGTATTTTATTAAAAATTGTTTGCGAGAGTGATTAACTTCACTATTTGCTTTTTGTATGAATCATTCATGTAATGTAAATTGAACTGCACCACATACTTGATAGATATATATATATATATATATATATATATATATATATATATATATATTCAAATTGAGTTATATTTGAGAAATTGTAATTTGTCTACAATAGACGGTATTTGAATGAGTACAATTTGCATTAAAAATTTTGTATATCTTAAAATTACACACACACACACACACACACACACACACACATATATATATATATATATATATATATATATATATATATATATATATATATATATATATATATATAAATATATATATATATGTGTGTGTGTGTGTATGTATGAGAAATATAGTTCCATGTGTGCTATATTTATGGGATAAAGTGGTCAATATCAGAGATAGGGCCTATATAAATATAAAGTTTAAAAACGAAAACCAAATTTAGAGGCAACAGACTGTCTCAGGCTAGACGATAACATCAGGCCCGATGATTGGAAAATGTGATATAACTTAAGCTATTGGAAGCCAATTACAGCAGAACAAGGCACATTTATATTATTTCAGAAAACATATCTCCCGTCGTTTGCTCCTTTTCGATATAAATATCTGCTAAATTTTTTACTTCTCGAAATCTATACAAAGTACCTTGAAGCCATTAATGCCTTTTAAAATATGATTTCTCTTGAATCATGTGACCACAGTAAAATTCTGATGTGTCTCTGTCGAAAGTCTTATACTTTACCCAAAAATAAACTTTATGATCACGGATTATGTGTTATGGAGGAATTCCATTTTGCACTGAGTGATCACATACGACAGTATATCATAGAAACAGACGGCACTCATGAGTGAGGCTATAATAGTCATCATAATGGTTTTAACTTCCTCTTCTATTTCCGAAGGAATCTTACAAATAATTTTTTAGCATCTACTTATTTGATATCTACATCTAGAAAAAAGATAAAAATAATTTTCTAACATCCATATTCTGTTTACTCACCGCCATTTAAAAAAAGTATATTTATTTCCAGAGCATGTTGTTTGCTTTTGTGCCAGCCAATTGCATTAGCATCGATCTACATTTCTTCGTTTTAATCATTGTTCTTAAAATTACATAAAAACAAGTTTCCCAAGCGCAGTCTCAATGTCTGTCCAAACAGGAAGCATCATACGTGTTATTTATGTGTAAAACTCAAAAATATAACAACATTATAATTCTAAAGAACATTGTAGAAACATGGAAATATGCATAAACAGCGATATGATCAATACGAACACACTTTTTGTTACTAAGCATAATATATATGTGTTGCTTTTGTTCATCCAATAACTTAACACACACACATAAAACAAATAAAAAAGAATATATATATATATATATATATATATATATATATATATATATATATATATATGTGTGTGTGAATGTGTGTATGTATGTATTATTAAAATATATTTATTATAATAAATTCCAATAAAAACATTTTACATCGCTACACACACAAAAAAAAATCTTTCATGTTTCTTAACTATAATCTTTCCATTTCAGGCTATGGTAGAAAACATATAATAAACATGATTTATTTGTGAAATTTGAAAGCAAATCTTTAACTCATTTGAAAATGAAAAACGCTTGAAAATCTGCCCTTATCCACAGCAAAGAACAATGGATAAAAATAATTCAGCTGACCAATTTGACATAGCAAAGGGATCCTTAGACTCTGCTGCGTCTTAATAACTTTCTGGTGTATTCACTTTATATAACCTTACTGCCCAACATGACATTAACATAGAATATATAGAATGTAGTGTTGCAAAATGTTTTTAGTGTAATCTATTATAATATATTTTAATCGTATTTCGATTTACGTTGTATTGAGTACGTATTTAAAATTTAAAATTTAAATGCTAAGATCTGCGGATTCTGACTGCATCTGCACTTTCTGTTTCTTAAGCTATTTCGTTTCATCAGGGTAGATCACATTTTATATTTAATTTTTACAGTAATATGAATAAAACAAAGTTCGTAATCTCTCTATATAACATTCCCAACACAAATAAACGGGATTATTTTGTTAAACCCGTTCATGAAAAAGAGGATTTAATTAGAAGAATGAGATGGAAACCTTATTTCTTCTTCCATAATTATAATCTTTCCAAAGAACCGGAGATTTATGGTTTTAAATTCTTAAAAGCTCTACCATTCATCGAAAGGTTATTTAGTTTTGAAAATGATTTATTGGAAATAATTAACAGTATCTCTTTTCACAAACGTAAAAATAATTTTCAGATACACCTCGACCAGGTTGTAATGGGTATTAATCTGGCAAAGTGTTTATAAATCTGACAATTCATCAAATTTCTATAAAATCACTACCAAGGATTATAATAGACTTATTGAAAAGAAATAACTAAAAATTAGAGAAATGTTGACAATAATTTATTTAACTTCGTTAACAGAATTAATAAAAAGAATATTACGGACACACTTAACTATAGTGACAGAGTTAGCAAACTCTGTACTAAGGAATCTCATATAACTATCAACGACCATAAACAGGGATTTGAATCTAATCTTCCCACCAGGATTATCAACTGTACTAAGCCGGAAATTGGTAAAATTAGTAAGAATATCCCCGAAATCGTCAACAAAGTAATTAAGGAGCGCCTTGGACTGGTACAATAGATTAACTCCACTAATGTCATCAATTGGTTTTATAATATGAAAGATGAAACTAATTTTTCTTTGATCCAGTTTGATATCGTGGATTACTACACTTCTATTTCAAGATAACTCTTTACACTAGCGTTGGAATTCACCACCAAATATATAATATATATATATATATATATATATATATATATATATATATATATATATATATATATATATATATATATATTCTTTTTTATTTGTTTTATGTGTGTGTATGTGTGTGTGTTAAGTTATTGGATGAACAAAAGCAACAAATATATATTATGCTTAGTAACAAAAGTGTGTTCGTATTGATCATATCGCTGTTTATGCATATTTCCATGTTTCTACAATGTTCTTTAGAATTATAATGTTGTTATATTTTTGAGTTTTACACATAAATAACACGTATGAGGCACCATTCACCACAAGTAAAATCTCTCAAAGGCGGAAATGAATATTATTTTGAATTCTATAAATCTGCCCTTATCCAAAACAAAGAACAATGGTTAAAAATAATCCAGGTGACCAATTTGACATGGGATGGTTAGTCTCCGCTGATTCTTCCGACCTTGTTGGCTTATTCATTTTATATGAACTTACTGCCCAACATGACATCAACATAGAGGATATAATGTTATTTAGCGATTATGGCCTCATGGTGGTGAAAAATTTTTTCAAATTCCAAAATTGACAAAATCAGAAAATTAATCTATACTGAGTATAAAATTGAAACCTGAAAGTTATAATCAACACATATTAAAATAAAATAACTTCCTCGATTTAAAACCAGACTTCGTCAATAATATATATCAACCATGCATGAAGACTAATGCAAATACTTTCTATATCCACCCAAAATGTATTCGCCCTCCATCTATAAACAAACACAGACGCTACATCCTTCATAGACTATATAATTAGTAATAGCTTTTCCAATGAAGGTTTATTTTATAAACATATCAGTTTTTACAACAATGCCTTAGAAATAGTAGTTAGAAATGTCCTGAAACTAAATACCAAAAATAGAATCGTAATAGCGGGAAAGTTAGAAACAGAAAAATAATTTAGTCCACACCCCAGTTTAACCAAACGGTTAGCACTAACTCAGGGAAGAAGTTTCTTATTTTAATTCAGAAACATTTCCCAAGTATTAAGCATCTAAGCAAGTTCTTTTAATAAAAATACACTTACATTTAATTAAGTTGTATAGATAATCTAGAAAAATTATTAAAAAATAAAATAATAAACTTTTAAATCAATACTTAAAAAAGTAACAATCGGTATCTCAAAACAGTAAATAATAATGATAATAAATTGTGTAATTGTAAATATCCTAATGTTTATTACAAAATAGTTAATTTGCTGAATCTTTTGTTTACCATTCTACCAATTCATCAAGTGAAATTCCAAAAGTTAAGAAACATAATATTGGTAGGACAAAAAATTCCTTTAAACTGATGTTGTATCAGCATATATCTTCTTTCAACAATAATGCCTACCGAAAGAGAGCCTCCGTTTCTAAATAGTTTCAGCCGTTAAAAGAAATTAATTAAATTCCTAAAATGGAAAAATATTTTTTAAAAAACGAGAATCTGTAAATCCTTATATGACCAATGTCCCCTGGGTTTACAAAAGAAGTTGCATATTATAATTTTTACTAAAAGTAAAGTTTTGCTAAACCAAAGAAATGAAATAACCGTATTATGTAGGAACTGTATAAATTTTACATTCAAATAATCTTGCATAATATTTTACGCATTACAATTACATAACCATTATTTTATGTGCATAAAATGTTCCACAAAATTTTAATTTGTTTTTTTCCAATTTTAAGATTGACTTGTTTTACTGCCCATTAAATATAATTAGCATCGTATTTTAAAATGTCATATATATATATATATATATATATATATATATGTGTGTGTGTGTGTGTGTGTGTGTGTATTTATGCCATATATATATATATATATATATATATATATATATATATATATATATATATATATATATGAAGAATGTGGCGTGCCCCAATCTCTTTAACACGTCTAAATGTAAATACCAAAAATCATTACAAATGAAGAATGCAACTGTTTGATATGAATGGGTTGCAGGCGTGATGCAATTAGTGGAAGCATGGCCCATGCAGCCAATTATAAAATATAATTTATTTAATAATATATGTTCCTTTACTTTTGATTACCTATAAATTCATGCATATATATATATATATATATATATATATATATATATATATATATATATATATATATATATAATTCTTTTAACTTTATCTATTTGGTCCCTTTAAGATGTTTCCGTAGTATAAAAACAATTGAAGAATTCCTAAAATTATCCTTTGTTCAATTTCTTCGCCGCTGACTTGTCTAGTGTGTCAGTTTATCAAGACATGAATTAATAACCCACCTCCCTCAACCCACTGATACGTATTTTCCATTTTCATTTTCTTTAGCTTAATTTAATTGGTTCATCCAGACATGCCCACAATTATAATTTTTTATTCTGATATTAGGCTAACCCCATTTTTTTTACTTTCAAATGAGGAAACGATTTGTTTTCAAATTTCCAAAAAAATCATTTTTATTAACTTATATCTATAATTCTGAAAACGTGTCTGTATGTATTTGCATGTGTGTTGTTTATGCGTTTCTTTTCGATTTCCATTAATATTTTTTTGTTTGATAGACAATTTTTCATTTTCGGTTTTAAATCAAAATTGACTGGAGAAAAATATAACCTTGACGGTGAAAAATCGAAAAACTTTTTTTTTAAAATTTGCGCAAAAATAAAAAGGAAACATTTAATGTCTGTAAAAAATCGTGCAATCAATTTAGAGAGCTGAAATCTAACGCAAAAGTTTATTAGAATTTAAAAAAATATGTATTAATAAAAATATCGTATATTATTCTTATGACGGTTCATGGAAGAGGTTCCTTCCTTGGAAGATTGAGAACGCAAAAACCCGATTCAAATTTTTAACCTTCTATTTGGGAAGTTTGGAGAAGTGCCTCAGTTACACGCTATTTCTGTAACCGACATTGATTTAAGGTTGGGCTGTCTTTAAACTTAAACTGCTTCTGTTGAACGGCACAAATCCTCTGTAAAGAAACCCCAGGCCGATGACTGGTTAATTTGCGAATATATTGAATACTATCGCCCGAAGAAGACCGTTTATAGTTCCCAATAAGAACGGGGGTATTTATTGCAATCTATTATTTTGTGTAGCGATGTAAAATGTTTATATTGTAATCTATTATAATAAAAATATTTTGCTAATATTGTGGTCTACGTTTTAATGAGCACTTTTTAAAATGAGTAAATACTAAGCACTGTGGATTTTAACTCCACCTCTTCTTTCTATTTCATAATATATATATATATATATATATATATATATATATATATATATATATATATATATATATATATATGGAGAGAGAGAGAGGATGGTCAGCATCTAGTTCTACTATCATACCTTGTTAAACCTTTGTGTTGAAAACTGCTCTGGCACATGTGTTGTTTTATAAGAAACGCTTGGCCAAAATTTAAGTGTTCTACAGTTTTGCTGAGCTCACCCTTATATTTTCTGTGTGGGAGGTCCCAACATGCGGGCCAAATATACAATACGCGCAATCCATGGTTATTTTTAGATCTAATACTAATAAAAAGTTTCATTAAAATCCTACGAAAGAATATTTTGACTATTTTTTTAAATATTTTGCGCTCAATTCTTGGTGTACGGAACAAATGTATATATAAATTATTTTTTACAGGTGAGTTTTATAGTATTTTATCTTATTAAATGTGCGTTTTTGTTATGTTGTTTTGTGATATGTGATTTAATTGAAGCATTGTCAACGATATATTAACCAGCGCGGTAATGTTGTGGTTGAAAACATCTGTATATGTTGTTATTATTATTATTAATAGCAGCATAGCCCGGCGTTGAACCTGCTTGATTCAAAAATCTTACGACTCATACGGCAATCGCTATAACTTGATTTAAAATATTTTTGCACTTCCCTGCCTTTAAAGGAGTGCCCTTTGCCGTGCTGGTGCTGCTACATGCCTTACTTCTTGCCTATCTCACACTGCGAATTTTTTCTAAGCTCTATACTAAACATTAAATGTGTCACGAAAAAAGAAATAAACAAAATGAACACAAATCGATCAGCTTTAAAGAAAGGACTCGTAACTGGAATGACCGAATGAAAAAAGAATGTTAACAACAAATACATTTTCTCACCCAACCCAGTTCTGCGGAATCAGAATCAACGGCGAATTTAAGCAAGCGGATGTGCCAATTGGAGTAAAGTGCCATGCAGATTTAATTTTCCCACTTGGGACGAATGCAGCTATCGATTTTTTTTTGCATGCTAGCATGCTAGTTAAAATTTGTATCAGCCAGCTGTTGGCTCTCACGCTGGCCAATAGAATCTTCCTGCCTATTCGTGGGAGCCAGCTATAGGCTCTCACTCTGGCCAGTAGAAAATGGCCGCAAGCTACATGAAAAAAGCCGTAGAAGAATGAAAAAATCGATTATTTCCACTATCGATGGGAGTTGGGAATTGCAAATTCGGTTTTGGCCTTTTTAGATAACTTGGAGCATGTGCATGTAATGTTGGGGCAAATCCGTCGAAAATCGCGGCCGTGCATTCGTAACACACAAACACATCCTGCCTTTTATAGATAGATATTATCATTATTATTATTATTATTATTATTATTATTATTATTATTATTATTATTATTATTATTATAACAACGGAGAGGTCAAAAAGAAAATGATGAAACTAATAAAGCACAAAACATCACAATGTATAATGGCTTCGCAAATCAGTAAGTTCTCGGACATTAAGAACTTTAAATAGCAATACGCAGCTGATACAGGAAAAGCGACAGAAATATAGAAAATTCATTTAAAAATTATTAAAATGATTTTTTAGTTTACTTAATTCTTAAAAATGAAATATTGTTGCTCAAGTACACCCAACACACACACGCACACACACACACACACACACACACACACACACACACACACACATATATTTACAGAGAGAGAATGAGAGAGTGGTAGAGATAGAGATAGAAAGAAAGATATAATGGTTAATATAAAGTAAATAACGGACACTAGTATCTGTATATACGTGCGATAGTGTGCATACGCAGATAACAAAATCTATAAAGTATACATCAATAACTGCACATATATCTACGTTTTTAGTGAATATACTTGCGATTCGCATTATATTTTTTCGTCTTGGATGCTACCTGAATTTTACCAAAAAACAAATGTTTTTCCATGCCTGAATATGACTGAATGTACAGTCAAAAGTTCTTGTGTATTTAAGAATGACCTAATACAGCTTATAATTTAAAACAAATCAAGGATCATAACATTTATCGAGTGATTAGTAGGTTAATGCATCATTAAAATTTTGTTAGCGAATGGATTTCGCCATTTTATATCATTAACTTTACTAATTCACTTTTATGGATGTATGATTCATTATTATGTAAATTTAACTGCAATATATATGTCATTTTATACCAATATGTCTTGTCCACAGAGTTGATCTGGGAATTTAACTATATTGTCGACATCGAAGAAAAAAATCTCTTACTATAAATGTAATTTACATTAACCAGAAAAAAAGGCTTGGACAGAAGCGTCTATGTTTTTAAATTTGGATTTTAATGTAACTATAACAACAGAGATATTTCGATTTCATTTTTGCCTTGGAAAAGTCGGAAGACGAAACGCGTCGGCAAGATCTAAGATTTTTCCAATTGTCATTTTATACCAATATGTCTTCTCCACAGCGTTGATCTGGGAATTTAACTATATATATATATATATATATATATATATATATATATATATATATATATATATATATATATATATATATATATATATATATATATATAGGTTGCTATGTGAAATACTGATGGGTTAAAGACTATTCCAGTTGAACAATGTTTCCTATTAGTCAGCACGATATTAAAAGCGTTCACATAATATATATACCAGCATTATTCGCAGTCTGACCCACCAAAATTTTGATGGTCACTTGTCTTATAAATTGTGGGTCTATTATGTGTTGTCATGCCTAATTTTAACTGAGTAGCCATGTTCTATGAATATAGAATTTGCTTTATATGCTTCATGCGTCGTTATGTATTTTCTTTAAAGCCAACTTGTTTTTCAAACACACCCTATAAGAGTGAAATAGGATATAACATTCGAAATAATTGTGGTCTATCTACATGATGAATAATCATATGTGACCACGTATACACACCTAAAGATTTACTTTGCAACGTTTTCTGTGATATGTTTTACCACTGTTATCCGTAGAGAATGTTATTACAATTTTTGTAGAATATAATAAACGAAAAATAAGATATATGCGCTGAAATGTTTTTGAACCTACCAGGAGACGCCTTAAAAATCTTCGTTTTTTTTTCCTTTAGAGATATATTTAGAATTGTCTCGCGAATATATCTTTTTATCTCTCCTTGTTGCATCCGCCATTAATGCCGGTGTTACGAGGAAAATATCAATATTCATCCTCTGAATTGTGTTATCCTCACTCCTGTTTAACGACGCTAATCTACTCCGTTATTCATATTATTGGCATGTCAATTAAACTCATCGAACCCTGTGAATTCTGGATCTCTTTTAACCATTGCTAACTCTTTCGGCGATCGACATTGGATAAAATACATATTAAATAATCGAAGAATATAATAAGTATATTATCCCATGATATCAGGTCTCAACTTGGCATCTGCTCTCACGACACTACTATTTACTCTTGCCACAATTATAAAGCTGATCAGTCAGACAAGGTCAAATTGTCAGTCAGTGTACAGAACGATGGCAAGACCGTCGTTAACTAGTGCAAAATATGGCTTTTATCTCCTTCAAAATTAAACTTCTCTCAATCAACCATATGAGAAAACCCATTTTGACTTTTATCAGCATGGCTTATTCTATCCCCCAATGAATGACTCATTGCGACTTTTCAGGCTAACGTTCTTAGCTGACATTAGGGGGTAAGTTTATATTGAATCCATCGCTAGATCAGAAAAGAATATCTGTAGAAATGTCATTTTTTCTGAATAACTTCGCCACGTTTTGAGACATTAAATTACTACCTTATTGAAAGGAATTTTCCTACGAGTTTTTTTATCGATACCAATTTGTGAAGTATTCTACACATTTTGTTCTTCTTTGCTACCCTATGTAGAGCATGTTCAAAAATCTCAGAAGAGGTAAAACGTAGTTGTTAACTATAACTCGCTTGATTTTATATTCGCCTCGGTTAGTCACGTTCACCATTTACTTTGTTTCTAGTTCTCAGCTTAGTTATATCACAGCAACTCTCTTTAACGTTCCATTATCTCTGCGAAGCTAATTTAATATTTCCATCGTGAATATTCCCCCACTCAGTAACATTGTTATTATCTGTTTTCTAACATCTGTCACATCCTTTTTTGCAACATATATTATGGTAAATATATACTTTTCATTAGATTTCAGAGGCCAACCATTAATATTAATTTACTCTACTTAATAATTCTAACTGCATTTCTTTATAAGAAATCAAATAACTTTAATAAGGCCTGTTGAATCTATCGAAAACCTTTAGTCGACGTCAAAGTTAAAGGTTTAAAATCTGACAAAATTGTTCAAAGCAAACTCGGGTTATATAGCTTCATTCTATTCACATAATAACTTCAGATGGACAACATACACACACTCGCTCACGCGTACAAACACGCACACACACACAAACACACACATATACACACACAAACACATATATATATATATATATGTATATATTTAAAATATAAAATATTATATTAAGATAGGTGTCCAAAAATAAATAGCAAAAACAAAAAGGTTGAACCTATAGAGGCATAAACGCCAAAAAGTGCTCGATGCCAAATATTAAATATAAAATAGAGCAAGATGCCTTGGAAGAAAATCTCGCAAGCCTGACGATTGCGTCGAGCATGAAGCAGCCTTTCGCGTTTGAGTGTTGAATTCAATGTTCACTTTTATATTTGTATACGATCTATGTCTGACATTAAGCACTTTATCCCATAAATAAAGAACACCTTAAAATTATATTACTTTATATATATACATATATAAGGTTATATATTAAAACTATCTATATTGTTAAGTTTATGGCTTGGCCCGGCTGGACAATGTGTTTCCGAGCGTCGTCTCCACTTAGTTTCATGAGTTCCTAAAATCTTTCTAATGTTATCTTCTCTAAACTTTTCCATTCTCTCAATAATAGCGAGTTTAGCATGAGTTTTGAAATCGGTTTTTCTAGGCGTATGTATGTATATGTGTATATATATATATATAGGTGTTTGTGTGTATGTGTGTGTATGTATGTGTTGTAGGTGTCTGGGCGGGAGTATAACATTTTATCGCCTATGGGGTGTGTATGTGGCCAAGAAATTTACACTCTTCCGGTATATCTTCGGACGTTTAAAATTACGCAAACTTTTCTCACTGAAACCCTTCTTTAAATCTTCTCTCTGTTAAAGGTTAACCCCCCTCCACCTTTGAACCTCCCTGCCTCTCTCGTCTGTTACCCCTCTATATAGATCCCATGTCCTCCCACACTCTCACACATATACACTTACTAATATTTTCCCGGGGTTGTTTTTTCTGTTTTCTTTTTGAATCTGTAGGTCTGATGAATTGGATCGTTTTTACGATTCCAATGGAATAAATTATGACCATGGAATATGAGTGTTTAAGTCTTTTTATTATATATATATATATATATATATATATATATATATATATATATATATATATATATATATATATATATATATCTGATACATTTTCCCGTCGAGTTCGACGTTTGAGGTTCCGACGATCACGAACTAATTATCTACAAGCCTATGACGGGCATGACATTTGAGACCGGCTCGAGAATTGCAAAAAAAAAACACAAACAGTACAGGAGAATGTATTTTATCCAAGTGCAGCAGGAACACTGTTAGATGTCTTATTTTGCTTTCTCTTTTCATGTATTCAACTGATGGTTACTTCTCAGTGCAGCTATATCAATGTTGTACTTCTTTAGCTCGAATGCGAACAGAGCTGTTTTTGTTTCTGGTGCTGACATGTTGTACTGGTGAGTTCTTACATTCCAAGTGCCAAGATGAATTTGATGTTCTTTCGTAGAGTTTTTCGCATTAATTAGATATGTGTGGAATTAATTAGATGTAGTTGTCAGAAAACCAATGCAATGATTTGTTTTAATGGTGAAGGCTTGTGTCGAACAATCCACACTTTTTGGATATGTCGTTAAAAATGTAACGATACAAAAATTTGCCGCGGAAAATCTGAACGACATTCTTCATGTGTTATTATCCGGAGTTTAACATCTGCGGATCACAGTCAATATTTATGTATATATATATATATATGTATGTCGTGCTTATTAAATATACTGTATATGAAACAATCTTCAACAATCCACATTACTTATCTTTAAGCTGTATATTGTGTCAACAAATTAATGACCATCACCTCATTGTGAAACGTGGGCGGGCGATGCTTTATCATTAAAATTAATGAGGCTTCTTCTATTCACCTACTAGTAATACAACAAATGTTTTATATTGATTTCTTATTTTAAGTTTTTACTTGTTTTCTATAATCTGATATATATATATATATATATATATATATATATATATATATATATATATATATATATATATATATATATATATATATATATATATATAGTCAAACATAGTGAGCCAGACAAACCTAACAAGCTTTCCCTGATGATTCGCTTAGTTGAAACCTTGGTAGGTTTGTCTGGCTCACTAGGTTTGACTAGGTCTGCTCTACGTTTGTATCGAGCTCTTTAGTTAGTTGTTTACTCGTGTCGGCGTTTTTTCTTTGGGCCATGAACCAGTATCTGTGCGATTATTTTCGATAGACTTTTATGTTCCTGGCTCTTTCTTTTTTTAAAAACTTTTTTTCCTTCGAGATTGATTTGATTATTGGCAAGAAATTATTGGCAAATCAAGAAATATATATATATATATATATATATATATATATATATATATATATATATATATGCATAGTTAGGGGTTGTATTTGGTATGAAATCCAATAGGGATATAGAGTGATGAAGATAGTTAGTGTTCATTGCTGATAAATTGGTGATTCACAAGGATTGATTGCATGGTCACTGGTTGAAAGTGACGCATGTACAACAAACTCATCTCTCTACTAGTGTTGAGCCTTTTATATTCAATATCATTGTGGTTTGCGATTTAATGGTGAAAATCACTTCGTACAGCTTTTCATATTTTGTATTTAATTTCAGAAATGAGTAATTGTCATTTACTTTTTCGAACGATTCGTTTCATCTTGTTTTATATAAATGTTATTATATATACAAAGTTTAGATCATCAGGTGTCCATTCAAAGGTTGTTATGTGATATCTCTTGATATATCTTGATTATAATATTCTGTCCCTCTCAATCCTTTATATTTCATGTTGAAATGGTTTCCAGCATTCCTGATCCAAATATTGAACGGATGCCTTGTGTTAATATATGTTCAGATGTAATTGAAAGCTCAAGTGTACTTCAAAACATATATTGTATTAAAGTTATGCACAAAATTATAGTTATCATAGATTGATGGTATATTTTTGAAATAAGTATTTTTATTCTGAAATTGTTTTTTAAATTGTGTTCTATTTTCTGACAATGTATTACATTTTTTACACATATTTTAATGATTTATTGCGAAGGTTATAAAATAATGTATTGATTTCTTATCTAATATTGAACATCACGATATATATCCACGTACACACACACAAACACACTCACACACACACACACACATATATATATATATATATATATATATATATATATATATATATATATATATATATATATGTTTGTGTGTGCGTGTGTGTGAGTGTATGTGTGTGTGGAGAGAGAGATATCTGCATTTGTGCAAAAATCAATTTTTTCCACTCTATTTTAATGCGATTCATGAAATAATGTGTTTTATGTATATTGCGAGCAATGATATAAAAATGACAAAAAACAACATATATCTCTAATCTTCACAACTTTGGATTAAAAATAATACGAAATATCAAGACTCTCATCTGCTGCTTTTATTAAAAAAAAGATATTATTTTCTGACAGCCGATGTCTACCTAACAAGCTAAACCCAATGGATGATTCATCTTTGAAGATAGAATCATGTAACTTAACTTTCTTTTGACTGGATTTGATATCTTCCATTTTTTACTCATTCAGTTCAAAAGAAAAATTATTCTGCGAAATCTTTCAAAAGTAGGGAAAATAACTATTTTCCCCTATCAGAATTATTTGTCACTTTCATCAATTTAGCACGCCATTTTTCGTTGTGTGTACGTTTCTGACAAATAATTCCAGATTTCATTTTAATCATCTTTCGAAATATTGGCTTTTATGTACTCTCTGACACAAAACTTTTATACATTCAAAAGAAAAGTCACTATGGCCTCTCCAATGAATAAGAATGTATAGAATAGTATATAGGCATCTGGGTAATCTACCGGGATGTAAACATAGCGCATATACGTATCAACTTTAATTCATAATTATGTTTTCAAGATCTTTATCTACTTACAAACGTACAAAACAACATTAATCGTATTAATGAAGCTACATATCTAGCAATGGGATAGATGTAAAATAATACAAAAGTGTGAGTTCAATACCTGGTTAAGGCAGTGGAGAACTTGGTGAGAAGAATTAACAGGAGATAACTGATAATTGATATCCATTAGTCATGGCACGTGGAACTAGAACAGTCTGAGCGAAATAAAGGGTTCAGTTCGGCATTCCGACCATCTAAAGAAGGCCGGAGCTTACAACGTCCAAAACGTTGTGATAAATAAGAATGAACAGGAAGAAAACAGATTAGAAAATAATTACTTACAATGACAATCAAACACACTAGCTGACTGGCGACAAATAACGGAACATGTGGTGCCTGGCCGAAATAAATGATAATAGTTTTTTTTTTCTTCATCACCACTTGATGACCAGTTGCATGCGTCCCTATTTTTAAGATCCCAAGAACGAGGGTTTAACGTGTACCGTATATGCTGGCGTACCAGGCAATTGGGCGTATACGCCGACACACAAGTCTTCAAAATGTTTGTTTCTGGATATATTTACCGCACACGACGACACCTACCGAGTCGTATTAAAAAAAAAACGGTGGGGAAATATTGTCAATTAACAACCATAATCTGCAGTGCCTCATATCTGGGCGCCAAGTTTTCGTTACGCTATTACGGTAGTTTTAATGACCTTTTCCCTCTAACCATTCATTCCACTTGCGACATATGATCTTTAAACAGCTTGCTGAGACACACATCTCCCATGCTAAGAACTTGTCATAAATCACAGGATTTAAGGTTGACAGTTTTACCTGTTGTATAAGAACCCCCCCCCCTGTATATATATTTTAAGGTTAGAAGATCCAGAAAGGGGTCGGTCAAATATTTGAAAGATTTACTGCTCTAGTGGTACATGATATTTGCGTGAAGACGGGAATCACGTACAAATGTATGTAAATGTGATTTTCTACAAAATAAACATACTGGTAACAAAGGATACTACACATAGCGAATTAGAATGTCAGGATAATTTAGGCAATTTGACGGGGGTTAGCAGTAAGATCCACCGCATTCTTCAAAAGTTGCTAAACTCAATAGTCACCTGGAGAATGGTTAGATAGTTTATATCACCGAGTTATATTAAGGCTGCATCCAATAATTAAACTATTTATCGCCAATTCACAGAGTGATGATTTATGAACATTTGCTGAGAGTATAGAAAAATTGGCTGTAATTACTTGAGAACATTCGTTACCTGGTCATTTGGGAAACAAATTGCGATGTAAAATATTTCTGAGTTGACAGATTCCTGTGTCACATTCTAATAGAGTTGGCAAGATGGTTTGAAAATTTTACAATTCGGCAGATAATAGAAAGAAAATAATGGCCGTGTTTTCTGTTGTGGAGATGGTGAAGCTATTGTTGAAAGTAAATTAAATACTCTCTCTCTCTCTCTCTCTCTCTCTCTCTCACTCTCTCAATATATATATATATTTGAAATTATTAGGAGAATTTGATAATTATATTTAAGTGATTCATCGAGTCTGAAACCTCAACAGAATGCAGAAAGCACTGGCCGGCCGTTTCGTCCTAAATATATATATATATATATATATATATATATATATATATATATATATATATATATATATATATATATATATATATATATATATATCGTGTCGAAAAACGTCAGATGTGTTATACTGGAAAATGCATAATTGAAGCAAGGGCTCATTGTAATTATAGGGTTTCGTATCAAGTAGTATAGCATGAATAATTCGAAATAAAATAAACTTAATTCTTCATTAATCTTGTAAGGTCTTCAATTCTAAATTTCGCAGAATTACTTCCACTCTTTTGGATAATTGAATAGTTTCTTGAAGGGTGAACGTAATTTAGGGAAACTGAGATTAGAGACAAAAGTATGAGCGAACAAAATAACTTATTTTAATTCTTATTGAATAGACTTTGAAGATATAAGCCAGATTATCAATGTTGCTACCATTACTGAATGATCTTGTTACTCTCACCATTGCTCAGTTGGCTGATTTTCACCTGTTCTCTTTCTAGCTGAATAGCTCGAAGTATGTTTCAGTAATTCTTTGGTGACTATCTGGTTAAATGTCTTATCTGAAATCCTGAAAAAAGTAACTTTTAGATATTAAACATTTTTGGGGATGGCCAATTATCCGAACGTGTTACAATATTTGGACAGTTTTGCTGTTACACCCGGTATGTGAATGTCTTTATATACATGTATACAGCTGGAACCACGCTAATAAATAACGTTAAACAGACTAATGAAAACCTACCAAGGATGATGCCATATTGCGCGTATCAGCTGGGAAAAGTTTTATCAAAATTAATTCATACATCCTAAACTCCACTCACAAGCTATTGCGTGTTTCGGGGTGTATGTGTGTGTACGTATAAATATATACATTTTATGTGTCTATATACATACATATCCAAGTATAGGATTGGTGTATACGGAATAAATTACAATAACCAAAATTACTATTCTGAAATGAGTGCTCAATACAGAGTAGAGCAAATATAATTTATTCGAAAATTATAACATAAACATGTTATAAAATCACTATAAAAAATTTGTTTCAACAATTCTGGTTTCAGTATCTGTCTCTATTTCTGAGACGAGGTATTATGTACAATATTTACATCATTCGGACTATTGTCCTCATTTTTGTCACCATATTTATTACAACGTTTCTGCCGTTGTACGCTCCGGCCTTCTTCAGGGACACATAGCATAGTGGATAAAGGCGTTGGTTAGATCCAGTGACAGCACACAAAGAGTGTGAGTTCAATACCCGGTTAAGGCAGTGGTGAACTTGGAGAGGGGAATTAACAGCAGATTACTGATAACTGACATCCATTAAACATGGCACGTGGAACTAGAACAGTCCATCCCAGTGAGCGAAATAAAGGGTTCAGTTCGATATTCCATCCACCTGAAGAAGGCCGGGGCGTACAACGCTCGACACGTTGTAATAAATGAGGTGACAAAGATGAGGCCAATAGTCCGAATAATGTATATAGTTTACTTCTGGTTTCTTATCAAGTGATGGTGTTGAATGTAGACCATGTTATAATTTTCGAATAAATTATATACATGCATGTATATGTATATAAGAAAATTGCTAGATATCAGTTATATAATTTTTGAAGATATAGATAGTATTGAGGGACACTGATGGATAACCTATAAAAAAAACGGTTCAGTGGGAGTGTAAATGAAAGAGAAATATTCTGTTTATTGCTTATCAATTTTATTTAATTATCCTGACTGACGTGCCCTTGAATATGAGGATTTTGTGCAGCGATAAGCTGACAAACCGGAATAAATCCTCCAATTCCGTGTTCATATCCGACATAATCAGAAATACAGTCACTTTCAAAAACTTATATTTGTCCTGCGGTGACTACTCATTTCTGTGTTCTCAGTAATGGAATCAATTCGCCTGATGCGGTTATATCTGTCCAAAGAATATTTTTTCTCGTTTTCGTGTTATCCCTTGGAGCACTATGTTCGTTGCTTAATTAGTTTCAAGATCATGTTAGGAAATATTATTTTTTTCTTTTTATTCGGAATTTATTTGGAGTAACAAATAGATTAGCTGAACACGTGACCTTCGTCCTGTCTCCGAGATGTCAGTCATAATTAAAAGGATGAGTCAGAAAAGAAATGTTAGATTAACGAGCTTCGTTGAATTCGTTCAGGTGGCGGCTTTCCCAAGGCGGCGATTTTTTTTTACTGTTGTTTGCCCGCTGTATTTTTCAGGTTACACTTTTTTGTAGTTTATGATTCATCACAACATTCTCCTACAAACATCTGCAGAGGTATGGTTAATGTCAGAGAACACGTATTTGAAATGAATTTATATTCAAGTACAGGTATTATTTCTACATGTGAATTTATAACAATACTCAGCGTTCTGTATACACACACATATACACGAATATATATATATATATATATATATATATATATATATATATATATATATATATATATATATATATATATATATATAAGAGTCAGCGCTTATTAAATATAAGCAGCGGGGGAATAAATGTGTATAAAACTCAATGAAAACTATGTGAGTCATGATCAAATTCAATCCTTTAGCCCGGGGACTTCGTTGATAACTATATTATATCGCACACATACACATACGCACATACTCAGGCACGCGCACACACGCACAAACGCACGCGCGGGTACGCACACACACACACACACACACACACACACACACATGCGCACGAACACACGCACACACATATATATATATATATATATATATATATATATATATATATATATATATATATTAGACTCATTATATTACATACTTTACGGTTCAATACGTTCTATTCCACACACAGACACACACGCATTCTTACAGACAGACGCACATACACACACACACATTTAAATATTTTTTCAGTTTTAGATTCTTGATGAAAATTTACTTTTATTTATTTTATTTTTTTATTATTGTTATTTTATTATTTTTATGTTATTTATTTTATTTTTTATTGTATAATGCTCAACGTTTTTGAATAAATGTCAACATAAGATTCCCTTCACCTCTGTGTACTTCCCTTTCTCTTTACAGCGTCTCATTTTCTTCGTGGACAATATCTCAATTCCCTATCAGAATTGCGGTAGGCTGTTTTCCGAGGAATTTCTATTTCCTATTCTAATGAAATTAATTGATTTTTAATGAGTAAACTTGCTTCGAATTCATTTATGTTTTATTTGTCTTACTCATTCATAACCGATTCCGTAATTGTCATGTTTTAAAATCTTATTAATTACAGAACATTTTTATCCTCATAATGTTTCCTTGTACCATCTGCAAAATAGTCTCGATTTCCTTATGTAATCACTTCCACATTCTTCTAATCTTAAATGACTGATTGTCCCGATTGTTATTCCTCCAAAATGATAGCATAGAAAATACATCCAAATATTTGTTTTTCCTTCCCTATTCATATTCCGTAAAAGAATATAGAGATTGTACTTCTGTGAATACAATTATATCTTATATTAATTATGGTAGACACGTCAGAGATTTCCATAATACTTGAAAAATAAAAGATAGTTGTCATATCCTCTTCAAATTAAATATAATTATTCCACGGATTTAGATACATATTAAGATATCTTATTCATAAATGCAATCGCGATTTGTTTTTGTTTTTCTGGAAAGATGTTTTATTGTTTCAGACAAAAATATCGTATTGTTTGTTATTTTCCTAAAGTTGTGATCGTTGTTCTCTCCCAGCCAAGGTTAAACTGTTGGTTCCTGAAGTTACTGACAGTGTTGTTTGTTCCATCCCTTTTCTGAGTAATACAAAAATAAATAAATACGAAAATGAACACGGCGAGTTATCATGAAAAGGTGAAGGATATTGAAAGTCTAGTTGTTAATTACATCAAAGTTTCGCTTACACATTCCCTGAGGTTTCCGCTGTTTGTAAAACATGTGAAAAAGGTATCACTGCCGAAACGTTTTGATAATATCAACAAATAGGAAGTAAATAGCCCGATTATAAATAATTTAATTAATATACGTGAGGTATTTTTTTTTTGAAAAATGCTATTTGTATATCTCATGAGCCAGACGCACGAATGTGATATCAATTTCCAAACAAACTACGAAATAAATGTCCTTGTGAGTTGATTCAGTCAGTATTGATATAGCACTGAATGCTATTGTTATCGTATCATTGCTTATTGATATGAAATTATTTGCGGTTGTATCATGAAATCATCTAATGATACCGCCTGGGCAAATATTCTATTTATAAACGTCGGAAGAAATTTTGGCAAAACAATTTAATCATGACCAAGGAATTCTTTGAATATGATTACAAAAGGATCAGCCTAATGTGACAGTTGTTTGCCGACTGCATCAATGTAAACCAGCAACTATAATTGTGAAAGTAAAATCTGTGGATGCGAAAGATTTTTCAGAAACAGAAGTCATTTTGCATATCTTTATTGTTTTCTTGAACTAACGGGGTGTTCTTGAAAAACATCACATTTATCATGCTTGCTAGAGGGATTTTGTTTTAGTGTTATTTTGACGTTTTCATATCTAAATTCGTCGTTGCAAAGAATGTGATTTCAGATGCCGTACAAGATTAAAGAGGACGTAACATGTCAACTTATGACAACCCCCGAAGAGGTAATTTACCGAAGTTTTTAAATTTAGCCTAGAACACAGGGAAATATAAGACTTTTCCAAAGGAAAAACATTGTCACAGATTAAGGTGACATTTATTGACGTAAGTCGCATATACATTTATATTAAATGAAAAGAATATTTCGGGTCAGACAACTTAATTCATGAATATGAATTACTTCGTAAATAAAGTGAAGTATGTTTATCTTGCAAAAGCTGATGGAGGTAAATCTCACAGTATGACAGCAAAAATGAAAGCAATAATCCTAATGTGAAAAGTACAGAAACTCTCATGACGAATTAACATGTCACTAACATTTTTGTATCGAGTTAGTAATAAAATACATGTATTTTCTCCAATGCGATTACACTAACCAGGATTAAATTAAAACCATCGCTTCCAAAGATTATATATATGTATATATATATATATATATGTATGTGTATGTGTGTGTATATATATATATATATATATATATATATATATATATATATATATATATATATATAAATATATATATATATATATATATATATATATATATATATATATATATATATATGTATATATACATATATATATATATATATATATATATATATATATATATATATATATATATATATATATATATATATATATATATATATATATATATATATACAGTCAGTTACTGTGTGTTTATCTAAATCTAAAAATAAACACGCTAAAATTCACCTTCATCCCTGCCGACGGCTTAGTGGTAGAAGTTTCGACTGACGCAAATTCAGTCCGGTTTCGATCCTAGCTAGAGGCAACCGGACGTCTAGCCACTGTGAAACAGCGAAACAGTCTGTCTGTGGATGACACACACACACACACATATATATATATATATATATATATATATATATATATATATATATATATATATATATATATATATATATATATATATATATATAACATGAAATGTTAATTATCAAGGTTTACTCAGACAAAGAAATAGTATTATTAAAAAGTGCTCAATACGTGTGGGAAAAATGCAATGATAGTAAAAATACCATGTGGATCTTTTAAATTTAAAAATCAAGAGGTCAGTTGAATCCGCCACCTTGTTTTCAAACTTACGGTGTCCTCAGGGGATTTTTATCAAATAACCTCTTAACGCTTTAATTTAAAGAAAATAATGAACGCTATATTATTATTTTCAAAAATAAATAAACAGATGCACGACGTTGGGTGTTATGGAAAGGGATTAAGGGGATGGAAAGAAGCGGAAACAGAAGAAGAAGAAGCGGAAAGAGAAGAAAGGGAAATATTGTTGGGGTTGTTGTACCGCTTTGTCTTTTTAAACATGTCCAACATTACAATCGAATCCCTTTTGTTATTTCATTTAAATTCTACACTGTAAACCAGAAATCCGAAGTTTTATAGAATATATTATATTATTGGCAAGAAATTCGAAATTTGTCAGCGTAAGAAACTGCACTTCTATTCAGAACAGAATAATAAATGTTAAAAAAATATGAACAATGCTCATTTTATGTGTAATATAACATCCAAATTTGCGGAAACATTGCATTATTTTTACCCTGTTATCATTTAAGAATGCAATTATATTGAACGCATTGCAAAAGGTAATAATAATAATAATAATAATAATAATAATAATAATAATAATAATAATAATAATGGTGACGATGATGATATTAGAAAATGTCATGACAGATACATTGAAGGGAACCCTGGTGACCCATACCACACAAAATACAAAAAATGTTATCACAGTTAAGTCTCAAACCTTAGTAAGTGGTATATCTATGGAAAATCAATGTGCTCTTAGGTTATTTTGCGTATATTTAAAAAGAAAAGTTAAATGGAAATGTTATGTTCTCATTGTTGTTCTTATCTCCGATCAGACATACCAAATATGGAGAGATATGAAAGGAACTAAAATAAGACTCTGTTTCAACCTAAATATGCTTGTCAATATCCATAAGGATATATTTTTTTTTAATCGTATCACCCCAAGCAAGGAGGCCACTATCACGCAAGGGGTTAAAGAAGGGTTGGAGGAAGAGCAGATAGGAGTGGCAAAGGAGTGTATGTGGTGAAAGAGAAAGACAGTGGGTCGATCAAGACAAAGGGGGCCACAGAAGATCCGTAGCGAGAGCAGAAAGGAATGAAAAATGAAAGTAAGTAGAGAAGGGAAGTGGATAGATCAAGGCAACTGGAGATGTCGATTGACGCTACACTTAAACCGTTGGAGATTGTATTTGTCAGGGAAACAGTAATAGGGAAGGGAGTTCCATAGGCGAGATGTCATGCAAAATAAAAGTCTCTTAAATAGAGAAATATATATGATAAAACTAAATATAAGACAAAGAGCAATCATACATACTCGAAATATAACTGAGGCAAGAATGGGAAAAGATAAACGACTGAAGATGAAATTCAACTATAAATAAATGGTATACGGAATAATGGCTTCTCAGTAAATAAAACGAAGAATCTAGCTGCGACATAAACAATTGCACTGATTCAGATCCTGTCACTGGTGAATCAAACGACATTAGAGCAAAATTACTTGGAAAACACAGAATAGAAAATAATAAAGCGAAAAACTACATCATTCAAATAATCAGCAAAGTAACTCGCACACAAATGTCAGAAACAGACCGGCTCCCAAAGTTTCATATGACAAAGTCCAGAAAATACTAATTATTTTGATTAGAGATTCTTTTTCATCTCATGTTCTTCTGATAAAATCATTTGATGTGTTTAAAGTTGTTGCTACTTTTTAACGTTTTTTATATCTTGTCTCAAATTCATTTACAAATTCATTCTTTTAAGGAGTGTCACTGAAAAGATATGATCTTGTCTTCTATCATCTTTTCACATGTTGAGCTGTGAGATTTGTGAAAAGATAACTTCTAATAGATGTTTCTTTAAAGGAGTACTTTGTTCACATCTCCAAATTGTATTATTGGCGGTGCTTTCATTTCTACTTGTGTTAAGATTATGTTACACTACACGTTAATTTCTATATGAGCAAAGAATATGTTGTTTGAGTTCAATGACTTGACCCAAAGAATTATGAGTTCAATACCTATCTACAGCTGAGGTTAACAAAAACCTGGAGAGTTGAGTTAAATGGAGATAACTGATACGGAGACATCCGGAAATGTCATGGCACCTGGAACTAGAACTAAATTATGGGTTATGTTCGAAATTCCAGTCCTCTGAAGAAGACCCGAACGTACAACGATTGAAACGCCGTGAATATTGCAACGAACATGAGGTCCTGTCTATATTTCTGAGATGAGATATTATGTGCACTATTTGCATTGTCCGGACAATGTAAATAGTGCAAATAATTACAATAGTTTATCTCATAAATATAAACAGAATATATTACACATATAACAAAATGATACTTTCATTGCAAATTTAATCTACATGTGTAGTAATTACCATAAAATTAGGCAAAGCATTAAATAATTCATATATGCTTTTTTCTACTTCGTTGCTTTATATACTGTGATGTGGTACATACAGCATTGCATATTATTTGTAATTATCCACGCTCAGTAAAAGTAGCAAGTGTATCTATTCAGCCACTAATTGTTACAACAATTTTAGTTTTCTCTAAAGCTTTTATAACAGTTTCTTTTGCTGATTATATAACGTCGGGGAGAGAATTATAGCTAGAATCTGAAGTGTTCTTAGGCGAACGTATGGCTATGTTCCGATGTTATTTGATGAAAGCAGCAAGCCAATCTCTACCTGCATTTTTGTTTCCTTCAATGAAATCATTTCTGCAATATATAAATACGTCTTCCAATTTATTTTGGCTTAAAAATAAAATATATAATTCTGTTGTATTTCCTGTTTTGGATTATCGAGGAAGGCTTGAAACAGTTTTAGTCTTAATTTCCTATACCTTATCAAATATCCTATTCCGTATCAAATAAGTATGTTTTATGATATTTTAACTTCAAATGTTGAAAACCTGGATCATCTATTTATATCGAACACGTACTCTAATATTAAATGTGTATATGCATTATGGACTGGCTTCGAATTAATTTTGAAAGAGCTGAAACGTAATGCCGTTAGTTGTTAATCATATGCTTCTTGTTTCAAATTCTAAAACATGGAGTTTTTAAAAATAATAAATTTTAATTGTTATATCTTACGTCAAATGATTGAAAACTATATATATACCAATTATAATCAAGCAGCTTATAGTTCTCCTCAGCATGAATTCCATCAAATATAGCTTTAAAACTGCTGGTTAACTTATTAAAAGTTGAGCCATCAACGATATATTTGTAGATACCATTTGCATTTGAATATTAGTTCTGCTGTATGTATATAATTTCGACGTTTTAGATGCTATTAATCGAAATAAGAAAAGGTTAGGGTTTATTTAAATTACTAGATCCATCTATAGCCAAAATGAAGCTAATGGTAGGGTTATCTGAAAATGCTAAATATTTTGCTCGTGTAAACAAATTTTATCTAAAGTCAATGGATTGTGTTCAGTATTGATAACTTTAAAAAATCCGTTAATCACTGCCAATATATATATAGTTGATTTATATCATTAGGAAATGCTTTCCGGCTACTTTCTAATTAGGAAAAGGTTGCCATTTTCGCATGTATTATATATGTCTAATATCTACGGATCTTACGCTGGTTATGATCACTGGAAGGTAGGAATTCTGTTGCTACAATATGTCTATTGCTTTTCATCGGATTATGAATAATGGCGTAACTAGTGCTTGACCATTTCAATGTGCTCTCTATCCCCAACGAAATTGTTATACATGAAAAGGTTGGGGCATGAATTTCTTAATTATCTGCACTTCTCATTAAAATAAAATAAAATTCATCAACAAAGCACCACAAGAAGTAAATGTCATACAATTGTCAAAAATGTTATTTACCAAAGTGAAATAATATTATCTATATGACTATGACATAGGTGCACACTTGTGGAATTTTTCTACTGAATATTTGAATAACAACGACGTCAACAAGTAGTAGGGAAAAAAGTTTTAATGCCCGTTATTCAACTTGCAATATGTACATTCCAACCGCGTTCGCAATTACAATAAAACGATAAACTATTAAAAAGGCTGCGTTAAAAATAATCATTTTAAGCGATATATAGAATTTTCCTGGATGTCAGTATAATGAATGCTATCTTAGAGAAAGAAAAGTTGCCTCCTAATGAATTCACGGCAAAAATTCATTTTTAAGAATTATTTTTCTTTTGTGTTGCTGATAAGAACACAGTCTTATTAATCTCTACTGCCTACCCATATTCTCAGCACTCGATGAAATAAAGCGATCTATTGGATTTAGTATCAATAGCTATTAGATATTTAAGCAAGCAACGTTTCTTGAAATTCTACGATAACAGCATTTATAGCTAATTCATAAATATCAGTAATACTTCTGAAATTCTAGAGAGAACAGTACGATGGCTCCCAGGAGTATGTCTTGAAATGAATATTAATTCTTAGTCGATTCTGTATTTTAGTTTCCTATATTCATAGACAGAATAGCGAACATATATACCCGATAGGCTGACTACATGATTCGAATATATGTGTAGTAGGGACATGTGTTTTTACATATCACATAAGTAGTATTCGATTATAAATGTATAAAATTGATACAACTATTAGGATTATTAAACAAATACTCAAATAGTTGTATTTAATCACATATTTTTAGGATTAGCTAAAAAAATTTAAAACTATTAATTTGTGTAATTTTACCGTCAATTGAGCGCATGTATTTCAGATTAATCTCTCAGGATCTAATTTTTTCATAATTATTTTTCCTTTCTTTGTTGTTTTGTGCAATAAATAAAAAAGTACACAAACTAATTTTCTTTACGCACCTTCAGCTAACCAATAATATAATATAATATATAATATAATATAATATTTATATTATGATTTTATTATTATTATTATTATTATTATTATTATTATTATTATTATTATTATTTCCTTTGATATCTGGCGTTTACACATTTCTTTCCGGGTCCCGCTCAGGGACCTAAGGTTAGAAATGGCATCATGACACTTTCCACTGCAAAAAAAAAAAAAAATAATTACATAGATAAAGCCCTTTGTAAAATGTGGGCTGTACTTGTCAGAACAATTTTTTGTATCTCTTTGAGGCATGGACTTCCAGGGATCCCTTCAATCAGCCTACTGGAATCTTTTCCAACCAGTCCAAGGGCTCCAACTACAACAGGAATTGTTGATGTTCCCATGTGCCACATTTTTTAGATTTCTATTTCAAGGTCCTTGTATTTTGACAGTTTTTCGAATATCTTCAAAGACACATTGCAGTCTGCAGGGACTGCCATATCAATAAGGAGGCACTTATTTTGTTTGTGGTCTTTAATAACAATGTCTGGGCGGTTGGCTTTGATTGTTCTGTCAGTGTGTATTGTGTAGTACCATAGAATTGTAACAGGTCCTATCTCCGTAACCGGGTCAGGGTGGTGTTCGTACCAATTTCTTCCAGTTTCCTTCCCATAGGAGTTGCAAATTTTCCAGTGCAGATATTGGCCCAATCTGTCATGCCGGGTTTTATATTCAGTGGGTGCGAATAACGTGCAACCTGATACAAGATGATCAATGGTTTCTGGATATTTATCACATAATCTGCATCTTGGGCTAACACAGTATTTTAGTATATGTGCTTGATAATTCCTAGTTAACAAGCATTGGTCTTGTGCAGCAATGATAAAACCCTCAGTTTCACCTTTCAACCCTGCATTATTATTATTATTATTATTATTATTATTATTATTATTATTATTATTATTATTATTATCATCAATCTATTTCGATTTCTGCTAGGGCTAATTTTCATGATATTTGTTTTTCTAACTCCCAGAATATCACTAGCGGTACATGGACAGAGTTCTTCTTAGTGTGTGGACTGTACTTATTTTCTTGTTGAGTGGGCTGTAATTATTCTTCTTACTCTGTGGGCTGTAATATTACTACTACAGCTACTACTAATACTCCTTCTTCTTCTTCTTCTTCTTCTTCTTCTTCTTCTTCTTCTTCTTCTTATTATTATTATTATTATTATTATTATTATTATTATTATTATTATTATTATTTTATAAAAAATTTCTGTAATATTACTTACGTAATATTACAGTTAAGCGAATCGTGTTACGTAAGAAATAATAAAGAAAAGAAAAATGTATGCCTTCTTCAAATTATATTTTAAATATTTTTTTCATGTATAAATATATAATAATTATAATGTAAAAGCTTTTGAGAAACGC
This sequence comes from Acanthosepion esculentum, assembly GCA_964036315.1. Classification (NCBI taxonomy): domain Eukaryota; kingdom Metazoa; phylum Mollusca; class Cephalopoda; order Sepiida; family Sepiidae; genus Acanthosepion; species Acanthosepion esculentum. The sequence continues at coordinate 7,752,634 of OZ038495.1, forward strand.
AAAACTAAAACCATTTCGTCAAAATTTCTCTGTAAAGTTATACGTTTCGTCATGGATTGCAACACGATTTCGTTTTGGTAAAAGCTGTTCCAGCTAATCTAAGGACGTGCAATGGGAATCTACATGACCGTTAACTTTGCGAATGTCTTCATAAAAATATCTCGATGAAGAACTACTTGAAGCTTTCAAATCACAACACGGCAATAAACCAGAACGTTGGTATGATTTACTGATATTTTCTTCATCTGAGAATATGTGTTAAAATTTCTAAAAAAGTTGTGATACTATTGTACAAAAGAATAATTTTCGATCACAAATAAAATTTACATCTAGTTTCACCAAAGCTAGTGTTGACTTTTTAGAAACCAGAGTTAAGTTCTCAAGGGATCATCTAATGACCGAATTATTTTGTAAACTTATGCCATCACACATTGTCTACACCGCAATTCTGACCATCCTTATGTCACGATAAAATAAATCCCAAATTGTCCATCTTTATGCTTAAGGCGAATTTGCGCGGAGATAAAATATTTTGGAAACATGCTCATAATTTTATTCGGCATTAATTAAACGCGGCTATCAATAGTCATGACTGAAACAAACTGCGAATGAAATCGCTAAAAGTGAAGATTATCGTAGTTTTATACGAGGACAAAACACCGAAAAACACAAGAAAAATTCTGACAGAATTCCATTAGTCATCAATTGGCACCGAAAATTATGATGGAATTTAAAAATTACTACACGATAGCTATGAGCACATTGCTAAAAATATTGGCGTTTTAAATCCCAATACTCAGATAATTTCTTTCAAAATTAAAAACATCAGACATATTTTTAACAAATATAAGCGTCCACACTCAACACAACAATGTAGATACGGATCGTTGTAATCCGAAAAACACTCACAGAAAACGGAAAACATATGCGTTGTGCAACAATATGAGTCAAGTTAATTCTATCGCAAATTCAAAGAGAAACATTACGATTTCTACAGAGGATGGTAATTATACTGATTCCCATTTAATATCCGCAGCCAAGTGTACCAAATATGACATTATTTATGTGAGTTGCACAACTGAAAAAATTAAAATAAAAGATTCAATGAACACACGTATAATGTCAGACACAATAATGTGACATCAACTGAGCCTGAAGATCATTTTATTACAAAGGATTTTAATTTCGAGAAACATCTTCAGGCGCACATTCTAAAAAAATATTCAGAATCTACAGACCTATCGACTCTTAATACTCATGAGGATGGTTACATAAACACATTATTAACCTCCCGGTTTGAGGGAATGAACAGGAGAGTTTCTTAAGATTTATACTAAATTGCTTGAAGAATTCCTCTTAGTAACTAAACAACTAACGGATAATTTCAAGATGAACAAGACCACCATCATATTAATCACATTTCCGTTCCATGCCATCACGCGACCGGCGTTTCATTCGCTTTCACGCATTGATTACCAGTGCAGGCGTTTTTTTCATTACAGGACAAGCAACGTTTGTAAAAAGACTTACCATTTTTTAAAAATTTATATATATTTATACCTGAATATGTTTTTAATATATCTTGAAGAAGACAGACATTCTCTTGAAATATTGTTGAAAATTGCGAAAAACTTTGTTTTAGTTTATCATTATCTTTACTTAAATCGCGCTCCCCTCATATCTGTTGAAAAATATTGGAAAAGTTACGTCAATCATTTTGTTTATTATTATTGTTGTTATTATTATTATTATTATTATTATTATTATTATTATTGTTTTTATTTCCTTTGATATCTGCCGTTTACACATGACTTTCCGGGTCCCGCCAAAGGGACCTAAGATTAGAAATGGTATCATGAGACTTTACACTGAAAAAAAAATTATATAGATAAAGCCCTTCGTAAACTGTTGTCTGTACTCGTCAGAATAATTTTTTGTATCGGTTTGAGGCATGGACTTCCAGGGATCCCTTCAATTAGTCTATTGGGATCTTTTCCAACCAATCCTAAGGCTCCAACTACAATAGGGATTGTTGATGTTCCCATGTGCCACATTGTTGAGATTTCTATTTCATGGTCCTTGTATTTTGACAGCTTTTCGAATATCTTCAAAGATACATTCTGTCTACAGGGACTGCCATATCAATAAGGAATCTTTTTTGTGGTCTTTAATAACAATGTCTGGGCGGTTGGCTTTGATTGTTCTGTCAGTGTGTATTGTGTAGTCCCATAGAATTGTAACAGGTCCTATCTCCGTAACCGGGTCTCGGTGGTTATTATTATTATTATTATTATTATTATTATTATTATTATTATTATTATTATTATTATTATTATTATTGTTGTTGTTGTTGTTGTTGTTTTTGTGAAAATGTTGATTATTTACTGCTTTGTAAGGTCACATTGACAAAAATACAAGCTAGCTTTAAATTTCGGTGATTGTACAACATATGTTACTTTAACCTTTTCATTCAGTGTGCTTTTTTCTTCGAGATGAATGAGTGGCTCAAAACACTGTGTGCTTTTATCGACTTACCATTAGATATTTTACCAGGCAATACTAAACATCTTCTTAGTGCCTATAAGCTTTCAAGGCAGTTTTGAAATAAGTGTTTATCTTCTCCTAGGCTGGTTGCTAAAAATGGTGGAGAGTGTAGCTCCTCTTGCCGTTTAATCCATTTTTCAGAGAGACGAGATGGATTCATAGCTTTACTAAGGTATTTTTGCAAACTCAGCTAGAATTACGTAAAATTAACCATTACACACACATTCTCAACGTGTAATCAAAACGCAAAATAATAATTTTATTGATGTTAACAGAAAGATAATTTCCTTTGACAGAAAAGAAATTCTAATAAACTATAGTTTAATTATCATGTGTAATTACATTAAGTTAATATGGCCATTTATTATGCTTCATATATTAAATGTGTTATAATAAATCTCAATTAAGCAATACGAGACTTACTTAATATAGAACACAATAATAATAACCTAAAACGTAAAATAGATGACTAAACTATAGAATGTATTAATTTTCACAAACAGAAAGAAACGATGAAATTACTAAAAGATTCTGAGAATCTAAAACGGAATTTTACAAAACAACACATCTAATCACTTTCTCCTTCATCGTAAATAATCTGCCTATGATTTCGATTTGAAATTTTATGCTTTAAAGTGAAAGAAATTTATTAAGTTAAATAGTGTTGATTGTCTGTGTTTTCGCCGTAAATATTCGTCATCGTTTTTATATTTCATCTAACTGAATAAGAATTTTGTTGCCGCAATGTATCATATAAATAACAATGTTGATAAAAAACGAATTAAATCTATAGGAAACCGAATGGGATCAGTTTATCTGTACGTTTAGACAGGCGGGACGCCAGAAACTTTAAATTTCAAAAGATAGCTCTTCATCATTTTCATTTTTTCACCTCAGAGGATAATTAAAACAAAGGTTTACACAGATATTTAACCATTTATATATATATATATATATATATATATATATATATATATATATATATATATATATATATATATATATGTATAATTCTTTTATTTCATAAGCACATTACTTTAGTCAGATGATGTTCTTTTAGTGAATGAAACGCATTACAAAGTTAGTTTTTTCCATTTTATATATATGCATACATATATATGTGTGTGTGTATGTGTGTGTATGTGTGTGTGCAATTCATAACCTATCCGAATACATTATTTTTTCTTCTTGTAAAAATATGATGGATTTAAATTTAAAAGTAGAGTGATTTGCCCTATATTTTAGAAACCTATATATCTTTATGATAATGCTTTGTCTTCTTAAAGATGATCTCAGAGCATCTTCCATTTCCGGTACATTCCCATCGATGACTGCCGTGCAAAAATCGAAATTCCATGGCTTCACATGCATGCTGCAAGGGTATCTTTGTGAAGTCGTATGAATTTCTTGTGAATTTCCGGATTAAATGGTTTTTCACTTGTCCTAAACATTGATTCTCCTTTTTTAGCACAAAGTTACATCGCTGAGAAGACTGCTGTCAAATGTTTCTCACTGGCCAACAGAACTTGAACGTCTTTATGTATGATTCTTTCTCATCTTTCTTTGATGTAGTTCGTATTCACTCTCGTATCGACTGTACAACAAAAAGTAATATCTCTCCTGAACGATATTTCTCCCGGAAAAGTTAAAAGTCCATCCACTATATATTCTGGTCTGTGTCTGTATCTTGGATATTTCTAATTCTGAAACTGTTTTTTTTACCCTAGAACACTAACCATGGGCATAATATACCTTGCGCAAATTTTCCTATTTTTAATTACAATTTTCACTAGATGATTTTCTTACCTACATAATATGTTTTTCAGTTCCTATCAATGTTACTTCTAAGTACAAAGTTGGAAGTTCCTGCATGTAGAATATTTCAAATAAAGATTTATATTTAATATTTTTTTGAAATTTTCAAAATTGGGTACGAGAGAACAATGTTTACTAGTGGTGTAACTTTATTTTGTTAATGTTCTAGGGTTAAGGATTCCATTATTGTTTATGTGAAGAAGTTTACATAAATTAACCTGATGAAAACGATGATGCCCATATATATGATGGTGAAAGACAGATGTTTAGTACATTATTATCATTAGTACATTAGTATCGTTTCATAGTAAATATGCCACATTTGTCTTCCAAAAAACTCATAGATTCTGTTTGAATGCTTCATTTTCTCGTCTTTCCCTCATCGATTTTGAGAATAGATTTGACATAGAAGAGGATTTCACTAAGCCCGTCTTCAGTTTTCAGCCACTTATGTGCCATGCCTGATACACGCTTAGCTGATTATGTTTCTTTTGATAGATGACTGACGAGGCAAATTTTGTTTTTCGCAGTATGTTGCCATTGAACTCTGCCGTAGATCAGTTGTCATCCAAGGCTATAGAACCCCGTCTCTTTTGCTATTTACACATAGCTGGGAGGTGAATAAGAGGAGTCATAACTTTCCTAAGGTTATTAGAATGTAAGTAGATTCTACTGGAATTCGAACTCGGCTCTCCGATTCCTCAATCCGAGTCACTTTCTAGTTACGCCAATTTCAGTTTTAGCTTTGCATATATAATCGAAACTCGCATAAATAAACTAGAATTTTCTTACACTTGAATCAAGTACACGAATACTGCTTAACATGGCTGCTACACCTGGTGTCAGTTTGGCCAGAAAAATAGCAGAATCTTCTATTTTCGCTTGCTTATTTTATTCTGTGATGAAACTCTAATAAAAATTTTCTATTAGATCTTTATCGTATCCCATATTATAATGCGTGTGTGTGAGCACGCGTGTCTGTGTAAATATATACTAATAGCAACGTCATCTATAACATAATTCTTTATAAAAAAAGGGATAATTCTCATATGTTTGACATGATCCATTTCGCCAAAAATGTGGCACAAAGATTTATTCGAGAACATAGTTTGGTATTGTTTAAACAGATTAATAAGGTCTATAATATTCTATATATGGACTTTTTGAACATGAAAGGAAACGTAGTACTGTCATATAGAGTCAATTTATTTATTTGTAGATATTAATACATTATTTATACAGGCAGAATTATCCAGCTTTGATCGCGATAATATAAATAGACTGTGTACAGACAAATTGCTATTGTCTGTATTCTAAGTCACACATATTAATCTTAGAAAATTAAACTTTTTCTTCATAAAAGTCAGAATATTAAGAAGCTTAAGGAAATATGATGTCCATTCAGTTTAATCTCTTCCGAGACTGAGCTCTGTTTATATACAAGTACATATGAGACGCGATTGAAACTGGCCATATAAGCAATCCATATCACATCACAAACGAATCTTTTACTAAAAAACAGCGATCCTGCTTTCCCTCCTTAGGCCAATATACTGATGGTGGTGGGGTGCTATTCTAATATCATTGGTATATATTTGTTGGGGTGAGAATTAAGTTAACCAAAAAATATCCTCTCCCAATATTCCAAGAAGGTGAACTCAAGCTGTAACTTTCGAAAAAAGGAAATATATTCATGAATTGGAATGAAAGCATGGATAGTACATACCAGAATAAGTCAGGGTGTGGAAGTAGTAAATACTAAACACTTAAAATACATCGGGGCAAGAATTAATTATAACAGATTTAGTATAGGAAATAAAGACATTTTACATAGAATCGTATTCACCAGAGGAAACCTCCGCCATAAAATTGATACAATCAAAAAACATTAACCTGAAATCTCGAGTCATGTTCTTAGATTTGGCTTCCAGTTTAGACTTTCTTGTCTTTTGCCAAAATTGGTTCAGAAATATCTAATCTTTTAGCTGCAAACAACCGCTTTCTCGTTTGAATAGTTAAAATTGATTTCAGCGAATGTCTCGTGTATATCGTAAGGAAGACTATGCTTCTTCAAAATTAATGTGATGACGGTTCAGAAACACAAATGATTATAGCAAATAACAAATGTCACATAACTTGAGGATTTCAAAAAGCCACAAGAACACAAATGGACAGCTCATATAATACGGGAAAATAATGACATAATCAATATTTTGATTTTGACGTTCTATATGTCCTTAAAAATGTTTACGAAAGTTTTTTTCTCCCTCAATACGGTACAGAACGTTAGAAGTGGACTTGCAAAATTTCCTGAAAATAGTTTTAATATAAACTTTTTATAAGTTGTAACCTAAAGCAGCAGAGGCTGCTCAGTCAATGAGTCAATGTTAGGATTTATAGATGGATGGTAATATTTCTTCGGATATGTGGTTTTCCAATTGAAAATGAGAGCCACATCGTTTTTTGCCGGTGGATTGGAGCGATGTAAATGCTTTCTGGAAGATTATTGGTTAGCCGAATATTCGCTGTGAACTCTATGTAGAATCTAGTTTGCCCCAGAGGAGATGCAAATCAACTGCATAAATCGGCTATTTGTATAAAATATCATTACAATGCACGTGGAACGTCATAAATCTTACGACAAAAATCTGCTCAGAATCGGAATAGGTTGCTAATTTGTATTTGATAAGAAGGAAAGAATGAGATGTTATTTGAAAGATATTCGACAGGGTATTATGTTAGAAAAAAACAATGTTTGCTGTATTTATGGGGGAGGAGTGTTTAATATCGGAAATATGTACAGATTGTGGCCCCATGAATAAGCACTCTTAAAGGAAATTCTCTCACACACACACACACAAACAGAAACAAACACACACACACATATAAATATATATGATGGACTCTCCCATCGAGTTCAACGTATAAGGTTCCAACGAGCACGAACTAATTATCTGCATGCCTGTAACCGGCATGACTTTTGAGACCGGCTCAAGAATTGCACAAAAGACCACAAACAGTACAGGAGAATGTATTGTATCCAAGTGCAGCAGGAACACTGTTAGATGTCTTATTTTGCTTTCTCGTTCCATGTAATCGACTGATGCTTACTTCTCAGTGCAGCTATATCAATGTTGTACTTCTTTAACTCCAATGCGAACAGAGCTGTTTTTGTTTCTTCAGACCGCAGTCCTCATGGGGTATTATCGTGGAGTTTAACCTCACTGGATCACAGTCAATATCACACAGTATATATATGTAAATGAAAGTTGAGGGCTCGAGGAAAAGTATTCATAACAATCAATCCACTTTAATTTATTTTCATACTCACTGTTTTTCCGCTGCGCTCTATCTTCTCTCTCACCCTCTCTCTTTATATATATAAATATATATATATATATAAATATATATATATATAAATATATATATATATATATATATATATATACAGGATGTATCAAAAATATTTTTTACAAAATTTTGGGCTGGTTCCTCACACCAAAACAAGGACAAAATTCCATATAAATAAATGTCCGCAAATTCTTCGTTTTTGATTTTTTTTTAAATCTAAAGAAACTTTACGGTAGATGGCGCTGTGCTGGTAGGTAGACTAGTTTACATTTGTACCTAGTCTGTTGTCTGTCCTCAATGTTTAACGTGTGCAGCAGTGAGTCATCTGAGAAGTATTCCGTTTAACAATAGCAAAACATTCATATCGTAAGCAGGTTGATATTTTTTTTTACATTCCGCCGCTCAAATTTTATTGTACCCGAGGCTGCACGGCTGTATCAGATTTCGCTTCCAGACAGAAGGCTGCCGAGTCATCCAACTTTCCAGTTGCTTATCTTGGCCCTGTTGAAACAGGTCGGCGACATCAAAACATATGGGTCGAGGAAGTCCGTACGCCTGACCAACAAGACCACAAGAATTATCACTCACCACGGGAGAACTTTTTCCGATGGCTTATTGCACAACCTGCCAATCCGTTGTTGGCCATTTTCGTCTTGTTTATGGAGGAGGCAACATTTGGAAGAGACGGAATAGGAACATTTGTGTGCGGATCCGGATCCCCATGGTACACAACTGACATAAGTTTACGTCTAATTTGTGCTCTGGAATTGTAGGTGATTGTCTCGTAGATTTATGCTCTCCTATCACATCTTACAACAGTTATCTATATGGAATTTATTGTCAGCAATGTTTGTAAAAGTATATTTGGATTGTATCTTGGATTGTACATTAAACAGCGACTACCGTAACGTTTAAACTTAACTAAAATATGAAGGAATTCCGGAAATATATTTATATGATCCACCGTATATAGTTTCGCATATCATTTTCGTTATACGATTCTTGCTAATGTCGTTCAATGTCCAGTATCTTCCTGTTCCGCTTTCTACGCATCAATGTCCTCTTTGAATGTTTCAAGATGAGCGTCATGGATATGGATTTTGAGGGACATCTTCTAGCTCATTTTGTAGTAGTTCTTTACCAGGGTCTCAACAAGCTCCACATTTTCGGCCGTGTATTTCCCCAAGAAGCCCCGAATGCTACTTTCTCCGCCATAGTTCGCTGCTTAGGGACTTCTTCGTACTCGGTTATCTTTTTTATTTGTCGTCACAAGAAAGAATCCTTTGACATTTTCCGCACACAGCTTTGGGAAGAAGTTTTTAAGTTAACTGAAGTCCGCAAATTCCTTATCTACAGCTGTGACAAATTGTTCCATAAGGCCCAGATTTAAGAGCTGTGAAGGAAACACTACTTTCCGGGGTTGATTTAGCGCCTTTCATTTGACGTTGCCCAGCCACACACACACACACACACACGCGCACATGCTGAAATCGGTCCCCTATGGCAAGTCTTGAATCTGGTAATGTGCCGAGATATCCTTGCTGTCCCATATACAAAGATAACAAGGAAAATTGTTAAAGCTGCATTGGTCCCATCAGGAAGGCGACAATTTTGAAGTCTCCGATAATCACCCAACCGTACACTTCATATTTCAAGGCACCACTTCTGTATTTTTCTTTGAGATGCACCGAATGATCCAGGGCAAGAAATGGACACATGTTGACGTTATGAAGCAGCACGCATGAGATATTGATTAAGTGGTGAAATTCGTAGGTTTGCCTGGAACAGACCGGTCATAAAGTACAAGAAGCGAAGCACTTCTTGACAAGTGAAAAAGCTTGAAACACACTGGTGACGCTTTTTTCTGACGTGCGACTTGTAGATATTTACCTAAGAAATTCCACTGCTTCAGACTTGACTACACATTTACGGTATTGGAATGTTGAGGTCTTCTTGGTTGGGATAGTGTGAGTTTCTTGCCTCAGCTGTGCTTCTATAATATATGACTTCATCATATACTGAATTTTTGCTGCTCTACTCTGAAGACGGTTGCTCCCGATTTGGAGGAATAGCTTACCAGCTCGACCTTTCATGGGTCTACCATGCAGAAGAAGCGATTGCTTGACTGTTTAGTTGCTTCTCTCCAAATTCGTGGGCTTGCGAATTTCATCGTTCGATTCCTCCCCTATTCAAGAAACAAAAGCAAAGTTTGATGGGAATAATAGTCATTCCCTTTATATACAAAATCATTTAGGAAAAAACAGTTAGTTACTAAAGAGAAAACTACACATTTTGTTAAATGGTTTAATTTATCAAGCATCCAACATTTCGCCATTTAACGAGAAGATTTGTATATAATAAAAAAAATTTCGCCATACAAAAAGGTTTATTATCAATTGTTTCTTAGCAAATAAAAATGAAACAACAGTACAAAAACGATGCATAGGTTCACTGAAGTTATTATCAATAAGTGAAATAAATTGTCTATCACTCTTCAGGGAAAGGTGATGGATTAGTTATCGTATTATGAAAATATTATTATAGTTATATTATTATATTACACAGAAGAAAAATATCTCTTGAATGAAACGAAGATCTATGAATAAATAAATAATATTTCGTTAATAAAGACAGTCATGAATTCAAAAATCAATGAAAAATTTTTAAAAAATATACGATTGTTGTAAAATCATCAAAATACAATTTCCTGGCCAGAAAAATACAAACTTAGTACATTTACAAACTAATATATGTTATTGGAAGCGAAACTTAAAAATAGTGAAAGCTTTAAGAAATTTATGTGAACATTTTCGAGAGGATTTTTCACAATGATATTTCTAGTTATAATTAATTTAAAAAAATAAAAAGAATTTGATAAAAATAATCGTGTTATCTGTAGATATTAAATCTTTCTATTTTACCATACAAATAAGAAATGTTTAAAATTTCAGAGGCAAATGCCTTAGAAGAATATTCTCCTAGTAATCAACAATATCATAAGAATGATGTCAACTTCAAACAAAGCAATGTTTCTCAAATTCAACTAGAGTTTGTACATAAAAACATCGGACTTCTCAATTGCTTTGCAGTTACTGAAATTTTAATATGGACTTTTTTAGAATTATATAAATCTCAGCCACTTTCAAAACGTCTTCTTTTTAATCCAATACATAATTATAACATATAACACATGATTGTCTGCTAAAATGAAGTAAATTACTACACCTCATATATAACCTAAAAACAACATCCAGTTGAAATTCACGTATGAAAAAGAAACACAGTACACCTCGCATTTCTTGAGATTCTCTTAATTCGAAGTTATGCTTACTTTAAATTATGTGACAAATAAATACTACATCAGGAATTGTAATATCTACAAATATATATTTAATATATATACAACTATAAAATTTAATCAGAAGTAGTTTTGAATTAAGAAATCTTATAAACGGGGACTACGAAAATATATCTTTAAAACATTCAATGTACTTTTAAAATCATTCATTATCATATTTACTTCATATAAAATGCGATAAAAGATCATAAAATACACAAAATCTGAACAAAGTTATGAATAAAAACAAGGATCAACTAAATCATTTATGACTCTAGTATAGGCATTGTAAAATCCAATTTACGTCACGGACACGCACACACATACACACACACACATACACACACATATATATGTACTAAAATACTAAAACGCTGAACGGAAAACTACAGCAGTTTCACTGCCAATGTTTCATCGGCTTGTTAACTTAGCACAAATTTGTGTTTGTCAAGGAATTTGTATGTTTAAAGTCTGAACAGATAAAAGTCATCCTAAATCGGTATTATTCGTGGCGGTGAAGCATGGATCAAGAAATCCAAAACTGGTAATTTCGATATTTTGCAAGGGTCATACGATAGAGCTGAGCGTTGATTGGAATCTACATTTTAAGCAAAATAAATAATATTCTCCATATAGACTACCACAGAAAATACCGTGATGATGGAGTGGAACTAAGGTCCTTGGTAATTGCAGAAGAACAAATAATTGTACCTTAAACGGGGTATTTTGCACAGAAAGTGTAGAGTATTGTGCCGAGGTAGAGAATGATAAGGGCAGTGCCACAAAAATATTGGTTGCACTGAGGACCTATTTAAAAAGATGTGGTATAAACATCCGTCGTCATTTCAAATACCCGAACGCCTATTCTGTACAAGCATAGCAAACTATTATTGGAGTTTTAGATAAAAATGAAAGAAATCCGGGAACATTTTAAGAGAAGTGAAAGATGGTAAAGTAAATAGCGGTTCCTGTAGGCTGTGCCAGAAAGAGAAGTTTGGCATTCCAATTCACATGGGTTTAGAGGTGTTGAAAGTAAGGTCCGAAATTATGCCAAAATGTAGGCATATGAGTAAGTTGAATTTGTGGCTATACGGACCCGGAGGAATTTGGAAAAGCAATTTCCCGACCCACTCCTCCCACTTTCCGGTAACAAATTAAGAAATTAAATTCCTTGTAGTGTCGTACGTAATGATTTCGCTGAGTTAAGCACCTAATGAGACCTTGTCATTCGAAACCGCGGTAGAGTTCCATTCAGTTCCATATGAAAATCTTTCGATAGATCTGTGAAAATTCTTTCGCTTTAAATCATGAAATTTTGCCTCGTGTGAAACACTACGCTTCGTGGCCAAGTCGGTAAGGCGTACCGTCTAAACGATAGCCGCTTCTGCCCTGCTGGAGAGCGCATATGTTTATTTGATAATATTCATAAAAAAATCAGACCGGTAGAAGAAAAAATAAATATATATAATTTGTAAGGAATACACAACGAGCCTACCCAAATAAGAATATTCCTTCAAACATAAACCTTTACATTGATACTGATGAAAATATATCGGATTAATAAAATATCCATTTTGATATATATATATATATATATATATATATATGCAGAAATATAGTCTTAAAGTGTGCTATATTTATGGGGTAAAGTGCTCAATATCAGAGATAGAGCGTGTGTAAATATAAAAGTGGACATGGAAGTCAGCACTTAGAGGCGACAGTCTGTTTCATGCTAGTGCAATCGTCAGGCGACTGACGATTGCACTAGCATGAAACAGACTGTCGCCTCTAAGTGCTGACTTCCATGTCCACTTTTATATAAATATATATATATATATATATATATATATATATATATATATACACATATATATTAATCGTATCGCAGAAAGCAAAGAAATAAAGCCACTAGAACGCAAAATTTGACATTGAGTTTGTGACTATGAGAAACAACTATTATTACAGAGAGAGGATCATAAAAGGACAATATTTAAGAAGACAGACACTGAATTTAAAATTTAGAAGATCAAACTTGGCTCGGAATTAAGAAACTCGAAGAGAATGATGTATGATAGGTATAGGTATTTCTTAATTTTCATTGAAAGCATTTCATTTCCCCGTGTCGAGAACAAATTCACGGTTCTCTTGCTCTATTTCAGGGCGACTTTTGCTACGAGTACTAGTCATGAGGATCCCGATGAAAAATTTAGTTTCATTGTTGTATGAAAATTATTTCCGGTTGAGTACCTGTTCATCTTCAATTGACTTTTGTGCTTCGATTTAAATGTAGATATACTGAGATCTTTTCAAACATATATCATTAATGTCATATTATGATCAATATCCTTCCTCATAATTTATGGTTTATCTATGATACTCTACTCTTTTTCCGGTGAATTCAATCCAGGTGCATTTCTCATGTGAACCCGAAGTTGGGGCCATGGAAGGAAAACACGGAACACGGGTTAGAGGTAAGAAAGGTATATTAAACAGAATAGGATTGATATGAGTTTGAGACCTTTCTTTTAACGCTCTCTGCGATCGCCAGGCAAGCTCTGTATTTGTCTGACGATCGCAGAGAGCGTGAAACCCAGGGTCACAATCTCACATCAATCCAACTCAACATGATAGCTCTATCGCTTATATTGTGCGCTGTGCACTATATATATATATATATATATATATATATATATATATATATATATATATATATATATACACATACACACCTTATATAAATTGACATAATTAACTACTATATTTCCATAATATTCGCTCAAATCTAACACTTCAAACGTTGAATGTATACATAATTCTAGTTTCTATCCACCCTCCATAGCCACTTTAACAATATTAATTATAATTTATAAATACTCTAAGATCTCACAAACTCTCTTTCCAATATTCCGTTACATTGTTTTATCTACATGGTGCGAGTGTTATTTGAGGACATTTTTAGTATTTTAAATAAACAGCAATATCTTAGCAAAGAATGTATATATTTAATTCAAATTGACACAAATATCCTTCATGATACCTCTTTATCTAATTATTCTATGAAACCACCTTTGGCTTCAATTACTGTTTCTATTCGGGCTCGAAAACGTTCACAATCTGCAAATAAGTGGTCCCTATTCATTTTGGACATCACCTGGACAATGACGGCCTTCAGTGCATCTATGGTACTATGAGGATGTCGATTAGTCTCCCTTTCAACGATTCTCCACACGTAACAGTCCATAGGATTTAAATCTGGCAAGTTAGGGGGCCACATGTTGGGGGGTCACATGATCGTAAAAATTCTCTGATAACCAATCCTGGGTTACAATGGCTTTGTGAGAAGGTGCAGAGTCTTGTTTAAAGACATATGGCCTACCATTGCATATTTTATTTATCCAGGGCATAACAGTCGTTTTAAGAACATTAATTTATCCAGCAGCATTGACCCTAAGACCTTGTGGGGGAAATGTAAGGTGGCATGACATGACTTTCACTGCTCACAACTCCTAAAATCCATCTCAGTAGTCTGATATTTGGTGTGGATCACCCTGGGTACTTCAGAAGGAAATGCACATAGCCACCAGTCATTCCGTCTGTTTGTTTTCTGATCTTCGTCAAAGTTTTTTCGTCAGAGAAAAACCAAAGCATGTCATGTTCGTGGGGATTTTTCTCTTTGTTCAGCAACCGTTTTGAACGCATGAGACGGTTTTCTAGTGTCTTTACCGATATGAATTGACCTTTCCTCATTACATGTGACTTACATTGAATGTCCTGATGTACGACAGTTGTGATAGTCCACTATGATACCTGCAGTGCTTTGGCGATGGAGCTCATTGATCTTCTGGGGTTCTCATCGATGATGTTTTGAACATTCCCTATAAATTCTGGTTTTCTAACCTTATCACAATGATGTGAATGCTTTTTTTCTTTTTTTCTGGCAACATGTAAAAAGTTACTGATTTTTAAATCACAGTGTTTTGCAGCTAAAGCAACAATGACTGCTTGTCTTTTCATTTCTTGAGTTAACATCTTCCTCTGACTGAGTTATCTGAAATAAAAAAAGAATATTATGAAGTGAACTTCAAACAATATGTCCTCAAATAGCACTAGCACCCTCTATATAATCTAATGTTATTTTCAACCACATTTTATTCCTCTCTTTATTCTAAAATTAATATTTACTTCTTCATAAATCTTCCATAATGTTAATATTCGAGTTTATTTTGATAAAAATTTCCCTTTAAGAAAAATACCTTCCACCCTGCACTGATCGCTGTCACGTGCCTTTCGTCTGAGTGGAAGATTTAAATGGATAAATTCTATATTAGTTTTTCGACTGTTTTGTTATTCTATTTCTGACACGAAGTCAGTCAACATCAGGCTTTATAAGAGAGACGACCGATATCTTCGTGTGCCGAAATATGTTATTTCCCATATGAGGTGATTTTGCTTTTTATTGTTTATTAACTATATATATATATATATATATATATATATATATATATATATATATGTGTGTGTGTGTGTGTGTGTGTGTGTGTGTGTGTGGGTGCGTGCTCGCGCGCTGGAGCGTATGTATGTGTGTGTGCGTGTGAGAGTGTGTGTTTTGATTACGTATGCCTGTTTACAGATAACAAGTGACTATATTTTTTACTCAACCAGCCGACAAGCTTTTTCATCAGCCAGAAGCTTTGAGTAATTTCTTTGCAGTTTGGAAAAATATAGATTGATAATATAATTACATAACGAATATGCATATGGTGAAAAACCTCGAAGCGCATTGAATATTCTCACTTCTTTACTTGCCTGACAACTACGGAAATATAAGTTGTTCGTGCGCATGCGTGCGCATGAACTAATGAGTCAAATCAATTCTTATGCTATCACACATGGACTCTACAGAATCTCTAATATCCTTATTTGCATTATGGCACCAGCTTCTTAAAAACATATCTTTTTATCGGCTACAATTTATGTGAAAGGAAATTCGATTTGTGATAACTTTATCATCTAGAATATCTCAAAGTTGATCAAAAATAAAATATCCTGATTTCTTCGATAGACAGGGCTAGGCAGTAGTTGTTTCTTTGTATTCCTAAATCTGTTCCTATGTGGCTGAGCGAACTGTCCTGCTAATTATCATTAGTATTATAGAATGACATGTAGTATTTTGTCAGTGACGTTGTGTAGTATACGTGACAATATTAAGTAAGATTACAACTTGCCTTTTCTGGTGTAATTTGAAAGATAACATTACACACCTTGCACCAGATTGTTGATCCCCCACAGTACCCTTTCGTTAAAGAAAAAAAGCGTATAATTAGACTGCTTTATAGGTATTCAGTTCGAGCAGATGACCCTGAAATGACACATTGTCAGGATTGATACTGTTGTGCCGACTTTAGACACTTTCAGTCATGGAAAATGGTGAAACATCTCTTTTATAACTGCTCTGTTACTCAGCTTCGAAGCGAAGAAGAATACGGTGTACTTTCAAGCGCTTAATATTTTCTTTAGAAAAATCTGCAATATCTTCCATAGTCGCAATTTGTATGAGAATATCAACACACACACCCTCACTATTAATTCTTAGTCGATTAGAGCGCTTTCGGCAGTTGGGTATTTTTCCATTGGAAGTGCTCTCAACTTGAAGTGAACCTTGGCAAGCAAGATCTTCGAAAGACTCTTAAATGCTACAACCTCAACCTCTGGATATAAGGTTTTGAAACTTGATGTATGTAAATCATACATTACTACACTCCGTAATGCATATATAAATAATCACATATATATATATATTGTTTATGTTTATTTAAAGACTTGACAGAATTGAGTATATTTTTCTAAAATGTTTTTATATTAGTTAGCTTTGTATAATTATAAGTTTTCGATTAAACGTAGTGAATATTTTTATAATATATTAGAAAAATAATATAAGCATCAAACTTTAGATGAACAAAATTAAAACATTATTAAAATGATATAAAAATAATATCGTGGATATGAGGATAATCTCCATCCGCCAGCAAGGCCTTTTATCGGGTTTTGAGTTTTTGCGTAAAACCGCATGTTAATTGTTGTCCATTACAATATATCACTTATAGGTAAGCAATCAACATTAAATGAGCTATATTTCTCTATAGTGTGTAGCATATTGAGGCTCGTTAAAAACATAAATTACAGCGGATAACTCTAATTTACCGTTATAAATAACGTCACGGGGGACGTCGGAATTAGCTAAAAACAGTTACATAAATGCAACAAAAAATCCTTGAAAACAAATGTAGCCAATGCAGGATGCTCCTAAAATATATATAGATATATAATAAAATCAATAAAATAAAATAACCTGCAATATCATTGGTCTTCATCTGGCATGTCGGTTATAGTCACTTTCCCGCCTGCGTAATGTAGTTTCTCTCTGGCTCTGGTATAAATATTTCCATGGTAATTGTTCTCATGAACTTACATCTAGGGTATTTAGATTCTAAGAATTTAATAGCAGTACTAGATTGTCAGCGCGATTAGATCATTTTTCACTTGAATGGCACAACGTAACCATAAGTCCTACGCTAACAATTCCTATCTCGCACTTTACGCTTGTAGAACTCCCTTCTGGCTTCCTACAATCATGTTTGATCATCAAAAATTTAAATGCATCGTACTGTGATATGTTTATATTTTTCAGATGTGATATGTTTATATTTTTCAGATATTATTTCATACTCCGTAAGCCCCTTCGTTTTAGTGTAATTCTTTCTTCATTTGGAGAGAAATGATTAAACGTAGCAACATCCGGGTGCACGCAGGAAATGTTTTAAAATAGGAATTAAATTTGGTAATTTTACCGATTGTATAAAAGAGGTTCTGCGGAAATTTCATTAAAAATGGACAGACAGTACTTGCTGATATTTTTCGACAAACCACAAAAACATGTTTAAAAGAATGATATATATATACATACATATCATTTATACGAAAATTATAACATAAATATGTTATAAAATCACTAAAAAATAACCATTTTCTTTCCATACTTCCGGTGTCTTATCAAGTGATGGTGTTGAATGTAGAATAAAGGGTTTTAAAAGGGTCAGATCGATCAAACACCACTCGCAAGGGGAAACGCTGTTACATAAGCTGCAATGACCAATCAAGCTATAAGTATATGAGAATTCAAAAACTTGACATTGGACCTTGGTTATAATAAGTAATGCTTTAATGTTAGGGTTAGACTAAAATAGAAATCATTCCCACTAATTAATTTTAAATTTTCAATTAAATTATATTTCTCTATTGTGTATTGAGTACTCATTTAAGAATAGTTTTCTTTTTTTTTTTTTGGTTATTGGAAATTATTCCATATACAACAATCCTATATTTAGTATGTATATATATATATATATATATATATATATATATATATATATATATATATATATATATTACATTACAGCAAAAGGAACAGGTAAAATAACTCTGTTCTTTACCTGACTTCCTAAATCACTTTCCTTTCTGAAGTGAAATTACGTTTAAAAATACAGAGGAATTGATGCATCCATTCGTTGTTATATTGAAGAATAGTCATATATCCTATGATAACTAATTTTCTGTTAGTCTTTCATTGAAACGTCACTATCTTTCGAAATTATAATAGGATATTCAATTTCTTCTGCTCCCGATTATTATATCACGATGGAAGAGAAACCAAAATGTCTGGCGTATTTGCAATAAGTTGAGAATTAATAATTTTTTATCAATCAAAACGAAATACAAAAATACTTCTTAAAAAATGACTCGACGATAAAGAATGTAAATTTATTACAATCATTTTCTGTTTTTTTTTTAACATTCTTATTATAATCGCAACGACCATTGAAATATTCGATAGACAATACGCTGCTGAATGTATTGTTGTTGGTTTTTATTCTTTTTAATTTGAAAATATTTTGAAGTGGCATTTTGGAAGACGAACAGAAGAAGCAAGAAGGGAAACAGCAATTACCCTTTTTCTGATAAAAATATCAACTACTAATATATTTTGTTTATCTAACCGAAGCGTCGATTGGGATCTGTATTATTCACAAGATATCATATAACATGAACCCCATGGCCTTTTATAGTCTCTATAATTTTCATTTAAAAACTGAAATAATTTTAATATTTGATACACTTACATTTAATGAATATTATTAGTATTTCTTAAAATGTCTTCAGTAAAAGAAGTAGTGAAATATGCTGCTGATAAAAGTGTATAGAATTGCTTTGAGTGTAATTGGCCATTCCGTACGAAAGTTTCTATTAATATTAAGACCATTTTTATTCAATATGGCGGTGTTAACACCTGCTTAATTTACTAATTGTTTAATTACTTAATTGTCCAAATTGCTCCTAAGGGTCGCTATCTCTAAAGTATAAATACATGAGAATACTTCCTTCTCTGTGTGTGTGTCTCTCTCTCTCTTTTCTTCCACTTTTCAGCGGACACTGCGACCATGTAAGGCTCTCGCAAATGACTGCGTTTGCCCCTTCGTTGGGAAAACGCTATGAACATTGTGCACTCCCACACACATACGTACGTACAAACATATTCTGAAACACCAACTCTTTACGTTCATGCGCACACACACGTTAATGATTTTATCTTGTGTAAAAAATTTTTGTTGATTAATACATATACTTGTTAGTACATGTATATCGGTTTCTTGTTTTTCTGTTACATTTTCTTTTGGTTGGACTCAATCGTTAGTTCGCCAAATATTTCTACTTGACTTTATTTCAAGAGTTCCGCACGTGTTCATATCATAACACGTAAAATAAACCCACGGACCGCTATAAAATCTTTTTATTCATACAGTGTAACCCGGATATAAGAGAGTTGTCGGGACCGGAGAAGGAGTATCTTATATCCGGGTTTCTCTTATATCCGGGTTTGGTCTATTTTCTTTTATTAACACAGGTTCTAATTTGGGACCAGATAAAGTCTCTGTTATATCCGGTTCTCTTATATCCGGGTTACACTGTATTTTAAAAAAATATTGAGTTTAAAATAAGCCTTACAGCTTTCTTTTTCTAATTTTTAAGATAAGCATCATCATCGCTATTTCGAAGTACATTGTCTGCAAATGCCGATTTCCAAGTTTAAGTGCTTATTGCATGGAGGCACGGTGGAGTAATAACTAGCGGCTCTCATTGAGGAATCGGAGAGCCAAGTTCGAATTCCAGTTAAACCCATTACATTCACTTACGTGATAATACCCTAGGGAAACGTATGAATCCTCTTTTTCTTTCCCCATCTATGGGTAAATAGTAGGATAGACCAGGTTCAATAGGCTTGGATGGCAACTGGTCTACCGCAGAAAGAATGGCAAACTAATGCGGCAAAACCTGTCGCATCACTCATGTATCGAAAGATACATGTTCACTAAAGCGTGTATCACGCACAGCAAATAATGACAGAATATTACAGACATAACTTTCGTGTGATTACTATTATTTTTCAAAGTTAAAACCATAAAGCGTATGGTTATTACAGTGGTATTGTATATGTAAAAGATTCGATGAAATTCTAAAACGTACCTTCGAAAAATTATCTAGAAACTTGTAGATTTTTTTCCTACGGATATCTTCTTTTAAATGGAAAGAGCGAATGTGTGATAAAGAATTAATAAAACTAGATACTTATTAGATGTCAGAAAAATAAAATGGTTTCATTGAAACTGATCACATTTCTACAAGCATTTACTTTTCCTTGCATATATAGTGCTGGGTGAATGAAGTTTTAATAATTTCAAAAGTATTCCAATATTTATTAAAAAAAAAAGAAATGTAACTTTCAAAAAATGCCAAACTGAAGTTAATAAATATTTTCTTTACGGCAATGATATTATCAATTTTCTGTTCATGACAAAATATATTCAAACACCGGAACAAAACCATTAGAACCAATGGACAGCATCTCCACACGTTCGATCCGAATAGTAGACAAATTATAGGAAACCTGTAAGAATAAATCGATTTAAAAAGACAACTGAGAGTACATTTGAATCAAATCTTGTTTTAATGAATACAAACGTAATAATTATATCTCTGTTAATGCAGAATCGCTTTTTTTCACCTTTTATAAAATATATAAATAAACGTAAAAGATTATATATAGAAATGGAAACATGTTGGATATCGGTTGAAAAATACCTTTGACCACTCTTCCGCTGCATCAGAGAGGAAGCGAAAATCGGAATGGGCGGTAGCATGAATAGGAAATGGCTAAAATAAACAGGGCGCACAGGTGGCTCACGCCTTCAATAAACAGGACGCACAGGTGGCCCACGCCTACAATAAAGTGGACGCACAGGTTGCCCACGCCTTCAATAAACAGGACGCAAATGTGTGCTGAACGGAATGAAAATGCTTGTTCACGTGGGCGCATTGCCGGAAGAGGCGTGGTCACACGAAGCTGCGTGGGCGTATGGCCGGAAGAGTCATGGTCACAATAAGTTGCATCAGCGACATTGTAGAAGAAGGCGCAACCACGTGAAGTTTCGTGGGTGTCCAAATGTTATAAATATGGTCCAACTGTAGGCCTGAGAGAGAAATGCTGGCTAGAGATTCAGCGAAGATTTTGTCCCCGTCAATTCCTGTCTGCACAATCTAAACCTCTGTGATTCTTCCCCACTCTTCCCAATTGTTGCAACTCGAACAATAAAGCGAGTTATATATCTTTATATATGTGTTCATACAGCAGCAATATACTACACACTCAATCACACACACACACACACACACAAACATATATATACATATACATATAAATAAATTTGTGGCCGAGCGGTAAGGCATGTCAGGTTCCGTATAGGATACAGGTTCAAATACTGTCGATGGACGAATATTTTCTATGAAAATTTCTCGGACATTCATGCCGGTAAATGTTATTTAATACTGTTTATTATAAACAGAGCATATACTTAAATAATTGTATCTATAAAAAGAATGTTAAGCATAAATATATATTTAAATAATTGTCACACTTTGTATATTTCATAATATATATATATATATATATATATATATATATATATATATATATATATATATATATATATATATATATATGAATTCACTCTAAGCAAGGTGATAATGTCACCATAGCGCAAGGACAGTGAAAGAGAGTGAACGGGACTATAGTCAATAAATATGAAATATGCTGAAATAAAATTATAAAAACAATAAATTTATATACATTTTCGTAATGTGACACTATTGTTTTGGAAAATAAAATTATTGAACCAAAATGAAAAAGAATATATGAACCGTTTATGCTGATGGCTCTGTGGATGAGAATAATGTTCCTAAATGGTACGCTCGATTCAGACAGGAACATTTGGATCTAAAATAGAGAGAATATTCCTGCAGTTCTTCAGTCGTTTACATGTGTAAATTGAAAGGTCGATTAAAAATAATTCCGGTCGTATGACACTGGATATCGCCGAGATATGCACCAATCTCATATGGAGATACAGGAATCGGTATGATGTCTGGCTGTATCAATTTTGAACAGGAAAAAACATATTTGTCTTCTTATCTGTGAAATATTTGTTTAAAGAAATGAACCGTTTCAGCAAATAAGAACTCGATTATAAGTCAAGAAATATTACTATCTTTCCTTTATTAAGTATGTATTTTATCAATAGAAATTGTTATATTAGGAACATTTAATGCATTGAATGTTTTAAAATACATATACACTTGCATGAATAATTCTATATTTATATTTTAGCATAAAAATACTCTTTTTGTGGATGAGGGAGTAATTTCGAAAATATATGAAATGAATTGCAGGTCGTAGTGACGGCATAATTTATTATTGACAAAATGTTCAGTATCGTCGTTATTTCCTTATCAGTTATGATTCAAACATCTTTAACGACATTTGCAATTGATTTCAATTTATTATCCCTTTCTTATAGTAACTTAACATTTTTATGGACGAGGAGGATTTTTCTAATTTGTAGGAAAATCGATCGTGTCGTAATAACATTTTATTTTACTATTGATTCAATAGTAGATTGTTCGTTTGTATTCTATCTCTCGAATATTTATAACAACAACAACAACAACAATAAGAAAAATATTTTCTCATATTTTTATTATTTCTTTTAAAGCTTATCACCCGAAGCAAGGCTGGAAGCAACTAGCGCGCAACGGGTTACAGAAGGTTTGGAGTAAGAGCAGATAGGAGTGGTAAAGGAAAGGATGTGGAGAAAGATAGTGGATCGATCCAGGCAAGGGGGTTACAGAAGATTTGGAGGGAGAGCAGATAGGGATGAAAGGGGAAAGGATGTGGAGAAGGGAAGTGGATAGATCAAGGCAACTGGAGAGGTCGATTGACGTTACGCTTAAATAGTTGGAGATTGTATTTGTCAGGGAAACAGGAATAAGGAAGGGACTTCCACGTGCGAGATGTGCGATACATGAAGCTACTGGAGTAGAAGAGACGTCTAAATCTAACAGTTCCAACGGTGAAGGGGTGGGAACGGGATGCCAGCCTCGTAGGACGTTTAAATTCATGAGGCCTAGGAACCAGCGAAAGCAGCTCATCGGAGAAATTACCGTGAAAGTATAATTAATATATATATATATATATATATATATATATATATATATATATATATATATGTCAGTTAAAAGCAACTTTTGTTAGAAAGATTCTGTACAAAACCTATTGTATAGACAAAAAAGATCATTGGAAAAAAGTCACGTAGTATTTAATAATCTGATATTTATTTATAATACATACATTCTTAGAGTGAAAAATTAAAAATGTGTTACTTAAAATTGAATTTTCAGTGTGTTTTCTTCGAAAATTAATTTGTTTTACATTTTAAAACTTTTTTACTTTAACCGCTTTCGCTTAGCTTTTCAAAAAGATTTTAACTGTTTCTATCTCCACGCGTTGACACTAAAGTTTTGTAACAATGAAAAAAAATGAAAAATCAAGGGGCGTAACTGGTTATATATACTTCGTTTATGGTAGAATTTATTTATGCAATGAATTAAGTAAGAGTTTTAATTTATTTATGCAATGAATGAAGCATGAGTTTGAATATAAATTAAATTACTACGTAACCGTCAAAACATTAGAAACCAAATGACTATAGTAATGTCCGAATGCGCTTTGGGCAACGAAAATTATAGAAGGTATTTCTACTTCCTTCTTCCTACAAAACGGAAAAACGTACGGATGCAGAAGAAATGATGGAAGAAAAGGGACCCTTTAAACGAATGCGTTCCGTCATATTCAAAGCCGCATTTAAATTCTGTGGCGCAGACACTTGTCTAAATATATAAATATATATATATATATATATATATATGTGTGTGTGTGTGTGTGTGTGTCTGTGTGTGTGTGTATGTGTGTGTGTGTGTGTGTCCGTGTGTGTGTGTGTGTGTCCGTGTGTGTGTACTTGAACGTTGTAACAGTTTTGTCAAGTTCCGACTTTTGTTAACGTTGTCAGACTATTTCCGAAAGATCTAAAATTTATAGAACATTCTACAGCTTGTCTATTGTTTAATCCAATAGAATACCGGTTCTCCATACAATATATATATATATATATATATATATATATATATATATATATATATATATATATATATATATATATACAGTTTAACCCGGATATAAGAGAGTTGTCGGGACCGGAGAAGAAGTATCTTATATCCGGGTTTGGTCTATTATATATACATTAACACAGGCTATAATTTGGGACCAGGGAAAATCTCTCTTATATTCGGGTTTCTCTTATATCCGGGTATCTTGTATCCGGGTTACACTACATATATATATATATATATATATATATATATGAGAAATGAATCAAATTTATATTTGATTCATTTCAACATTCGTAACATTAATTTAAAACAGGGCTCAATTCAAAATGGAGTTGTATACATTATTTTAGGAAAATTACATCAACATGAAGTAAAGAAACGGTAAACGAAAGATGGGAATATTTTAGCAATCGAGCATATTCAAGAAGTATAGTTCTTTTTTTTAAACAATTGTACCACTTCACTGTGCTTCCATTCACTTTAATGCGAATATTCTGAAGAATTAAATAAAATATGGCTGATTTCCAGCTCCTGATCTTTTCTCCATCTAATTTACATTATTTGTTTTGCATGCTTCCAACTTTGTAGCAGCGGAATGTTAGTCAATATCGAACTACAGAAAAGAGCTTTAATCTGGGGCGATTCATGTTCAAAATATTTTGAATCTTGATCAGATAATTATGTTTTACTGGTGATAAAGATTATACGATGCAGATATTACCGTGATAACTTATAACTAAAAGCAACATTATCTCATCTTCAAGCTGGGATATGTAGTCGTAAACCTAATGATATTAAAGTAAATAATCTTTATCTACCCACAAGGTGACCATTATCTCTAAACTAGGAAATATGGTAAATTCACTAAATAAGAAGTATTTAATATATGCGTATGTATAAATCGCACGGTCTTGCGATGACTCTTTCAATACTGTAATAGATTCGCTTATTAAGATATTTTTTCTCCGATTACTGATACTTTTTGGACTGATCAAAGCATCAGAATTAAAAGAAAGGTAATATTTACCGCATATGTTTTGGTTAAATACTCAATAGTAATCAGGTCAATAAAATCGTGATTAACATAAGCAGTCTGAGAGAGAAAAGAATAATCAATATCAAGTGACATTCTTTATCACCTGATAGTGATGACATAAATGGAGCACATTGCGCGACCACAGGAATATTGGTAATCTGTAATTAATGACACTCTGTACTATTTTATTACTGTAGGCTTCCAAAGATACATTTATTTGTTCTGTTACAATGTGAGACGCGTTCACTACAAATGCTTAGTAAAGGACAATCCGAAAGTCATGAACATTGATATGGACACCTGGGAAAGGTCAGATTAAAATCCCTCTAATTGGGGATACTTCCTGAAAAGAGATTTTGTGCTGATTCAAGTCAGCATTCGAACATGATCATGTAAAAACTTTCGAGTCATTGTCAAGCTGATTTTTTTAAAGATTTCCCCCCAAGCACAGCGGGAGTATCACTGGTACGCAGGGAGTTATATAGAGTGAAGCTGAGAGAAAAAAACCGTATAGGGGAATGAGGAAAGGATAAAAGATGAACCTGGTTCAAGACATCAAATGATGGCGATTGACGTTGCATTTAAATATTTGAAGATTGTAGTTATCAGAGAAGGAAGCAAACGGAAGAGAATTGCACAGGCGGGAAGTGAGAAAAGCGAAACTGTTGGTACAGAATCAGGATCGATTACATTGTAGATCCTTCTTTAGATTTTGTCGAGAACCTCTAGATGAATGGCAGGAGCACAAGCCCCGATATGGCAACGCTACTCAATGGACGTACTAATGGTAAATTTTGTAGATATGTAGGGTGGGCTCTGACGAGAAAAAAAAAACCTTCTGGCTCGAAACAGTGAGCCAACACTCCCTGAAGTAGATGAAGCTATTGATTCAAGTATTTCGAAATGGTAAGACTAATAATGCGCAGAAAGACACTCATCTGGAATTTACTATCAACCATGCTAATGTTGGACAGGGAATTATCTCTGTGGTGGTTAAATAGGGGTAGATTCTGGGGGGGCAGTAAAATTTACAAGTCATTTCCTATCATAGTTAGATATAGATATAGAAAGTCCTTTTAGTGGCATCTTCATAGATGCGTATTTTGGAGCTGATGACATGAGAAAAATCATTAATGAAGATCAGCAACATTGTAGAACCCTGGATAGAGCCTTGGGTTCCTCCGCATTGGTAAGAGAGAATATGAAAGCGTGCCCGTTCAGAACGACATTCATTTCACGATTTGAAAGCAATGATTGTATTAAATCAAATAGTTGTCTTGTAATACCGTAGCCCTGAAACTTACGAAGACGACCAGTGTGTCAATCTCTCTTACTGGAAACTGGAAATGTGTTGTCGCATCGTAATTTACCAACGCAGCATATATCAAACTGCCCAGGCTTTCAACGCATGCTGTATAGGTCAACAACATTAATCAATCTGCTAAAGTTATAGCCTGGCGTTGTCAGGTCAAACACAGTGCTTTCATTTAAATAAATAAATCTACTAATGTATATTTCTTTCTGTCGAGTCATTTAGAATATATGGATATGAATAACGTGAAAGCAACATCTATATGCGATTTCATTTACTTATTAATTATTTATAGAAGATAGAACACTTGTAATGAATTCATTTTAATTAATAAATTGTGTTAGGGCTGTATTCACGAAGATTTACGTACTTTGCATAGGAAAATTTATTTTATTATTTCAGCTAATTTTTGTTCGTGTTGCAACTCTGATTTGAAAAATGGTATCCAATCACAATAGCCAGAACTTTCAAATAACTTTTATGAAATAAGTTTTCTAGAAGATTTTTCTTTTCTTTTGATTTGAATCGAGACATTTATATTTCATTAGGGCTACCTGATATTCTTCACAATTTGATTACCCAGACTGTAGCAAGAATGAGAAATCTCCTTTCTAGATGTTTGGCACCAGATAGACGAGAAAAAACTTTACATATCAATATTAGTAAAGTCAGATTTTTCATCTATCAAATATTTTAAGTTTAAAATTGCTGACACTTCTGTACGATTTGCATAAAAAATACACATTTTTCCTCAGCTACTCAGGATGAGAATATCTTTCTTTTTTACTTGGAGAGAAGTCTATGTTAGCAATTATCTTAATGAATCTTGATATAAAAAATGAATCTTTTGAGAATTACATTTTCGTTTTTACTTTCCTTTACAGATATGAATTAAAAAATAGATTAGAATCTTATATATGTATCCTGTTATATAAAAATATATTTTATATTTCAACGTAAACGTATGCTTTATAAATACACTAAATCAAGTGGAGAATATCTTGATCATTTAGTTCAAATACTATACAATGAATATTTATGATATATCTTAAAAGTTACTGCATTGTCGAACATTAAGACTGTACTGCTATTTATTACAAGGTAGACCTATTGTAACACCCTATTGTATGGCTATTCTTATAACACAAACTTGTACTTGGTATAACGTAATTTGTTAAATATTCTGTATATGTAATGCTTAGACTATTAGCGAAACGCCTGTATAGATAGTAAGAAGACTGACTCTAATACGACTGCTATCTACTCAATTCCCACACTGACATAAGTTGTGACACAAATTCAGGATTATTGTGTGTAGTCGAGCGCTTCCAACCAGGCGATTGGTCAAAAATGTAACCAGCACCCACATAAGTGAGCTCGGGTATATTAGGTATCTAACTGAAAAACACATCTGCCCAAAGAGAGAGGTCTTGTTTGTCGCCAGCCTGACAGCGAAATGCCCTGAATTCGATATGACTAGTATTTACGAGTCTCCACACTGATACGTGATGTGACAAAAGGTCATTTTGCCGTGGGCAACCTGAGTGTTTTTACCCAGGCCATTGGTCAAAATGTACCCAGCTCTGGCAAAAGCGGTCTCGGATAAATTGCTCGTCTGTTTTACTCAACCGAGTCATCTTCCAAAGACAAAGTTCACACTGAGAAACCATCTGCCGGAAGAAGGATCTCTTGTCAGCCTCTTTACGGAGACAGAGGTCTTGTCACATTCCATCCGAAGATGGAGGTCTTGACACCCTCTGTCCGATGACAGAGGTCTTGTCTTATCTTGAACCTGGGACGGACTCCGATGCGACTAGTATTTACCGGTCGCCATACGGTTGACTAGATGCGACACACGGTCAAGTTTTATGCGGGAAAAACCGAGCGTTTCCACATGGGCCTCTGATCAGAATTTACACAAACACCTCAAAAGGGGGCTCGGGTACAGTACTTGTCTCTATCTGAAGACAGAGGTTGAATGAGTCACCCTCTACCGAAGACAGATGTCTTCTCAGATAAAGCCAGATAACGAACTGCCTGACTCCAAATTGTTTTTCTCAAACGTGTCTCTATCCGAAGCCTGAAACCCGACTGAGTCAAACGCCGGGCAAAGACGGAGCTCTTGTCACCATCTGCCCGAAGACAGAGGTCTTGTCGAGAGCCTAGGACTGACTGTGATTTGATTGATATTTACCTCCCCTGTTAAGACGTTGCTCATTTGCTGGTTTCCTCCCTGCCCAAAAGCAGAGACTTCGACAAGTCTTACGCGAGCCTGGCATCGAACTACCTGACTGCGATGAGACTGCTATTTACCTAATCCTCTCCACGAGGCAGTACGTGACACAAAGCCGTTATATTGTGAGACAATTGCAATACCGTAGGCTCGGGCAAAATTAACCCTTAGACTCCACTTCCCAGACAAGAGTCTGCCTGTAGGTATAGAATTCTCTGTGTTGCTCTGTGACCGAAGTTAGAGATATCTCCAATTATTTTGCGAGCCTGGCAGCGAAAAACCTGAATGCGATTAGACTGCAATTTAACGGTCACCCCATTACGCTCTAGATGGAACACATAGTCAAGTGTACCCGGGGGAAAATGAGAGATTCCACCTCAGTCACTACTCAAATTTACCCAGCCACTGCCAAAGCGGGCTCGGGTACAGTACTGATCTGTTTGTCGCAGCCGAGCCTCTATCAGAAGACAAAACCCAACTGAGACATACTCCGCCGATGATGGCACTATGGACACGCTCTGCCCAAAGAAAGAGGTCTTGTAGCGTTGCGAGCCTGGGACTGGTATACACTAGTCAACACACTGCGGACTAGATGCGACATAAGTTCAAGTTTACTGTGGGGAACCCGATCGTTTCCAACCGTGCCTCTGGTCAAAATTTCCCCAGCACCCATCGAAGCGGTCTCAGGTAAAGTAATGGTTTGTCTTTCTCAGCCGAGTTTATTTCCAAAAATAGAGTCAGGCTGAGCCATCCTCTGCCCGAAGACGGGTGTCTTGTCACCCTCTCCCCGAAGACAAAGGTCTTGTATTATCGTGAGCCTGATACAGACTGCAATTTAGCTAATACCTACCTCATAGAATGGAACTTGTTATATTATTGGACGATTTCATAGAGTCATAGCGTAATTCTGTGTTTTGAAACAACTATTTGATCCAGTCGAGGAATGCACGCAAACAAGATATTTTTCTTTACATACACCATTTTAAATGATATTTTGTTTTATATAGTTATATTGAATGATATATTTTTCTTTCTAGTCCTGTTCAACTCATCATTTACTTATTATAATGTTGCGAATGTAACACTCCGTTTCGCCTACATACTGGCGGCGAACCTATTTTTATTTAAAAATTCAAATTGATCTTCGAACACTGACCTAGTTCTTTAGACCGAGCATCAGGTAAAAAGTCTTTAATACTTCCTTAAGGTTTTCGCTCTGACTTTTTAAATTGGTCGCTTGTCCACTTACATTTTTACAATATGAGTTTATCGGAAAATTCCACAGTTCGAATAGTTCCATCCAGCCCATATCGAATAGATTGGTCGCATTTCTTAGAACGTAAGCTTTAATTTTCACCTGCTTATTTCGAAACTAATCGTCACATGTTAATTCTCCTCAAAAATAATTTCTCGCCAGAAACTGAAGTGGTGACTACGTAAGTCCTTTTTAATAAAGTTTCCCAATTTCTTTCCAAGAGGTTTCATTTACTATTGAAATGTCACTACCAGTATCTAGTAACATTTCTATTACCACTTTATTGATTTGCACGTTAACAAATTTTCTTTTGTTCCGTGTGACTATTTTTCCTTCGCAATATTGTGCATTAATTACATCTTGCGACATTTTTTACTTTGTTTTGCAATGTGATTTGACATGTCCTTGTTTACACAGCTATAGTATCCTACATTTTTCCATGAACCATCGTTCCCAAGATGTAATTTTCCACAAATGAACCAAGGTTTTATATTTCTTTTTGTAGATTTTCTTTTTCTTTAGCTTTTACCCATGCATATTCTTTATTCTGCATTTTGTTTTCAGCATCATCCTTCACACATAGCATTGTTTGGCAATCGTCCACTAGTTCCTGTAGTGTTACGTTATTATCATGTTCAATCTTTGCTAAGATTTTCGTTCGTACTTCAGAATATTTTCCCGCTGTTAGTCCTTACACAGAAATGAATCCTTTGAACCTATCCGAAGTCATTTAATTTAGTTTAAATGTTCATTCTCTGTTGACGGTATCCGCATACGTGACAAATAGTCATCATCTTATAGGTTTTGGTTAAATTCATGCACCTGCAATGAGCATGAAAAAGAGAGCACTTGTCACTAATCCTTTTCGTCAGAATGTGTACTGTCTTCAAATCCTATTTCACCTGATTCCCTCAGTAAAATATAATTGCAGTACTTTTCCTTCTCTGCTGGAGCTACTTTTATTAACAGCCTGTTTTTATCATCTTTCCAGACGCTGCATTCCTGACTAAATATTTCTTCATGTCTGCTAAAATGCACAGCAAAAATTCAATCCGTCATCAGGACTCTATCCGAATACTGATTCCGTGTTTTCAGCTGCATCTAGCGTAAGAGGTGTTAAATTATTTTTCTTCAAAACCACTTCCAACAATTTTTGTTGTTATTTTTGCAAATGCATCAAATGTTGGGTATTTTGTTGTTGTTGCTATTGTTGTTGAATTTCAATTATTGAAGCCTAAATTTTCTCCATATCTACAAGAAATTACTTTTTAAAACTAAAGTGGTTCAAATTATTGTAACTCCTGTTGCACACATATGAGTTTCGAATATCTATTCGCCCACTATTAGAACAACAGTTATGATATAATGTGGTGCTTGCTATACCGAGCATGAGTTCAAGTACCTTGTCGTCAACGATTATAACAAATAGTCATGTATGAATTGGATGAGTTGAAAGACAAGGTCGGGATTATTGTGGGAAACCCGAGAGTTTCCAGCCGGGCTTTTACCCAGAATTTACCCAGCCTCGGCAAAAGCCAGCTCGAATACGTTACTTGTCTCTTTTTCGCAGCCGAGTCTCTATCCGATGAGAGATCCCCAACAGAGTTTCCCTCTGCCCAAACACAGATTTCTTATCACACTTTCTGAAAACATAGGTTTTCTTTGTTGCGAGGCTGGCAGTGAACTGCCTGGTTCCGATGCGACTAGTATTTACCAGTCTCACCACTGAGTCTAGAAGCGGCACAAGGTCAAGAATACTGTGGGGAACAGGAACGTTTTCAAGCGGGCCTCTGGTCAAAATTTACCCAGCTCTGGCAAAAGCGGGCACGGGTACAGAAAACCGCCTGAACAAATTAAACACACGTGTAACTGCAGAAGAATGAACTAATGTCCCTTAAAGAGCAATTGTTATCAGAACAATATAACATACCAATCCACTGTATAATCAGCAGATAACAAAGGAAAATATATATAAGAATAATTGAAAGACCCTGGAAACAAAGAAATTATGCACACTAAAATTAAATTTCTGCACCATGCTTTCTAAACATATATGGGAGATTAAAATCAGATCACACGAAAAAATATCCTGGAAAATAAGGAAAAGAAGATACGTCTACAACGATAAATCTAAAAGCTGTAAGCTCTGAAGAAAGAATAACTATAATTTCCTTCCCAGATTAAAACAAACTACGATATACACGATAAAAACTCATCGCAAAACGAAGACACGGAAACCAATTTCTACTACGTTACTTAAAATTCGAAAACCGAAAACGAACAAGAATAAATGAACATAAATAAATAAAATAAAACAAATAAAAACAACTAAAATAAATGAATCCAAACTAGTAAATAAGTAAATAAACTGAGCAGATAATAAACAAATTAACAAATCACGCCTACCGGAATAACCGTTAGAACAGCACAATAGACAACCCACAATGCATCACTGACATGTACATATAAAAAGTAGAGCAAAAACACAACATACATGGCCTGACTCTTGCGTTTTGTCCCCCTTGTCATTTTGTGTTCCATTTTTCAGACCGCTGCACGACTGCCTTGTTGCCTGAATCTCTGAGTGAACTGTATTTTGGTTAAAGTTTGTTATTTTATTATTTTCTGTTGCAACTGTTTTTTTGAAAAAAAAAAAAAAAAAGTCCTTTTGATTTTTTCTTCTATCCATTTTTTATTTTTACCCCCCTCTTTTAGTTCCTTTTCCTTTTCAGTTTTTTTTTTCCCCCTTTAATTTTTTGTTTTAGTTTTTTCTTTTTACCCCCGTTAATTCTTTGTTTTTCATTTTATCCCCTATTCTAGTTTCTCGTTTTAATTCCCTTCCCCCGTTAATTTTTGTTTCTACCCCGTTTTAATTTCCACGCATTTTTAGTCTTCCTTAGAATTTTCATTTCCCGTTAATTTCTATCTTCGTTCTAGTTATATTGTAACCCTTGTCCGTGTTTCGCGTTAATTAATTTTAATTTCTTGTTTCTGTCCTAACTCTACGTTTTTCGTGTTTTTCGTTTTATAAATTTGTTTGTACTAAAATCGTTTTGTAATTGTTGTATTGTCTAATTTATTTGTTTATTTTCTTTATTGGTTCGACTTGTTTGTTTTCGGTCGGCCATTTTGAATTTTTGTTGTTAGCTTTGGTTCTTGCCAAAGTTCCGTATTTTCTTTTGTTATTGTTTTCGTCTAGTGTCGGCCATTTTGATTTTTTGTCGAAGTTGAGTATTTTCTTTGGTTACCTTGTTTGAACGTTTTATTTTATTATTTAATTGTCCTTTTCGTGTTTTGTTAATTGTTACGCCTTTAGGCGATATTTGTGTTTAAGTTTTACGTGTTTTTTGTTTTATATTTGTAATTGTTGTACGTTTAAAGTTAGTTGTTAATTTTCGTTTATTTACTGGTTTGACTCGATTCTTAGAGTCGGCCATCTTTATTTTTTAACTAGCCTCGGCTAGAGTTCAATTATATTAGGTTCCTGTCTACTTTTTCTTCGAACGTTTTATTTTTTTATCCAATTTTCCCCTTTTTATTTTTTTTTCGCCTTTTGGCGTTATTTGTTTGTTTTTTTTTTTGTTTCGCCTTGAGGCGAAATTTTTTGAATATCCCTTCCCCTTTCCTTCACCCCCTGAACCCCCTTTTTTTTCTCCACCATGGAGAAGAAGGAAAAAAAAGCCCCTTCTTTCCTTATTACTAAAAAAAAGACAACAACCCTTGCTTCCATCCGAAAATCGGTTAGGAAGCACTTGTTTAACCCCAAAAAAGACCCCCCAGATAAAGACAATCCCGAGGAATATCCTGCTCTCCCAAGGACCCCTACTAATGAGGAGATAGTAGACACCCTTAAAAAGGCTGCCAAAGCCAGGATAGAAAAAGAGATCCTGGAAAAAGAGAAAATAAAACCCCAGAAAACACGAAAGTTAATACGGAGGTCGGGGATTCGCCCTCTTGTTGGAAGTCCCCTCCGAATTGTATAATCGACATCGCGTTCCTGGAGCGTGCCAAGAGTTACGCTCACCTCGTGGTGAAAGACGGGCTCTTGGAAGATCCAGTGGAACTGAAGAGAGTCGAGAAAAGAATAGTGTCTGTCTTTGTCGTCGACAAGCGTTCGCGCAAAATTTGTCGTTCGACTAAAGACACAGTGTTTAAAGCACTGGAGTCCCTGGGGTTCAAACCCCTAAGAATTGTCAAGGGAAAGGGTTTTTTCATGTGGGACGTACTGCTGCCCACTGCAGAAGACTGCGTAAGAGCCACCCGGAGGGAATTGATCACAAAGGATCTCATCCTCCGAACCGAGTATGAGGGTCGGCGAAGGACCAGGGTGGCAGTATACGAGGTCCCTCCTCAGGTTATCGGGGAACACCTCGCGGCGTTCCTGGACCAATACGGGGAGATATTGGCCGCTTCCTGTGATAGCCTGACTGGGGGATGGAGCTTTGATATGATGCTCGATCGTAAGGCCTTCAGCTCCGTCCCCAACTGGATTGACGTTAGTGACTTGAAGCTGCCGGTCATCGTGACCGGTCGTAAACCAGCCTGCTGGAAGTGTGGAGTGACTGGTCATCTCTCCTCTTCCTGCCCAGAGAAGAAGGCCTCTGGGACTCAGGTCACTAAAGACCAAACTCCCCCTCTGACCGAGTCTGCAAAATCCGCCGCGCCTGTAATGGGCATGCCAGCTGCCGGGACCGGAGAGGTTGTTCCCCCGGTTGGGTCACCATCCAAGCCCCCATCCCCCGAAGAGCCCTCTTCCACCGCTTCTGCGGCTAAGAAGGGGGAAGAAGGGGAATGGCAGGTAGTTGGCAGGGTCAGAGGGAAGCGTCAGCCAGCGGGTCCTCAGACCTCCACTCCTTCAATTGAAGATCAAAGGTTCAAATATGAACCGTCTCACGAAAAAGCTGAAAAGCTTAAAAAACTAAAGAAAAGATTGGACGAACAAAAAAAAACAAAATCTCCGACCAAAAAAATTATACCTTTACAGTCTCCTAAACCAATTTCCCCTATCAAATCTCCCCCGAAAAAGAAGGCCACTCTAAACGTATCCTCCATCCCCATGCCTCCCATTTCAAGTCCCTCAACCCCTCTCTCCAGAGTGAAGCCTTCTCCTGCTATGCCGTCCACCTCGTATGCCCAGCCCCTTATCCCGCTCAGTAGAGATCCCAGCCCCTTTAGACAACCCTGCACTCCTTGCCACACTCCCAGTCCTTCTCCCGCTAAATACTCACAAATGTTGCCACCAGTCACCAAAAGGCCCCGAAGCCCGACTCAAGATCCCGGCGAAAAGAAAAAAAAAACTAAAGCCATTTTCAATCACGGATTGGACATTTGTAAGATCTCCCCTAGGCAGGCGGAAAAAGCTAGGGATTATGGAAACCGCATCCCTAACTTAAAATTCCTCCTGTCTATCAAGCAGTTCTCGGATAAAGACATCGACAACCCGTTGAACTTTCCGGATGCCCAGCGGGTTTTAACCGTGGTCGGCGTGGACACGGGTGCAAAACAAATATGGGCCATGTTGGACGAGGCTATAACCTCTTTCAACATGAGCCCGCCCATTGCTATCATTCAGAGCGACAAGCTCCGGAAAATGAACTCATTCTGCGCAGGGAGGGTCCCAATTTTTGTTCACCCCTCCCTCTATAGGGCTCTTAAGCTTACTTTCCCGTGGGATATCGGCGGGATCTCCCAGGACGGTAACATCAACACTGAGATGGGCCATGGGTCTATGGGAGATGCTGTTGGTATCCTCACCCCGGCCATGTTCAAAGCAGGTAAGCAACCCTAATCAGTTCTCACTATGGCTCTCTGGTTAGCTACGTTAAATGTCCGGGGCCTGAGGTTGGAGTCTCGCAGGGCGAGGCTCTCTCGCGACCTTCAGCGCCTCGGGGTGAATATCTGTTGTGTGCAAGAGACCCGGTTTTCTTCTCATGATCGTGAGGATGTGCTGGCTAATGGGTTCGCCCTTTATTCAGCATGTTTTGATGGTCGTTCGAGGGGTGTCTCTTGGCTAGTGAGCAGGTCTTTAGACGCTGTATGTACTCTTGTTTTCGCAGATCCGGCGGGCAGGCTTTGTGTGCTGGACGTTACCATAAAAGGTAAGGCTTTACGTCTCATCGGCGTTTATGCGCCTAATATCCATGCTGAGCGACCTGGTCTGTTTCGGCAGATCGAGCCGTTTTTGACGACATCTCGTCGGGTAGTTTTAGCGGGTGATTGGAATGCCGTCCTTGATCCCGATATAGATCGTATAGGGAAAAAACGGGCTACTAACAATCCTGATGTGAAACCATTCCGGGGCTTCATCGACGGGTTCGATCTCGTCGATAAGTACCGGAATGAGCATCCTCGGGATATAGCTTGGACTTGGACTAATAGTGGCAACTCGGATCCTGGGACGCTTGCGAGCTACCTTGATCGAGTCCTAGTTAAGAGAGTCGATGTAGGGCTCTTAGGGTGTCCAAGTTTCCATTATATAGTTTATTCGGATCATAGGCTTGTCCGGGTCCGTGTAAACTTAGATAAGCCTAAGGTTAGGTTGGCTGGTTACTGGAAATTCAACTGTTCACTGTTTGGTGAACAGGGATTTCGGGACCAGCTGTTACTAATGATACAACGGGAATTGTCGGGAGCGGTTTTGGGGAACGCCTGGTGGGGTAACCTTAAATCTAAAATTAGAACGTTTGCTGCCGATTTTAGTCGTCGACTCAATCGAGATAGATTAGCGGCGCAAACTGCTTTAGAAGACAAAGTCGATCGGGCCGTGAAATCCCGTGTTAGTGGGGATGTAGCCTTAGCTAAGGCAGAGTTGGCCTCCTTGCTTATCAAGAAGGATCAAGCTCTGGTAGTTAGGGCTAGGTTAAAAAGAATGTCCTCTGAGGCGACGAATATGGCCGCTGAATTGCGTGCAGAGGAGAGTAGGAGTGCGTCTCGGCGACATATCGCGTGCGTCACATTACCGGATAATCGGACCGTGACTACAAACGCGGGCATATGTGAGGTCTTTCGAGATTATTTTCAGGATCTTTTCACCAGGGAGCCCGGTCTGAGCTCGGCTCAGTTCGACTCCTATTTAGCCGACTTTCCCTGCCTCGAGGCAGCTGAAGCGGCTGGGTGCGAGGGTCCCATAACAGAGTCTGAGATCTGGGAAGCGCTGAAGCAGGTTGGCCTGGATAAGTCTCCGGGACTCGATGGTCTGCCCTACGAAGTGTACTTGAGGCTGTCGCCCGTTTTTGTTCCTTTGCTGGAACTGATTTTCAACCACTGGATGAAGCAGGGGTCTATACCTCAACGCTTCACCAGGGGTGTGATCAAGTTGCTGCGTAAGGACAAGAACGGTGGGGATGGGTTAGGGAACTTTCGCCCTTTAACGATGCTAAACGCTGAGTTGAAGATTTTGGCGAAGATCTTAGCCAACCGTTTGCAGCTTGTCCTGTCTAGTCTGATTGGCCCCGAGCAGACTTGTGCTGTGAAGGGCAGGACTATTCAGGATAACCTGCATATGGTACGCTTGATCTTAGAACAAGTCGACGGTGAAGCCGCGCTGATCAATTTAGATCAGTCCAAGGCCTTCGATAGGGTTGATCATCGTTTTCTGGAGGCTGTCCTTTCGTCGGCCGGTTTCGGAGCCGACTTTCGCTCCTGGATCCGACTCTTGTATGCGACCCCCGGTGCGCTGGTGGAAGTGAATGGAGTAAGATCGAAGCCTTTCGTATTGTCTCGCTCTATTCGTCAGGGTTGTCCGCTCTCGCCTTTGCTTTACGTTCTTGCGTTGGAACCTTTCCTTCGCAAGTTAAAGGCGAATCCGGTCCTGCGTGGAATATCTCTGCCTGGGGCTACCACCTCAGCAAGGTATTCTGCCTATGCTGACGACGTTTCGGTTCTTGTGTCGAGCAGAGCCGAGATTGACGAAGTCAGCAAAGAGGTCAGTGGTTATGAGATGGTGACAGGGGCCAAGATCAACCGTGATAAGTCTGTTGGCTTGCGGTTGGGTGCGTGGAAGGGAGTTTCTCTTCCCGGACCTTTCCTCTGGACGGATGGGCCGATCAAGATTCTCGGCGTCTGGTTCGGTCCGGATCTCCAGTTGGAAATGAATTGGTCGGAGGTACGAGAGAAGGCCGAGAGCGCGGTTAATCTGTGGTCTCGGAGGAGGCTTTCCCTGAAGGGAAGGGCGGAAGTATGTGTTTCACACATATATCCAATCCTCGTGTACCGACTCTCTGTACTTCCACTTCCGTTTGCCCCACTAATTTTATTAGTAAGGCTCTTGTTCTCCTTCTTGTGGGGAGGCAAGGCCCCTATGGTATCTCGGGAGATCTGTTGCCTTCATACCGCTGAGGGCGGTCTGGGTATGCCAAGCATTGAGATTCGTCAACATATGCTTCGCATTGCATTCCTAGACCGATTGTGTCGCGAACCGGACGAGGTGGGAGCCTTCTGGAAGGAAGACGCCCGGAAAAATTTCCCGTCCCTAAGAAGTGTGCACTCGTGCGAGGGGGAGGCCCGCCGTAGACCCCGAGCCGAAAGCTCCTTCTATCACGAATGTCGTCGCGCTCTGAAATGCCTCTTACGGGCGTCGGAAGGCCTCTCCAACGTCCAGGCGTTGTCTCGTAGGGCATTGTATCAGGTGTTAGTTCGGGGGTCCGTTCAAGATGCTCTGATTAGCGAGCTCGGTCTTACGAAGCAGCAGGCTCGCTCAATATGGCCTTGGGCGCCAGGGTTGAAATGCCTCACTAACGATGAGGCATCACTCACCTGGCGGGTGATTCGTAGAGCCCTCTGGGTCGGCAAAAGACTTTGTTCAGCGGGCTTGGAGAATTCTCCAGACTGCCGCCGCTGCGTTGGGGAAGTCGAGACCATTGGTCACGCCTTCTTTCAGTGCACGGTGGTAGTGCCGTTGTGCAGGTTCGTTGAAGGCCTCATGGTTCGCGTACTGCGGAGAAAGTCCTTTGTCCTGGATGTCGTTTCTGTCTGTAGCAATGTGGTGCCTCAGATGTCGAGGGCTGAGCATTATGTGTGCTGTTGCTTACTAGGCGTTATGAGAGTCGTGATTTGGACGACGCGTCAGAAGGAATTCTATGGTGGCGAGAAGTTTGCTTCTTCCGAACTGATCTTGTTCTTTAGGCATCAGCTTAAAGTCAAGATTAGGGCGGAAAGGCGGCGGCTCACATCATCAGAATTTGGCGAAAGGTGGGTGAGTCTTGCGCGTTTGTGCCGTGTGAAAGGGGCTGACCTTGAGTGGCATTTTGATGCTGGTTAGGCATCAGGATATTGTTTGCCTGGGTTGAACTTGGCAACCCATCCCTGGATTTAGGATAGTTTAGGGTTTTTGCATTTGAATTTTAGTTTTTTAATTTCTGTAAAACTTAGCTAGAGTGAGTTTGCTCATTGGCCCCCTTTTTTTTCTGCCCCCCTTTTTCTTTTCCTTTTGTTTAA
This sequence comes from Acanthosepion esculentum, assembly GCA_964036315.1. Taxonomy (NCBI): domain Eukaryota; kingdom Metazoa; phylum Mollusca; class Cephalopoda; order Sepiida; family Sepiidae; genus Acanthosepion; species Acanthosepion esculentum. Next base: position 7,792,566 of record OZ038495.1, read on the forward strand.
CTCCCCATCCCTCCCCGCTTTAGGTGCTCAGTGATTTTAGTTCTCTGGAGGATGCGGGACGCCTTTCGTTTCGAGTGTGTGAGCTTTTCGTATGTTTGAGGCTGAATCAGTGCGTGTTTGTGCGAATGGTTGGGATGGATAAATGTTTATTTTATAAAGTCCCGTGTCGATTTCGCCCAGGAAATTGATTTTACTGTCACATTTAGGAATTGTGGGGGGGTTTTATTACTAACATGATTTTGTTTAGTTTCATGTATATAATTTTAGACATATTGTATATATTCATTGGGGATATTTATTTGAAATTTTTACTCCCGCCCCCCCACAGACTTTATTGTACATATGGGGTTATTTAGGACTTTCATAGAGACCATGAGGTATTTTGGTGGATGTAGCATGAAAGGTAAGTATGAATGTGGCGTTTTGGTGAAAGGAATATTGTTTTGTATGCTTGGGTCAGTGCTTGGGACTAGCTAAGTTTAAGATTAAGACCAGTGATGACCTTCCTTTTCCCCAATCCCCCTTTTGGCCTTGTGCCGTATTTACTGTACATAACAGTATTAAATATTATGGCCCAACTCTTGCGTTTTGTCCGCCTTGTCATTTTGTGTTCCATTTTTCAGACCGCTGCACGACTGCCTTGTTGCCTGAATCTCTGAGTGAACTGTATTTTGGTTAAAGTTTGTTATTTTATTTATTTTCTGTTGCAACTGTTTTTGGAAAAAAAAAAAAAAAGGAAAAAAAAAAAAAGTCCTTTTGATTTTTTCTTCTATCCATTTTTTTTTTACCCCCCTCTTTTAGTTCTTTTTCACTTTTTATTTTCAGTTTTTTTTCCCCCTTTAATTTTTTGTTTTAGTTTTTCTTTTTACCCCCGTTAATTCTTTGTTTTTCATTTTATCCCCTATTCTAGTTTCTCGTTTTAATTCCCTTCCCCCGTTAATTTTTGTTTCTACCCCGTTTTAATTTCCACGCTTTTTTAGCCTTCCTTATAACCTTCATTTCCCGTTAATTTCTATCTTCGTTCTAGTTATATTGTAACCCTTGTCCGTGTTTTGCGTTAATTAATTTTAATTTCTTGTTTCTGTCCTAACTCTACGTTTTACGTGTTTTTCGTTTTATAAATTTGTTTGTACTAAAATCGTTTTGTAATCGTTGTATTGTCTAATTTATTTGTTTATTTTCTTTATTGGTTCGACTTGTTTGTTTTGGGTCGGCCATTTTGAATTTTTGTTGCTAGCTTTGGTTCTTGCCAAAGTTCCGTATTTTCTTTTGTTATTGTTTTCGTCTAGTGTCGGCCATTTTGATTTTTTGTCGAAGTTGAATATTTTCTTTGGTTACCTTGTTTGAACGTTTTATTTTATTATTTAATTGTCCTTTTCGTGTTTTGTTAATTGTTACGCCTTTAGGCGATATTTGTGTTTAAGTTTTACGTGTTTTTTGTTTGATTTTTGTAATTGTTTGTACGTTTAAAGTTAGCTGTTAATTTTCATTTATTTACTGGTTTGACTCGCTTCTTAGAGTCGGCCAGCTTTATTTTTTTTAACTAGCTTCGGCTAGAGTTCAATTATATTAGGTTCCTGTCTACTTTTTCTTGAACGTTTTATTTTATTATCCAATTTTCCCCTTTTTATTTTTTTTCGCCTTTTGGCGTTATTTGTTTGCTTTTTTTTTGTTTTCGCCCTTAGGCGAAATTTATTGAATATCCCTTCCCCATTCCTTCACTCCTGACCCCCCTTTTTTTTCTCCACCATGGAGAAGAAGGAAAAAAAAGCCCCTTCTTTTCTTATTACTAAAAAAAAGACAACGACCCTTGCTTCCATCCGTAAATCGGTGAGGAAGCACTTGTTCAACCCCAAAAAAGACCCCCCAGATAAAGATAATCCGGATGAATATCCTGCCCTTCCTCGAACCCCCACAAATGAGGAAATAGTTGACGTCCTTAAAAAGGCCGCCAAAGCCAGGATAGAGAAAGAAATCCTGGAAAAAGAAACCAATAAAAACCCAGAAAAGCCAAAAGTTAACACCGAGGTCGGGGATTCGCCCTCTTGTTGGAAGTCCCCTCCGAATTGTATAATCGACATCGCGGAGTTCCTGGAGCGTGCCAAGAGTTACGCTCACCTCGTGGTGAAAGACGGGCTCTTGGAAGATCCAGTGGAACTGAAGAGAGTCGAGAAAAGAATAGTGTCTGTCTTTGTCGTCGACAAGCGTTCGCGCAAAATTTGTCGTTCGACTAAAGACACAGTGTTTAAAGCACTGGAGTCCCTGGGGTTCAAACCCCTAAGAATTGTCAAGGGAAAGGGTTTTTTCATGTGGGACGTACTGCTGCCCACTGCAGAAGACTGCGTAAGAGCCACCCGGAGGGAATTGATCACAAAGGATCTCATCCTCCGAACCGAGTATGAGGGTCGGCGAAGGACCAGGGTGGCAGTATACGAGGTCCCTCCTCAGGTTATCGGGGAACACCTCGCGGCGTTCCTGGACCAATACGGGGAGATATTGGCCGCTTCCTGTGATAGCCTGACTGGGGGATGGAGCTTTGATATGATGCTCGATCGTAAGGCCTTCAGCTCCGTCCCCAACTGGATTGACGTTAGTGACTTGAAGCTGCCGGTCATCGTGACCGGTCGTAAACCAGCCTGCTGGAAGTGTGGAGTGACTGGTCATCTCTCCTCTTCCTGCCCAGAGAAGAAGGCCTCTGGGACTCAGGTCACTAAAGACCAAACTCCCCCTCTGACCGAGTCTGCAAAATCCGCCGCGCCTGTAATGGGCATGCCAGCTGCCGGGACCGGAGAGGTTGTTCCCCCGGTTGGGTCACCATCCAAGCCCCCATCCCCCGAAGAGCCCTCTTCCACCGCTTCTGCGGCTAAGAAGGGGGAAGAAGGGGAATGGCAGGTAGTTGGCAAGGTCAGAGGGAAGCGTCAGCCAGCGGGTCCTCAGTCCCCTGAAGCCTCGGGGACTAAAGACACACACAGTCCCACTCCCTCTATCAACAGCAAGGGCGACGCCCCGACCTCCACTCCTTCAATTGAAGATCAAAGGCTCAAATATGAACCGTCTCACGAAAAAGCTGAAAAGCTTAAAAAACTAAAGAAACGATTGGACGAACAAAAAAAAACAAAATCTCCGACCAAAAAAATCATACCTTTACAGTCTCCTAAACCAATTTCCCCTATCAAATCTCCCCCGAAAAAGAAGGCCACTCTTAACGTATCCTCCATCCCCATGCCTCCCATTTCAAGTCCCTCAACCCCTCTCTCCAGAGTGAAGCCTTCTCCTGCTATGCCGTCCACCTCGTATGCCCAGTCCCTTATCCCGCTCAGTAGAGATCCCAGCCCCTTTAGACAACCCTGCACTCCTTGCCACACTCCCAGTCCTTCTCCCGCTAAATCCTCACAAATGTTACCACCAGTCACCAAAAGGCCCCGAAGCCCCACTCAAGATCCCGGCGAAAAGAAAAAAAAAACTAAAGCCATTTTCAATCACGGATTGGACATCTGTAAGATCTCCCCTAGGCAGGCGGAAAAAGCTAGGGATTATGGAAACCGCATCCCTAACTTAAAATTCCTCCTGTCTATCAAGCAGTTCTCGGATAAAGACATCGACAACCCTTTGAACTTTCCGGATGCCCAGCGGGTTTTAACCGTGGTGGGCGTGGACACGGGTGCAAAACAAATATGGGCCATGTTGGACGAGGCTATAACCTCTTTCAACATGAGCCCGTCCATTGCTATCATTCAGAGCGACAAGCTCCGGAAAATGAACTCATTCTGCGCAGGGAGGGTCCCAATTTTTGTTCACCCCTCCCTCTATAGGGCTCTTAAACTTACTTTCCCGTGGGATATCGGCGGGATCTCCCAGGACGGTAACATCAACACGGAGATGGGCCATGGGTCTATGGGAGATGCTGTTGGTATCCTCACCCCGGCCATGTTCAAAGCAGGTAAGCAACCCTAATCAGTTCTCACTATGGCTCTCTGGTTAGCTACGTTAAATGTCCGGGGCCTGAGGTTGGAGTCTCGCAGGGCGAGGCTCTCTCGCGACCTTCAGCGCCTCGGGGTAAATATCTGTTGTGTGCAAGAGACCCGGTTTTCTTCTCATGATCGTGAGGATGTGCTGTCTAATGGGTTCGCCCTTTATTCAGCATGTTTTGATGGTCGTTCGAGGGGTGTCTCTTGGCTAGTGAGCAGGTCTTTAGACGCTGTATGTACTCTTGTTTTCGCAGATCCGGCGGGCAGGCTTTGTGTGCTGGACGTTACCATAAAAGGTAAGGCTTTACGTCTCATCGGCGTTTATGCGCCTAATATCCATGCTGAGCGACCTGGTCTGTTTCGGCAGATCGAGCCGTTTTTGACGACATCTCGTCGGGTAGTTTTAGCGGGTGATTGGAATGCCGTCCTTGATCCCGATATAGATCGTATAGGGAAAAAACGGGCTACTAACAATCCTGATGTGAAACCATTCCGGGACTTTATCGACGGGTTCGATCTCGTCGATAAGTACCGGAATGAGCATCCTCGGGATATAGCTTGGACTTGGACTAATAGTGGCAACTCGGATCCTGGGACGCTTGCGAGCTACCTTGATCGAGTCCTAGTTAAGAGAGTCGATGTAGGGCTCTTAGGGTGTCCAAGTTTCCATTATATAGTTTATTCGGATCATAGGCTTGTCCGGGTCCGTGTAAACTTAGATAAGCCTAAGGTTAGGTTGGCTGGTTACTGGAAATTCAACTGTTCACTGTTTGGTGAACAGGGATTTCGGGACCAGCTGTTACTAATGATACAACGGGAATTGTCGGGAGCGGTTTTTGGGAACGCCTGGTGGGGTAACCTTAAATCTAAAATTAGAACGTTTGCTGCCGATTTTAGTCGTCGACTCAATCGAGATAGATTAGCGGCGCAAACTGCTTTAGAAGATAAAGTCGATCGGGCCGTGAAATCCCGTGTTAGTGGGGATGTAGCCTTAGCTAAGGCAGAGTTGGCCTCCTTGCTTATCAAGAAGGATCAAGCTCTGGTAGTTAGGGCTAGGTTAAAAAGAATGTCCTCTGAGGCGACGAATATGGCCGCTGAATTGCGTGCAGAGGAGAGTAGGAGTGCGTCTCGGCGACATATCGCGTGCGTCACATTACCGGATAATCGGACCGTGACTACAAACGCGGGCATATGTGAGGTCTTTCGAGATTATTTTCAGGATCTTTTCACCAGGGAGCCCGGTCTGAGCTCGGCTCAGTTCGACTCCTATTTAGCCGACTTTCCCTGCCTCGAGGCAGCTGAAGCGGCTGGGTGCGAGGGTCCCATAACAGAGTCTGAGATCTGGGAAGCGCTGAAGCAGGTTGGCCTGGATAAGTCTCCGGGACTCGATGGTCTGCCCTACGAAGTGTACTTGAGGCTGTCGCCCGTTTTTGTTCCTTTGCTGGAACTGATTTTCAACCACTGGATGAAGCAGGGGTCTATACCTCAACGCTTCACCAGGGGTGTGATCAAGTTGCTGCGTAAGGACAAGAACGGTGGGGATGGGTTAGGGAACTTTCGCCCTTTAACGATGCTAAACGCTGAGTTGAAGATTTTGGCGAAGATCTTAGCCAACCGTTTGCAGCTTGTCCTGTCTAGTCTGATTGGCCCCGAGCAGACTTGTGCTGTGAAGGGCAGGACTATTCAGGATAACCTGCATATGGTACGCTTGATCTTAGAACAAGTCGACGGTGAAGCCGCGCTGATCAATTTAGATCAGTCCAAGGCCTTCGATAGGGTTGATCATCGTTTTCTGGAGGCTGTCCTTTCGTCGGCCGGTTTCGGAGCCGACTTTCGCTCCTGGATCCGACTCTTGTATGCGACCCCCGGTGCGCTGGTGGAAGTGAATGGAGTAAGATCGAAGCCTTTCGTATTGTCTCGCTCTATTCGTCAGGGTTGTCCGCTCTCGCCTTTGCTTTACGTTCTTGCGTTGGAACCTTTCCTTCGCAAGTTAAAGGCGAATCCGGTCCTGCGTGGAATATCTCTGCCTGGGGCTACCACCTCAGCAAGGTATTCTGCCTATGCTGACGACGTTTCGGTTCTTGTGTCGAGCAGAGCCGAGATTGACGAAGTCAGCAAAGAGGTCAGTGGTTATGAGATGGTGACAGGGGCCAAGATCAACCGTGATAAGTCTGTTGGCTTGCGGTTGGGTGCGTGGAAGGGAGTTTCTCTTCCCGGACCTTTCCTCTGGACGGATGGGCCGATCAAGATTCTCGGCGTCTGGTTCGGTCCGGATCTCCAGTTGGAAATGAATTGGTCGGAGGTACGAGAGAAGGCCGAGAGCGCGGTTAATCTGTGGTCTCGGAGGAGGCTTTCCCTGAAGGGAAGGGCGGAAGTATGTGTTTCACACATATATCCAATCCTCGTGTACCGACTCTCTGTACTTCCACTTCCGTTTGCCCCACTAATTTTATTAGTAAGGCTCTTGTTCTCCTTCTTGTGGGGAGGCAAGGCCCCTATGGTATCTCGGGAGATCTGTTGCCTTCATACCGCTGAGGGCGGTCTGGGTATGCCAAGCATTGAGATTCGTCAACATATGCTTCGCATTGCATTCCTAGACCGATTGTGTCGCGAACCGGACGAGGTGGGAGCCTTCTGGAAGGAAGACGCCCGGAAAAATTTCCCGTCCCTAAGAAGTGTGCACTCGTGCGAGGGGGAGGCCCGCCGTAGACCCCGAGCCGAAAGCTCCTTCTATCACGAATGTCGTCGCGCTCTGAAATGCCTCTTACGGGCGTCGGAAGGCCTCTCCAACGTCCAGGCGTTGTCTCGTAGGGCATTGTATCAGGTGTTAGTTCGGGGGTCCGTTCAAGATGCTCTGATTAGCGAGCTCGGTCTTACGAAGCAGCAGGCTCGCTCAATATGGCCTTGGGCGCCAGGCTTGAAATGCCTCACTAACGATGAGGCATCACTCACCTGGCGGGTGATTCGTAGAGCCCTCTGGGTCGGCAAAAGACTTTGTTCAGCGGGCTTGGAGAATTCTCCAGACTGCCGCCGCTGTGTTGGGGAAGTCGAGACCATTGGTCACGCCTTCTTTCAGTGCACGGTGGTAGTGCCGTTGTGCAAGTTCGTTGAAGGCCTCATGGTTCGCGTACTGCGGAGAAAGTCCTTTGTCCTGGATGTCGTTTCTGTCTGTAGCAATGTGGTGCCTCAGATGTCGAGGGCTGAGCATTATGTGTGCTGTTGCTTACTAGGCGTGATGAGAGTCGTGATTTGGACGACGCGTCAGAAGGAATTCTATGGTGGCGAGAAGTTTGCTTCTTCCGAACTGATCTTGTTCTTTAGGCATCAGCTTAAAGTCAAGATTAGGACGGAAAGGCGGCGGCTCACATCATCAGAATTTTGCGAAAGGTGGGTGAGTCTTGCGCGTTTGTGCCGTGTGAAAGGGGCTGACCTTGAGTGGCATTTTGATGCTGGTTAGGCATCAGGATATTGTTTGCCTGGGTTGAACTTGGCAACCCATCCCTGGATTTAGGATAGTTTAGGGTTTTTGCTTTTTAGTTTTTTTAAGTTCTGTAAAACTTAGCTAGAGTGTGTTTGCTCATTGGCCCCCTTTTTTTTCTGTCCCCTTTTTCTTTTCCTTTAGTTTAACTCCCCTTCCCTCCCCTCTTTAGGTGCTCAGTGATTTCAGTTCTCTGGAGGATACGGGACGCCTTTCGTTTCGAGTGTGAGCTTTTTCGTATGGTTGAGTCTGAATCAGTGCGTGTTTGTGTGAGTGGTTGGGATGGATAAATGTTTGTTCTGTTATAGTCCCGTGTCGATTTCGCCCAGTTAATTGATTTTACTGTCACATTTAGGAATTGTGGGGGTTTTTTATTACTAACATAATTTTGTTTAGTTTCATGTATATAATTTTAGACATATTGTATATATTCATTGGGGATATTTATTATTTTGAAATTTTTACTCCCGCCCCCCACAGACTTTATTGTACATATGGGGTTATTTAGGACTTTCATAGAGACCATGAGGTATTTTGGTGGATGTAGCATGAAAGGTAAGTATAAATGTGGCGTTTTGGTGAAAGGAATATTGTTTTGTATGTTTGGGTCAGTGCTCGGGACTAGCTAAGTTTAAGATTAAGACAAGTGATGACCTTCCTTTTCCCCAATCCCCCTTTTGGCCTTGTGCCGTATTTACTGTGTATAACAGTAATAAATATTATGGCCCAACTCTTGCGTTTTGTCCGCCTTGTCATTTTGTGTTCCATTTTTCAGACCGCTGCACGACTGCCTTGTTGCCTGAATCTCTGAGTGAACTGTATTTTGGTTAAAGTTTGTTATTTTATTTATTTTCTGTTGCAACTGTTTTTGGAAAAAAAAAAAAAAAGGAAAAAAAAAAAAAGTCCTTTTGATTTTTTCTTCTATCCATTTTTTTTTTACCCCCCTCTTTTAGTTCTTTTTCACTTTTTATTTTCAGTTTTTTTTCCCCCTTTAATTTTTTGTTTTAGTTTTTCTTTTTACCCCCGTTAATTCTTTGTTTTTCATTTTATCCCCTATTCTAGTTTCTCGTTTTAATTCCCTTCCCCCGTTAATTTTTGTTTCTACCCCGTTTTAATTTCCACGCTTTTTTAGCCTTCCTTATAACCTTCATTTCCCGTTAATTTCTATCTTCGTTCTAGTTATATTGTAACCCTTGTCCGTGTTTTGCGTTAATTAATTTTAATTTCTTGTTTCTGTCCTAACTCTACGTTTTACGTGTTTTTCGTTTTATAAATTTGTTTGTACTAAAATCGTTTTGTAATCGTTGTATTGTCTAATTTATTTGTTTATTTTCTTTATTGGTTCGACTTGTTTGTTTTGGGTCGGCCATTTTGAATTTTTGTTGCTAGCTTTGGTTCTTGCCAAAGTTCCGTATTTTCTTTTGTTATTGTTTTCGTCTAGTGTCGGCCATTTTGATTTTTTGTCGAAGTTGAATATTTTCTTTGGTTACCTTGTTTGAACGTTTTATTTTATTATTTAATTGTCCTTTTCGTGTTTTGTTAATTGTTACGCCTTTAGGCGATATTTGTGTTTAAGTTTTACGTGTTTTTTGTTTGATTTTTGTAATTGTTTGTACGTTTAAAGTTAGCTGTTAATTTTCATTTATTTACTGGTTTGACTCGCTTCTTAGAGTCGGCCAGCTTTATTTTTTTTAACTAGCTTCGGCTAGAGTTCAATTATATTAGGTTCCTGTCTACTTTTTCTTGAACGTTTTATTTTATTATCCAATTTTCCCCTTTTTATTTTTTTTCGCCTTTTGGCGTTATTTGTTTGCTTTTTTTTTGTTTTCGCCCTTAGGCGAAATTTATTGAATATCCCTTCCCCATTCCTTCACTCCTGACCCCCCTTTTTTTTCTCCACCATGGAGAAGAAGGAAAAAAAAGCCCCTTCTTTTCTTATTACTAAAAAAAAGACAACGACCCTTGCTTCCATCCGTAAATCGGTGAGGAAGCACTTGTTCAACCCCAAAAAAGACCCCCCAGATAAAGATAATCCGGATGAATATCCTGCCCTTCCTCGAACCCCCACAAATGAGGAAATAGTTGACGTCCTTAAAAAGGCCGCCAAAGCCAGGATAGAGAAAGAAATCCTGGAAAAAGAAACCAATAAAAACCCAGAAAAGCCAAAAGTTAACACCGAGGTCGGGGATTCGCCCTCTTGTTGGAAGTCCCCTCCGAATTGTATAATCGACATCGCGGAGTTCCTGGAGCGTGCCAAGAGTTACGCTCACCTCGTGGTGAAAGACGGGCTCTTGGAAGATCCAGTGGAACTGAAGAGAGTCGAGAAAAGAATAGTGTCTGTCTTTGTCGTCGACAAGCGTTCGCGCAAAATTTGTCGTTCGACTAAAGACACAGTGTTTAAAGCACTGGAGTCCCTGGGGTTCAAACCCCTAAGAATTGTCAAGGGAAAGGGTTTTTTCATGTGGGACGTACTGCTGCCCACTGCAGAAGACTGCGTAAGAGCCACCCGGAGGGAATTGATCACAAAGGATCTCATCCTCCGAACCGAGTATGAGGGTCGGCGAAGGACCAGGGTGGCAGTATACGAGGTCCCTCCTCAGGTTATCGGGGAACACCTCGCGGCGTTCCTGGACCAATACGGGGAGATATTGGCCGCTTCCTGTGATAGCCTGACTGGGGGATGGAGCTTTGATATGATGCTCGATCGTAAGGCCTTCAGCTCCGTCCCCAACTGGATTGACGTTAGTGACTTGAAGCTGCCGGTCATCGTGACCGGTCGTAAACCAGCCTGCTGGAAGTGTGGAGTGACTGGTCATCTCTCCTCTTCCTGCCCAGAGAAGAAGGCCTCTGGGACTCAGGTCACTAAAGACCAAACTCCCCCTCTGACCGAGTCTGCAAAATCCGCCGCGCCTGTAATGGGCATGCCAGCTGCCGGGACCGGAGAGGTTGTTCCCCCGGTTGGGTCACCATCCAAGCCCCCATCCCCCGAAGAGCCCTCTTCCACCGCTTCTGCGGCTAAGAAGGGGGAAGAAGGGGAATGGCAGGTAGTTGGCAGGGTCAGAGGGAAGCGTCAGCCAGCGGGTCCTCAGTCCCCTGAAGCCTCAGGGACTAAAGACACACACAGTCCCACTCCCTCTAGCAACAGCATGGGCGACGCCCCGACCTCTTTAACATCTGAAGAGCATATGAAAAAATATGAACCGTCTTACGATAAAACCGTCAAACTGAAAGAACTTAAAAAACTAATAGACGTCCAGAGAAAACAAAAAAAATCCCCGGAAAAGAAATCCCCCTTGCAGTCTCCTCAACCCTCTTCTCCAGTCAAGTCTCCCCCTAAAAAGATGGCCACTCGCTCCACATCTTCGAAACCTATTCCTCCCACTCCATGTCCGTCAACCCCTCTCTCCAGAGTGAAGCCTTCTCCAGCCACCCCTTCCACTTCTCGTGCCCAGTCCCAAATCCCTCTCAGTAGAGACCCCAGTCCTTTTAGACATCCCAGTACTCCTCGCCACACTCCCAGTCCTTCACCCTCAAAAAAATTACCCACAACAGTTACCAAAAGGCCCAGAAGCCCTACTCAAGATGGTGCGGATAAAAAAAAGAGACCGAAGCACATATTTAACCCAGGCATAGAGATATGCAAAATATCTCCCCTACAAGCTGAAAAAGCGAGGGATTACGGGAATAGGATAAAGAGCCTAAAATTCCTCTTATCCGTAAAAAAATTTGGGGACAAAGACATTGAAGATCCCGGAAACTTCCCTAATGCCCAAAGGGTATTAACTGTAATTAGATCAGAGCCGGGAGCGAAATCAGTTTGGGCTATGGTGGATGAAGCGATTTCATCGTTCAGCTTGTCGCCGCCAATCGCCATAGTCCAAAATGATAAATTGAAAAAGATGAAGCAGTTTTGTGCAGGGAGGGTCCCGGTTTTTGTTCACCCCTCCCTTTATAGAGCACTAAAATTGACTTTCCCGTGGGATATCGGCGGAATCTCCGAAGACGGTACCATCAAGAATGAGATGGGCCATGGGTCTATGGGAGAGGCTGTCGGTATCCTAACCCCAGCCATGTTCAACGCAGATAAGCAACCCTAATCAGCATTCAATATGGCTCTCTGGTTAGCTACTTTAAATGTCCGGGGCCTGAGGTTGGAGTCTCGCAGGGCGAGGCTCTCTCGCGACCTTCAGCGCCTCGGGGTGAATATCTGTTGTGTGCAAGAGACCCGGTTTTCTTCTCATGATCGTGAGGATGTGCTGTCTGGGGGGTTCGCCCTTTATTCAGCATGTTTTGATGGTCGTTCGAGGGGTGTCTCTTGGCTAGTGAGCAGGTCTTTAGACGCTGTATGTACTCTTGTTTTCGCAGATCCGGCGGGCAGGCTTTGTGTGCTGGACGTTACCATAAAAGGTAAGGCTTTACGTCTCATCGGCGTTTATGCGCCCGTTATCCATGCTGAGCGTCCTGGTCTGTTTCGGCAGATCGAGCCGTTTTTGACGACATCTCGTCGGGTAGTTTTAGCGGGTGATTGGAATGCCGTCCTTGATCCCGATATAGATCGTATAGGAAAAAAACGGGCTACTAACAATCCTGATGTGAAACCATTTCGGGGCTTCATCGACGGGTTCGATCTCGTCGATAAGTACCGAAATGAGCATCCTCGGGATATAGCTTGGACTTGGACTAATAGTGGCAACTCGGATCCTGGGACGCTTGCGAGCTACCTCGATCGAGTCCTAGTTAAGAGAGTCGATGTAGGGCTCTTAGGGTGTCCAAGTTTCCATTATATAGTTTATTCGGATCATAGGCTTGTCCGGGTCCGTGTAAACTTAGATAAGCCTAAGGTTAGGTTGGCTGGTTACTGGAAATTCAACTGTTCACTGTTTGGTGAACAGGGATTTCGGGACCAGCTGCTACTAATGATACAACGGGAATTGTCGGGAGCGGTTTTGGGGAACGCCTGGTGGGGTAACCTTAAATCCAAAATTAGAACGTTTGCTGCCGATTTTAGTCGTCGACTCAATCGAGATAGATTAGCGGCGCAAACTGCTTTAGAAGAAAAAGTCGATCGGGCCGTGAAATCCCGTGTTAGTGGGGATGTAGCCTTAGCTAAGGCAGAGTTGGCCTCCTTGCTTATCAAGAAGGATCAAGCTCTGGTAGTTAGGGCTAGGTTAAAAAGAATGTCCTCTGAGGCGACGAATATGGCCGCTGAATTGCGTGCAGAGGAGAGTAGGAGTGCGTCTCGGCGACATATCGCGTGCGTCACATTACCGGATAATCGGACCGTGACTACAAACGCGGGCATATGTGAGGTCTTTCGAGATTATTTTCAGGATCTTTTCACCAGGGAGCCCGGTCTGAGCTCGGCTCAGTTCGACTCCTATTTAGCCGACTTTCCCTGCCTCGAGGCAGCTGAAGCGGCTGGGTGCGAGGGTCCCATAACAGAGTCTGAGATCTGGGAAGCGCTGAAGCAGGTTGGCCTGGATAAGTCTCCGGGACTCGATGGTCTGCCCTACGAAGTGTACTTGAGGCTGTCGCCCGTTTTTGTTCCTTTGCTGGAACTGATTTTCAACCACTGGATGAAGCAGGGGTCTATACCTCAACGCTTCACCAGGGGTGTGATCAAGTTGCTGCGTAAGGACAAGAACGGTGGGGATGGGTTAGGGAACTTTCGCCCTTTAACGATGCTAAACGCTGAGTTGAAGATTTTGGCGAAGATCTTAGCCAACCGTTTGCAGCTTGTCCTGTCTAGTCTGATTGGCCCCGAGCAGACTTGTGCTGTGAAGGGCAGGACTATTCAGGATAACCTGCATATGGTACGCTTGATCTTAGAACAAGTCGACGGTGAAGCCGCGCTGATCAATTTAGATCAGTCCAAGGCCTTCGATAGGGTTGATCATCGTTTTCTGGAGGCTGTCCTTTCGTCGGCCGGTTTCGGAGCCGACTTTCGCTCCTGGATCCGACTCTTGTATGCGACCCCCGGTGCGCTGGTGGAAGTGAATGGAGTAAGATCGAAGCCTTTCGTATTGTCTCGCTCTATTCGTCAGGGTTGTCCGCTCTCGCCTTTGCTTTACGTTCTTGCGTTGGAACCTTTCCTTCGCAAGTTAAAGGCGAATCCGGTCCTGCGTGGAATATCTCTGCCTGGGGCTACCACCTCAGCAAGGTATTCTGCCTATGCTGACGACGTTTCGGTTCTTGTGTCGAGCAGAGCCGAGATTGACGAAGTCAGCAAAGAGGTCAGTGGTTATGAGATGGTGACAGGGGCCAAGATCAACCGTGATAAGTCTGTTGGCTTGCGGTTGGGTGCGTGGAAGGGAGTTTCTCTTCCCGGACCTTTCCTCTGGACGGATGGGCCGATCAAGATTCTCGGCGTCTGGTTCGGTCCGGATCTCCAGTTGGAAATGAATTGGTCGGAGGTACGAGAGAAGGCCGAGATCGCGGTTAATCTGTGGTCTCGGAGGAGGCTTTCCCTGAAGGGAAGGGCGGAAGTATGTGTTTCACACATATATCCAATCCTCGTGTACCGACTCTCTGTACTTCCACTTCCGTTTGCCCCACTAATTTTATTAGTAAGGCTCTTGTTCTCCTTCTTGTGGGGAGGCAAGGCCCCTATGGTATCTCGGGAGATCTGTTGCCTTCATACCGCTGAGGGCGGTCTGGGTATGCCAAGCATTGAGATTCGTCAACATATGCTTCGCATGGCATTCCTAGACCGATTGTGTCGCGAACCGGACGAGGTGGGAGCCTTCTGGAAGGAAGACGCCCGGAAAAATTTCCCGTCCCTAAGAAGTGTGCACTCGTGCGAGGGGGAGGCCCGCCGTAGACCCCGAGCCGAAAGCTCCTTCTATCACGAATGTCGTCGCGCTCTGAAATGCCTCTTACGGGCGTCGGAAGGCCTCTCCAACGTCCAGGCGTTGTCTCGTAGGGCATTGTATCAGGTGTTAGTTCGGGGGTCCGTTCAAGATGCTCTGATTAGCGAGCTCGGTCTTACGAAGCAGCAGGCTCGCTCAATATGGCCTTGGGCGCCAGGGTTGAAATGCCTCACTAACGATGAGGCATCACTCACCTGGCGGGTGATTCGTAGAGCCCTCTGGGTCGGCAAAAGACTTTGTTCAGCGGGCTTGGAGAATTCTCCAGACTGCCGCCGCTGTGTTGGGGAAGTCGAGACCATTGGTCACGCCTTCTTTCAGTGCACGGTGGTAGTGCCGTTGTGCAAGTTCGTTGAAGGCCTCATGGTTCGCGTACTGCGGAGAAAGTCCTTTGTCCTGGATGTCGTTTCTGTCTGTAGCAATGTGGTGCCTCAGATGTCGAGGGCTGAGCATTATGTGTGCTGTTGCTTACTAGGCGTTATGAGAGTCGTGATTTGGACGACGCGTCAGAAGGAATTCTATGGTGGCGAGAAGTTTGCTTCTTCCGAACTGATCTTGTTCTTTAGGCATCAGCTTAAAGTCAAGATTAGGACGGAAAGGCGGCGGCTCACATCATCAGAATTTGGCGAAAGGTGGGTGAGTCTTGCGCGTTTGTGCCGTGTGAAAGGGGCTGACCTTGAGTGGCATTTTGATGCTGGTTAGGCATCAGGATATTGTTTGCCTGGGTTGAACTTGGCAACCCATCCCTGGATTTAGGATAGTTTAGGGTTTTTGCATTTGTATTTTAGTTTTTTAATTTCTGTAAAACTTAGCTAGAGTGAGTTTGCTCATTGGCCCCCTTTTTTTTTCTGCCCCCCTTTTTCTTTTCCTTTTGTTTAACTCCCCATCCCTCCCCGCTTTAGGTGCTCAGTGATTTTAGTTCTCTGGAGGATGCGGGACGCCTTTCGTTTCGAGTGTGTGAGCTTTTCGGCTGAATCAGTGCGTGTTTGTGCGAATGGTTGGGATGGATAAATGTTTATTTTATAAAGTCCCGTGTCGATTTCGCCCAGGAAATTGATTTTACTGTCACATTTAGGAATTGTGGGGGGGTTTTATTACTAACATGATTTTGTTTAGTTTCATGTATATAATTTTAGACATATTGTATATATTCATTGGGGATATTTATTTGAAATTTTTACTCCCGCCCCCCCACAGACTTTATTGTACATATGGGGTTATTTAGGACTTTCATAGAGACCATGAGGTATTTTGGTGGATGTAGCTTGAAAGGTACGTATGAATGTGGCGTTTTGGTGAAAGGAATATTGTTTTGTATGCTTGGGTCAGTGCTTGGGACTAGCTAAGTTTAAGATTAAGACCAGTGATGACCTTCCTTTTCCCCAATCCCCCTTTTGGCCTTGTGCCGTATTTACTGTACATAACAGTATTAAATATTATGGCCCAACTCTTGCGTTTTGTCCGCCTTGTCATTTTGTGTTCCATTTTTCAGACCGCTGCACGACTGCCTTGTTGCCTGAATCTCTGAGTGAACTGTATTTTGGTTAAAGTTTGTTATTTTATTTATTTTCTGTTGCAACTGTTTTTGGAAAAAAAAAAAAAAAGGAAAAAAAAAAAAAGTCCTTTTGATTTTTTCTTCTATCCATTTTTTTTTACCCCCCTCTTTTAGTTCTTTTTCACTTTTTATTTTCAGTTTTTTTTCCCCCTTTAATTTTTTGTTTTAGTTTTTCTTTTTACCCCCGTTAATTCTTTGTTTTTCATTTTATCCCCTATTCTAGTTTCTCGTTTTAATTCCCTTCCCCCGTTAATTTTTGTTTCTACCCCGTTTTAATTTCCACGCTTTTTTAGCCTTCCTTATAACCTTCATTTCCCGTTAATTTCTATCTTCGTTCTAGTTATATTGTAACCCTTGTCCGTGTTTTGCGTTAATTAATTTTAATTTCTTGTTTCTGTCCTAACTCTACGTTTTACGTGTTTTTCGTTTTATAAATTTGTTTGTACTAAAATCGTTTTGTAATCGTTGTATTGTCTAATTTATTTGTTTATTTTCTTTATTGGTTCGACTTGTTTGTTTTGGGTCGGCCATTTTGAATTTTTGTTGCTAGCTTTGGTTCTTGCCAAAGTTCCGTATTTTCTTTTGTTATTGTTTTCGTCTAGTGTCGGCCATTTTGATTTTTTGTCGAAGTTGAATATTTTCTTTGGTTACCTTGTTTGAACGTTTTATTTTATTATTTAATTGTCCTTTTCGTGTTTTGTTAATTGTTACGCCTTTAGGCGATATTTGTGTTTAAGTTTTACGTGTTTTTTGTTTGATTTTTGTAATTGTTTGTACGTTTAAAGTTAGCTGTTAATTTTCATTTATTTACTGGTTTGACTCGCTTCTTAGAGTCGGCCAGCTTTATTTTTTTTAACTAGCTTCGGCTAGAGTTCAATTATATTAGGTTCCTGTCTACTTTTTCTTGAACGTTTTATTTTATTATCCAATTTTCCCCTTTTTATTTTTTTTCGCCTTTTGGCGTTATTTGTTTGCTTTTTTTTTGTTTTCGCCCTTAGGCGAAATTTATTGAATATCCCTTCCCCATTCCTTCACTCCTGACCCCCCTTTTTTTTCTCCACCATGGAGAAGAAGGAAAAAAAAGCCCCTTCTTTTCTTATTACTAAAAAAAAGACAACGACCCTTGCTTCCATCCGTAAATCGGTGAGGAAGCACTTGTTCAACCCCAAAAAAGACCCCCCAGATAAAGATAATCCGGATGAATATCCTGCCCTTCCTCGAACCCCCACAAATGAGGAAATAGTTGACGTCCTTAAAAAGGCCGCCAAAGCCAGGATAGAGAAAGAAATCCTGGAAAAAGAAACCAATAAAAACCCAGAAAAGCCAAAAGTTAACACCGAGGTCGGGGATTCGCCCTCTTGTTGGAAGTCCCCTCCGAATTGTATAATCGACATCGCGGAGTTCCTGGAGCGTGCCAAGAGTTACGCTCACCTCGTGGTGAAAGACGGGCTCTTGGAAGATCCAGTGGAACTGAAGAGAGTCGAGAAAAGAATAGTGTCTGTCTTTGTCGTCGACAAGCGTTCGCGCAAAATTTGTCGTTCGACTAAAGACACAGTGTTTAAAGCACTGGAGTCCCTGGGGTTCAAACCCCTAAGAATTGTCAAGGGAAAGGGTTTTTTCATGTGGGACGTACTGCTGCCCACTGCAGAAGACTGCGTAAGAGCCACCCGGAGGGAATTGATCACAAAGGATCTCATCCTCCGAACCGAGTATGAGGGTCGGCGAAGGACCAGGGTGGCAGTATACGAGGTCCCTCCTCAGGTTATCGGGGAACACCTCGCGGCGTTCCTGGACCAATACGGGGAGATATTGGCCGCTTCCTGTGATAGCCTGACTGGGGGATGGAGCTTTGATATGATGCTCGATCGTAAGGCCTTCAGCTCCGTCCCCAACTGGATTGACGTTAGTGACTTGAAGCTGCCGGTCATCGTGACCGGTCGTAAACCAGCCTGCTGGAAGTGTGGAGTGACTGGTCATCTCTCCTCTTCCTGCCCAGAGAAGAAGGCCTCTGGGACTCAGGTCACTAAAGACCAAACTCCCCCTCTGACCGAGTCTGCAAAATCCGCCGCGCCTGTAATGGGCATGCCAGCTGCCGGGACCGGAGAGGTTGTTCCCCCGGTTGGGTCACCATCCAAGCCCCCATCCCCCGAAGAGCCCTCTTCCACCGCTTCTGCGGCTAAGAAGGGGGAAGAAGGGGAATGGCAGGTAGTTGGCAGGGTCAGAGGGAAGCGTCAGCCAGCGGGTCCTCAGTCCCCTGAAGCCTCGGGGACTAAAGACACACACAGTCCCACTCCCTCTATCAACAGCAAGGGCGACGCCCCGACCTCCACTCCTTCAATTGAAGATCAAAGGTTCAAATATGAACCGTCTCACGAAAAAGCTGAAAAGCTTAAAAAACTAAAGAAACGATTGGACGAACAAAAAAAAACAAAATCTCCGACCAAAAAAATCATACCTTTACAGTCTCCTAAACCAATTTCCCCTATCAAATCTCCCCCGAAAAAGAAGGCCACTCTTAACGTATCCTCCATCCCCATGCCTCCCATTTCAAGTCCCTCAACCCCTCTCTCCAGAGTGAAGCCTTCTCCTGCTATGCCGTCCACCTCGTATGCCCAGTCCCTTATCCCGCTCAGTAGAGATCCCAGCCCCTTTAGACAACCCTGCACTCCTTGCCACACTCCCAGTCCTTCTCCCGCTAAATCCTCACAAATGTTGCCACCAGTCACCAAAAGGCCCCGAAGCCCGACTCAAGATCCCGGCGAAAAGAAAAAAAAAACTAAAGCCATTTTCAATCACGGATTGGACATTTGTAAGATCTCCCCTAGGCAGGCGGAAAAAGCTAGGGATTATGGAAACCGCATCCCTAACTTAAAATTCCTCCTGTCGATCAAGCAGTTCTCGGATAAAGACATCGACAACCCGTTGAACTTTCCGGATGCCCAGCGGGTTTTAACCGTGGTGGGCGTGGACACGGGTGCAAAACAAATATGGGCCATGTTGGACGAGGCTATAACCTCTTTCAACATGAGCCCGCCCATTGCTATCATTCAGAGCGACAAGCTCCGGAAAATGAACTCATTCTGCGCAGGGAGGGTCCCAATTTTTGTTCACCCCTCCCTCTATAGGGCTCTTAAACTTACTTTCCCGTGGGATATCGGCGGGATCTCCCAGGACGGTAACATCAACACTGAGATGGGCCATGGGTCTATGGGAGATGCTGTTGGTATCCTCACCCCGGCCATGTTCAAAGCAGGTAAGCAACCCTAATCAGTTCTCACTATGGCTCTCTGGTTAGCTACGTTAAATGTCCGGGGCCTGAGGTTGGAGTCTCGCAGGGCGAGGCTCTCTCGCGACCTTCAGCGCCTCGGGGTGAATATCTGTTGTGTGCAAGAGACCCGGTTTTCTTCTCATGATCGTGAGGATGTGCTGTCTAATGGGTTCGCCCTTTATTCAGCATGTTTTGATGGTCGTTCGAGGGGTGTCTCTTGGCTAGTGAGCAGGTCTTTAGACGCTGTATGTACTCTTGTTTTCGCAGATCCGGCGGGCAGGCTTTGTGTGCTGGACGTTACCATAAAAGGTAAGGCTTTACGTCTCATCGGCGTTTATGCGCCTAATATCCATGCTGAGCGACCTGGTCTGTTTCGGCAGATCGAGCCGTTTTTGACGACATCTCGTCGGGTAGTTTTAGCGGGTGATTGGAATGCCGTCCTTGATCCCGATATAGATCGTATAGGGAAAAAACGGGCTACTAACAATCCTGATGTGAAACCATTCCGGGACTTTATCGACGGGTTCGATCTCGTCGATAAGTACCGGAATGAGCATCCTCGGGATATAGCTTGGACTTGGACTAATAGTGGCAACTCGGATCCTGGGACGCTTGCGAGCTACCTCGATCGAGTCCTAGTTAAGAGAGTCGATGTAGGGCTCTTAGGGTGTCCAAGTTTCCATTATATAGTTTATTCGGATCATAGGCTTGTCCGGGTCCGTGTAAACTTAGATAAGCCTAAGGTTAGGTTGGCTGGTTACTGGAAATTCAACTGTTCACTGTTTGGTGAACAGGGATTTCGGGACCAGCTGTTACTAATGATACAACGGGAATTGTCGGGAGCGGTTTTTGGGAACGCCTGGTGGGGTAACCTTAAATCTAAAATTAGAACGTTTGCTGCCGATTTTAGTCGTCGACTCAATCGAGATAGATTAGCGGCGCAAACTGCTTTAGAAGATAAAGTCGATCGGGCCGTGAAATCCCGTGTTAGTGGGGATGTAGCCTTAGCTAAGGCAGAGTTGGCCTCCTTGCTTATCAAGAAGGATCAAGCTCTGGTAGTTAGGGCTAGGTTAAAAAGAATGTCCTCTGAGGCGACGAATATGGCCGCTGAATTGCGTGCAGAGGAGAGTAGGAGTGCGTCTCGGCGACATATCGCGTGCGTCACATTACCGGATAATCGGACCGTGACTACAAACGCGGGCATATGTGAGGTCTTTCGAGATTATTTTCAGGATCTTTTCACCAGGGAGCCCGGTCTGAGCTCGGCTCAGTTCGACTCCTATTTAGCCGACTTTCCCTGCCTCGAGGCAGCTGAAGCGGCTGGGTGCGAGGGTCCCATAACAGAGTCTGAGATCTGGGAAGCGCTGAAGCAGGTTGGCCTGGATAAGTCTCCGGGACTCGATGGTCTGCCCTACGAAGTGTACTTGAGGCTGTCGCCCGTTTTTGTTCCTTTGCTGGAACTGATTTTCAACCACTGGATGAAGCAGGGGTCTATACCTCAACGCTTCACCAGGGGTGTGATCAAGTTGCTGCGTAAGGACAAGAACGGTGGGGATGGGTTAGGGAACTTTCGCCCTTTAACGATGCTAAACGCTGAGTTGAAGATTTTGGCGAAGATCTTAGCCAACCGTTTGCAGCTTGTCCTGTCTAGTCTGATTGGCCCCGAGCAGACTTGTGCTGTGAAGGGCAGGACTATTCAGGATAACCTGCATATGGTACGCTTGATCTTAGAACAAGTCGACGGTGAAGCCGCGCTGATCAATTTAGATCAGTCCAAGGCCTTCGATAGGGTTGATCATCGTTTTCTGGAGGCTGTCCTTTCGTCGGCCGGTTTCGGAGCCGACTTTCGCTCCTGGATCCGACTCTTGTATGCGACCCCCGGTGCGCTGGTGGAAGTGAATGGAGTAAGATCGAAGCCTTTCGTATTGTCTCGCTCTATTCGTCAGGGTTGTCCGCTCTCGCCTTTGCTTTACGTTCTTGCGTTGGAACCTTTCCTTCGCAAGTTAAAGGCGAATCCGGTCCTGCGTGGAATATCTCTGCCTGGGGCTACCACCTCAGCAAGGTATTCTGCCTATGCTGACGACGTTTCGGTTCTTGTGTCGAGCAGAGCCGAGATTGACGAAGTCAGCAAAGAGGTCAGTGGTTATGAGATGGTGACAGGGGCCAAGATCAACCGTGATAAGTCTGTTGGCTTGCGGTTGGGTGCGTGGAAGGGAGTTTCTCTTCCCGGACCTTTCCTCTGGACGGATGGGCCGATCAAGATTCTCGGCGTCTGGTTCGGTCCGGATCTCCAGTTGGAAATGAATTGGTCGGAGGTACGAGAGAAGGCCGAGAGCGCGGTTAATCTGTGGTCTCGGAGGAGGCTTTCCCTGAAGGGAAGGGCGGAAGTATGTGTTTCACACATATATCCAATCCTCGTGTACCGACTCTCTGTACTTCCACTTCCGTTTGCCCCACTAATTTTATTAGTAAGGCTCTTGTTCTCCTTCTTGTGGGGAGGCAAGGCCCCTATGGTATCTCGGGAGATCTGTTGCCTTCATACCGCTGAGGGCGGTCTGGGTATGCCAAGCATTGAGATTCGTCAACATATGCTTCGCATTGCATTCCTAGACCGATTGTGTCGCGAACCGGACGAGGTGGGAGCCTTCTGGAAGGAAGACGCCCGGAAAAATTTCCCGTCCCTAAGAAGTGTGCACTCGTGCGAGGGGGAGGCCCGCCGTAGACCCCGAGCCGAAAGCTCCTTCTATCACGAATGTCGTCGCGCTCTGAAATGCCTCTTACGGGCGTCGGAAGGCCTCTCCAACGTCCAGGCGTTGTCTCGTAGGGCATTGTATCAGGTGTTAGTTCGGGGGTCCGTTCAAGATGCTCTGATTAGCGAGCTCGGTCTTACGAAGCAGCAGGCTCGCTCAATATGGCCTTGGGCGCCAGGCTTGAAATGCCTCACTAACGATGAGGCATCACTCACCTGGCGGGTGATTCGTAGAGCCCTCTGGGTCGGCAAAAGACTTTGTTCAGCGGGCTTGGAGAATTCTCCAGACTGCCGCCGCTGTGTTGGGGAAGTCGAGACCATTGGTCACGCCTTCTTTCAGTGCACGGTGGTAGTGCCGTTGTGCAAGTTCGTTGAAGGCCTCATGGTTCGCGTACTGCGGAGAAAGTCCTTTGTCCTGGATGTCGTTTCTGTCTGTAGCAATGTGGTGCCTCAGATGTCGAGGGCTGAGCATTATGTGTGCTGTTGCTTACTAGGCGTGATGAGAGTCGTGATTTGGACGACGCGTCAGAAGGAATTCTATGGTGGCGAGAAGTTTGCTTCTTCCGAACTGATCTTGTTCTTTAGGCATCAGCTTAAAGTCAAGATTAGGACGGAAAGGCGGCGGCTCACATCATCAGAATTTTGCGAAAGGTGGGTGAGTCTTGCGCGTTTGTGCCGTGTGAAAGGGGCTGACCTTGAGTGGCATTTTGATGCTGGTTAGGCATCAGGATATTGTTTGCCTGGGTTGAACTTGGCAACCCATCCCTGGATTTAGGATAGTTTAGGGTTTTTGCTTTTTAGTTTTTTTAAGTTCTGTAAAACTTAGCTAGAGTGTGTTTGCTCATTGGCCCCCTTTTTTTTCTGTCCCCTTTTTCTTTTCCTTTAGTTTAACTCCCCTTCCCTCCCCTCTTTAGGTGCTCAGTGATTTCAGTTCTCTGGAGGATACGGGACGCCTTTCGTTTCGAGTGTGAGCTTTTTCGTATGGTTGAGTCTGAATCAGTGCGTGTTTGTGTGAGTGGTTGGGATGGATAAATGTTTGTTCTGTTATAGTCCCGTGTCGATTTCGCCCAGTTAATTGATTTTACTGTCACATTTAGGAATTGTGGGGGTTTTTTATTACTAACATAATTTTGTTTAGTTTCATGTATATAATTTTAGACATATTGTATATATTCATTGGGGATATTTATTATTTTGAAATTTTTACTCCCGCCCCCCACAGACTTTATTGTACATATGGGGTTATTTAGGACTTTCATAGAGACCATGAGGTATTTTGGTGGATGTAGCATGAAAGGTAAGTATAAATGTGGCGTTTTGGTGAAAGGAATATTGTTTTGTATGTTTGGGTCAGTGCTCGGGACTAGCTAAGTTTAAGATTAAGACAAGTGATGACCTTCCTTTTCCCCAATCCCCCTTTTGGCCTTGTGCCGTATTTACTGTGTATAACAGTAATAAATATTATGGCCCAACTCTTGCGTTTTGTCCGCCTTGTCATTTTGTGTTCCATTTTTCAGACCGCTGCACGACTGCCTTGTTGCCTGAATCTCTGAGTGAACTGTATTTTGGTTAAAGTTTGTTATTTTATTTATTTTCTGTTGCAACTGTTTTTGGAAAAAAAAAAAAAAAGGAAAAAAAAAAAAAGTCCTTTTGATTTTTTCTTCTATCCATTTTTTTTTTACCCCCCTCTTTTAGTTCTTTTTCACTTTTTATTTTCAGTTTTTTTTCCCCCTTTAATTTTTTGTTTTAGTTTTTCTTTTTACCCCCGTTAATTCTTTGTTTTTCATTTTATCCCCTATTCTAGTTTCTCGTTTTAATTCCCTTCCCCCGTTAATTTTTGTTTCTACCCCGTTTTAATTTCCACGCTTTTTTAGCCTTCCTTATAACCTTCATTTCCCGTTAATTTCTATCTTCGTTCTAGTTATATTGTAACCCTTGTCCGTGTTTTGCGTTAATTAATTTTAATTTCTTGTTTCTGTCCTAACTCTACGTTTTACGTGTTTTTCGTTTTATAAATTTGTTTGTACTAAAATCGTTTTGTAATCGTTGTATTGTCTAATTTATTTGTTTATTTTCTTTATTGGTTCGACTTGTTTGTTTTGGGTCGGCCATTTTGAATTTTTGTTGCTAGCTTTGGTTCTTGCCAAAGTTCCGTATTTTCTTTTGTTATTGTTTTCGTCTAGTGTCGGCCATTTTGATTTTTTGTCGAAGTTGAATATTTTCTTTGGTTACCTTGTTTGAACGTTTTATTTTATTATTTAATTGTCCTTTTCGTGTTTTGTTAATTGTTACGCCTTTAGGCGATATTTGTGTTTAAGTTTTACGTGTTTTTTGTTTGATTTTTGTAATTGTTTGTACGTTTAAAGTTAGCTGTTAATTTTCATTTATTTACTGGTTTGACTCGCTTCTTAGAGTCGGCCAGCTTTATTTTTTTTAACTAGCTTCGGCTAGAGTTCAATTATATTAGGTTCCTGTCTACTTTTTCTTGAACGTTTTATTTTATTATCCAATTTTCCCCTTTTTATTTTTTTTCGCCTTTTGGCGTTATTTGTTTGCTTTTTTTTTGTTTTCGCCCTTAGGCGAAATTTATTGAATATCCCTTCCCCATTCCTTCACTCCTGACCCCCCTTTTTTTTCTCCACCATGGAGAAGAAGGAAAAAAAAGCCCCTTCTTTTCTTATTACTAAAAAAAAGACAACGACCCTTGCTTCCATCCGTAAATCGGTGAGGAAGCACTTGTTCAACCCCCAAAAAGACCCCCCAGATAAAGATAATCCGGATGAATATCCTGCCCTTCCTCGAACCCCCACAAATGAGGAAATAGTTGACGTCCTTAAAAAGGCCGCCAAAGCCAGGATAGAGAAAGAAATCCTGGAAAAAGAAACCAATAAAAACCCAGAAAAGCCAAAAGTTAACACCGAGGTCGGGGATTCGCCCTCTTGTTGGAAGTCCCCTCCGAATTGTATAATCGACATCGCGGAGTTCCTGGAGCGTGCCAAGAGTTACGCTCACCTCGTGGTGAAAGACGGGCTCTTGGAAGATCCAGTGGAACTGAAGAGAGTCGAGAAAAGAATAGTGTCTGTCTTTGTCGTCGACAAGCGTTCGCGCAAAATTTGTCGTTCGACTAAAGACACAGTGTTTAAAGCACTGGAGTCCCTGGGGTTCAAACCCCTAAGAATTGTCAAGGGAAAGGGTTTTTTCATGTGGGACGTACTGCTGCCCACTGCAGAAGACTGCGTAAGAGCCACCCGGAGGGAATTGATCACAAAGGATCTCATCCTCCGAACCGAGTATGAGGGTCGGCGAAGGACCAGGGTGGCAGTATACGAGGTCCCTCCTCAGGTTATCGGGGAACACCTCGCGGCGTTCCTGGACCAATACGGGGAGATATTGGCCGCTTCCTGTGATAGCCTGACTGGGGGATGGAGCTTTGATATGATGCTCGATCGTAAGGCCTTCAGCTCCGTCCCCAACTGGATTGACGTTAGTGACTTGAAGCTGCCGGTCATCGTGACCGGTCGTAAACCAGCCTGCTGGAAGTGTGGAGTGACTGGTCATCTCTCCTCTTCCTGCCCAGAGAAGAAGGCCTCTGGGACTCAGGTCACTAAAGACCAAACTCCCCCTCTGACCGAGTCTGCAAAATCCGCCGCGCCTGTAATGGGCATGCCAGCTGCCGGGACCGGAGAGGTTGTTCCCCCGGTTGGGTCACCATCCAAGCCCCCATCCCCCGAAGAGCCCTCTTCCACCGCTTCTGCGGCTAAGAAGGGGGAAGAAGGGGAATGGCAGGTAGTTGGCAAGGTCAGAGGGAAGCGTCAGCCAGCGGGTCCTCAGTCCCCTGAAGCCTCGGGGACTAAAGACACACACAGTCCCACTCCCTCTATCAACAGCAAGGGCGACGCCCCGACCTCCACTCCTTCAATTGAAGATCAAAGGTTCAAATATGAACCGTCTCACGAAAAAGCTGAAAAGCTTAAAAAACTAAAGAAACGATTGGACGAACAAAAAAAAACAAAATCTCCGACCAAAAAAATCATACCTTTACAGTCTCCTAAACCAATTTCCCCTATCAAATCTCCCCCGAAAAAGAAGGCCACTCTTAACGTATCCTCCATCCCCATGCCTCCCATTTCAAGTCCCTCAACCCCTCTCTCCAGAGTGAAGCCTTCTCCTGCTATGCCGTCCACCTCGTATGCCCAGTCCCTTATCCCGCTCAGTAGAGATCCCAGCCCCTTTAGACAACCCTGCACTCCTTGCCACACTCCCAGTCCTTCTCCCGCTAAATCCTCACAAATGTTACCACCAGTCACCAAAAGGCCCCGAAGCCCCACTCAAGATCCCGGCGAAAAGAAAAAAAAAACTAAAGCCATTTTCAATCACGGATTGGACATCTGTAAGATCTCCCCTAGGCAGGCGGAAAAAGCTAGGGATTATGGAAACCGCATCCCTAACTTAAAATTCCTCCTGTCTATCAAGCAGTTCTCGGATAAAGACATCGACAACCCTTTGAACTTTCCGGATGCCCAGCGGGTTTTAACCGTGGTGGGCGTGGACACGGGTGCAAAACAAATATGGGCCATGTTGGACGAGGCTATAACCTCTTTCAACATGAGCCCGTCCATTGCTATCATTCAGAGCGACAAGCTCCGGAAAATGAACTCATTCTGCGCAGGGAGGGTCCCAATTTTTGTTCACCCCTCCCTCTATAGGGCTCTTAAACTTACTTTCCCGTGGGATATCGGCGGGATCTCCCAGGACGGTAACATCAACACGGAGATGGGCCATGGGTCTATGGGAGATGCTGTTGGTATCCTCACCCCGGCCATGTTCAAAGCAGGTAAGCAACCCTAATCAGTTCTCACTATGGCTCTCTGGTTAGCTACGTTAAATGTCCGGGGCCTGAGGTTGGAGTCTCGCAGGGCGAGGCTCTCTCGCGACCTTCAGCGCCTCGGGGTAAATATCTGTTGTGTGCAAGAGACCCGGTTTTCTTCTCATGATCGTGAGGATGTGCTGTCTAATGGGTTCGCCCTTTATTCAGCATGTTTTGATGGTCGTTCGAGGGGTGTCTCTTGGCTAGTGAGCAGGTCTTTAGACGCTGTATGTACTCTTGTTTTCGCAGATCCGGCGGGCAGGCTTTGTGTGCTGGACGTTACCATAAAAGGTAAGGCTTTACGTCTCATCGGCGTTTATGCGCCTAATATCCATGCTGAGCGACCTGGTCTGTTTCGGCAGATCGAGCCGTTTTTGACGACATCTCGTCGGGTAGTTTTAGCGGGTGATTGGAATGCCGTCCTTGATCCCGATATAGATCGTATAGGGAAAAAACGGGCTACTAACAATCCTGATGTGAAACCATTCCGGGACTTTATCGACGGGTTCGATCTCGTCGATAAGTACCGGAATGAGCATCCTCGGGATATAGCTTGGACTTGGACTAATAGTGGCAACTCGGATCCTGGGACGCTTGCGAGCTACCTTGATCGAGTCCTAGTTAAGAGAGTCGATGTAGGGCTCTTAGGGTGTCCAAGTTTCCATTATATAGTTTATTCGGATCATAGGCTTGTCCGGGTCCGTGTAAACTTAGATAAGCCTAAGGTTAGGTTGGCTGGTTACTGGAAATTCAACTGTTCACTGTTTGGTGAACAGGGATTTCGGGACCAGCTGTTACTAATGATACAACGGGAATTGTCGGGAGCGGTTTTTGGGAACGCCTGGTGGGGTAACCTTAAATCTAAAATTAGAACGTTTGCTGCCGATTTTAGTCGTCGACTCAATCGAGATAGATTAGCGGCGCAAACTGCTTTAGAAGAAAAAGTCGATCGGGCCGTGAAATCCCGTGTTAGTGGGGATGTAGCCTTAGCTAAGGCAGAGTTGGCCTCCTTGCTTATCAAGAAGGATCAAGCTCTGGTAGTTAGGGCTAGGTTAAAAAGAATGTCCTCTGAGGCGACGAATATGGCCGCTGAATTGCGTGCAGAGGAGAGTAGGAGTGCGTCTCGGCGACATATCGCGTGCGTCACATTACCGGATAATCGGACCGTGACTACAAACGCGGGCATATGTGAGGTCTTTCGAGATTATTTTCAGGATCTTTTCACCAGGGAGCCCGGTCTGAGCTCGGCTCAGTTCGACTCCTATTTAGCCGACTTTCCCTGCCTCGAGGCAGCTGAAGCGGCTGGGTGCGAGGGTCCCATAACAGAGTCTGAGATCTGGGAAGCGCTGAAGCAGGTTGGCCTGGATAAGTCTCCGGGACTCGATGGTCTGCCCTACGAAGTGTACTTGAGGCTGTCGCCCGTTTTTGTTCCTTTGCTGGAACTGATTTTCAACCACTGGATGAAGCAGGGGTCTATACCTCAACGCTTCACCAGGGGTGTGATCAAGTTGCTGCGTAAGGACAAGAACGGTGGGGATGGGTTAGGGAACTTTCGCCCTTTAACGATGCTAAACGCTGAGTTGAAGATTTTGGCGAAGATCTTAGCCAACCGTTTGCAGCTTGTCCTGTCTAGTCTGATTGGCCCCGAGCAGACTTGTGCTGTGAAGGGCAGGACTATTCAGGATAACCTGCATATGGTACGCTTGATCTTAGAACAAGTCGACGGTGAAGCCGCGCTGATCAATTTAGATCAGTCCAAGGCCTTCGATAGGGTTGATCATCGTTTTCTGGAGGCTGTCCTTTCGTCGGCCGGTTTCGGAGCCGACTTTCGCTCCTGGATCCGACTCTTGTATGCGACCCCCGGTGCGCTGGTGGAAGTGAATGGAGTAAGATCGAAGCCTTTCGTATTGTCTCGCTCTATTCGTCAGGGTTGTCCGCTCTCGCCTTTGCTTTACGTTCTTGCGTTGGAACCTTTCCTTCGCAAGTTAAAGGCGAATCCGGTCCTGCGTGGAATATCTCTGCCTGGGGCTACCACCTCAGCAAGGTATTCTGCCTATGCTGACGACGTTTCGGTTCTTGTGTCGAGCAGAGCCGAGATTGACGAAGTCAGCAAAGAGGTCAGTGGTTATGAGATGGTGACAGGGGCCAAGATCAACCGTGATAAGTCTGTTGGCTTGCGGTTGGGTGCGTGGAAGGGAGTTTCTCTTCCCGGACCTTTCCTCTGGACGGATGGGCCGATCAAGATTCTCGGCGTCTGGTTCGGTCCGGAGCTCCAGTTGGAAATGAATTGGTCGGAGGTACGAGAGAAGGCCGAGAGCGCGGTTAATCTGTGGTCTCGGAGGAGGCTTTCCCTGAAGGGAAGGGCGGAAGTATGTGTTTCACACATATATCCAATCCTCGTGTACCGACTCTCTGTACTTCCACTTCCGTTTGCCCCACTAATTTTATTAGTAAGGCTCTTGTTCTCCTTCTTGTGGGGAGGCAAGGCCCCTATGGTATCTCGGGAGATCTGTTGCCTTCATACCGCTGAGGGCGGTCTGGGTATGCCAAGCATTGAGATTCGTCAACATATGCTTCGCATTGCATTCCTAGACCGATTGTGTCGCGAACCGGACGAGGTGGGAGCCTTCTGGAAGGAAGACGCCCGGAAAAATTTCCCGTCCCTAAGAAGTGTGCACTCGTGCTAGGGGGAGGCCCGCCGTAGACCCCGAGCCGAAAGCTCCTTCTATCACGAATGTCGTCGCGCTCTGAAATGCCTCTTACGGGCGTCGGAAGGCCTCTCCAACGTCCAGGCGTTGTCTCGTAGGGCATTGTATCAGGTGTTAGTTCGGGGGTCCGTTCAAGATGCTCTGATTAGCGAGCTCGGTCTTACGAAGCAGCAGGCTCGCTCAATATGGCCTTGGGCGCCAGGGTTGAAATGCCTCACTAACGATGAGGCATCACTCACCTGGCGGGTGATTCGTAGAGCCCTCTGGGTCGGCAAAAGACTTTGTTCAGCGGGCTTGGAGAATTCTCCAGACTGCCGCCGCTGCGTTGGGGAAGTCGAGACCATTGGTCACGCCTTCTTTCAGTGCACGGTGGTAGTGCCGTTGTGCAGGTTCGTTGAAGGCCTCATGGTTCGCGTACTGCGGAGAAAGTCCTTTGTCCTGGATGTCGTTTCTGTCTGTAGCAATGTGGTGCCTCAGATGTCGAGGGCTGAGCATTATGTGTGCTGTTGCTTACTAGGCGTTATGAGAGTCGTGATTTGGACGACGCGTCAGAAGGAATTCTATGGTGGCGAGAAGTTTGCTTCTTCCGAACTGATCTTGTTCTTTAGGCATCAGCTTAAAGTCAAGATTAGGACGGAAAGGCGGCGGCTCACATCATCAGAATTTGGCGAAAGGTGGGTGAGTCTTGCGCGTTTGTGCCGTGTGAAAGGGGCTGACCTTGAGTGGCATTTTGATGCTGGTTAGGCATCAGGATATTGTTTGCCTGGGTTGAACTTGGCAACCCATCCCTGGATTTAGGATAGTTTAGGGTTTTTGCATTTGTATTTTAGTTTTTTAATTTCTGTAAAACTTAGCTAGAGTGAGTTTGCTCATTGGCCCCCTTTTTTTTCTGCCCCCCTTTTTCTTTTCCTTTTGTTTAACTCCCCATCCCTCCCCGCTTTAGGTGCTCAGTGATTTTAGTTCTCTGGAGGATGCGGGACGCCTTTCGTTTCGAGTGTGTGAGCTTTTCGTATGTTTGAGGCTGAATCAGTGCGTATTTGTGCGAATGGTTGGGATGGATAAATGTTTATTTTATAAAGTCCCGTGTCGATTTCGCCCAGGAAATTGATTTTACTGTCACATTTAGGAATTGTGGGGGGGTTTTATTACTAACATGATTTTGTTTAGTTTCATGTATATAATTTTAGACATATTGTATATATTCATTGGGGATATTTATTTGAAATTTTTACTCCCGCCCCCCCACAGACTTTATTGTACATATGGGGTTATTTAGGACTTTCATAGAGACCATGAGGTATTTTGGTGGATGTAGCATGAAAGGTAAGTATGAATGTAGCGTTTTGGTGAAAGGAATATTGTTTTGTATGCTTGGGTCAGTGCTTGGGACTAGCTAAGTTTAAGATTAAGACCAGTGATGACCTTCCTTTTCCCCAATCCCCCTTTTTGGCCTTGTGCCGTATTTACTGTACATAACAGTATTAAATATTATGGCCCAACTCTTGCGTTTTGTCCGCCTTGTCATTTTGTGTTCCATTTTTCAGACCGCTGCACGACTGCCTTGTTGCCTGAATCTCTGAGTGAACTGTATTTTGGTTAAAGTTTGTTATTTTATTTATTTTCTGTTGCAACTGTTTTTGGAAAAAAAAAAAAAAAGGAAAAAAAAAAAAAGTCCTTTTGATTTTTTCTTCTATCCATTTTTTTTTTACCCCCCTCTTTTAGTTCTTTTTCACTTTTTATTTTCAGTTTTTTTTCCCCCTTTAATTTTTTGTTTTAGTTTTTCTTTTTACCCCCGTTAATTCTTTGTTTTTCATTTTATCCCCTATTCTAGTTTCTCGTTTTAATTCCCTTCCCCCGTTAATTTTTGTTTCTACCCCGTTTTAATTTCCACGCTTTTTTAGCCTTCCTTATAACCTTCATTTCCCGTTAATTTCTATCTTCGTTCTAGTTATATTGTAACCCTTGTCCGTGTTTTGCGTTAATTAATTTTAATTTCTTGTTTCTGTCCTAACTCTACGTTTTACGTGTTTTTCGTTTTATAAATTTGTTTGTACTAAAATCGTTTTGTAATCGTTGTATTGTCTAATTTATTTGTTTATTTTCTTTATTGGTTCGACTTGTTTGTTTTGGGTCGGCCATTTTGAATTTTTGTTGCTAGCTTTGGTTCTTGCCAAAGTTCCGTATTTTCTTTTGTTATTGTTTTCGTCTAGTGTCGGCCATTTTGATTTTTTGTCGAAGTTGAATATTTTCTTTGGTTACCTTGTTTGAACGTTTTATTTTATTATTTAATTGTCCTTTTCGTGTTTTGTTAATTGTTACGCCTTTAGGCGATATTTGTGTTTAAGTTTTACGTGTTTTTTGTTTGATTTTTGTAATTGTTTGTACGTTTAAAGTTAGCTGTTAATTTTCATTTATTTACTGGTTTGACTCGCTTCTTAGAGTCGGCCAGCTTTATTTTTTTTAACTAGCTTCGGCTAGAGTTCAATTATATTAGGTTCCTGTCTACTTTTTCTTGAACGTTTTATTTTATTATCCAATTTTCCCCTTTTTATTTTTTTTCGCCTTTTGGCGTTATTTGTTTGCTTTTTTTTTGTTTTCGCCCTTAGGCGAAATTTATTGAATATCCCTTCCCCATTCCTTCACTCCTGACCCCCCTTTTTTTTCTCCACCATGGAGAAGAAGGAAAAAAAAGCCCCTTCTTTTCTTATTACTAAAAAAAAGACAACGACCCTTGCTTCCATCCGTAAATCGGTGAGGAAGCACTTGTTCAACCCCAAAAAAGACCCCCCAGATAAAGATAATCCGGATGAATATCCTGCCCTTCCTCGAACCCCCACAAATGAGGAAATAGTTGACGTCCTTAAAAAGGCCGCCAAAGCCAGGATAGAGAAAGAAATCCTGGAAAAAGAAACCAATAAAAACCCAGAAAAGCCAAAAGTTAACACCGAGGTCGGGGATTCGCCCTCTTGTTGGAAGTCCCCTCCGAATTGTATAATCGACATCGCGGAGTTCCTGGAGCGTGCCAAGAGTTACGCTCACCTCGTGGTGAAAGACGGGCTCTTGGAGGATCCAGTGGAACTAAAGAGAGTCGAGAAAAGAATAGTGTCTGTCTTTGTCGTCGACAAGCGTTCGCGCAAAATTTGTCGGTCGACTAAAGACACAGTGTTTAAAGCACTGGAGTCCCTGGGGTTCAAACCCCTAAGAATTATCAAGGGAAAGGGATTCTTCATGTGGGACGTACTGCTGCCCACTGCGGAAGACTGCGTGAGAGCCACCCGGAGGGAGTTGATCACAAAGGATCTCATCCTCCGAACCGAGTATGAGGGTCGGCGAAGGACCAGGGTGGCAGTATACGAGGTCCCTCCTCAGGTTATCGGGGAACACCTCGCGGCTTTCCTGGACCAATACGGGGAGATATTGGCCGCTTCCTGCGATAGCCTGACTGGGGGATGGAGCTTTGATATGATGCTCGATCGTAAGGCCTTCAGCTCCGTCCCCAACTGGATTGACGTTAGTGACTTGAAGCTGCCGGTCATCGTGACCGGTCGTAAACCAGCCTGCTGGAAGTGTGGAGTGACTGGTCATCTCTCCTCTTCCTGCCCAGAGAAGAAGGCCTCTGGGACTCAGGTCACTAAAGACCAAACTCCCCCTCTGACCGAGTCTGCAAAATCCGCCGCGCCTGTAATGGGCATGCCAGCTGCCGGGACCGGAGAGGTTGTTCCCCCGGTTGGGTCACCATCCAAGCCCCCATCCCCCGAAGAGCCCTCTTCCACCGCTTCTGCGGCTAAGAAGGGGGAAGAAGGGGAATGGCAGGTAGTTGGCAGGGTCAGAGGGAAGCGTCAGCCAGCGGGTCCTCAGTCCCCTGAAGCCTCGGGGACTAAAGACACACACAGTCCCACTCCCTCTATCAACAGCAAGGGCGACGCCCCGACCTCCACTCCTTCAATTGAAGATCAAAGGTTCAAATATGAACCGTCTCACGAAAAAGCTGAAAAGCTTAAAAAACTAAAGAAACGATTGGACGAACAAAAAAAAACAAAATCTCCGACCAAAAAAATCATACCTTTACAGTCTCCTAAACCAATTTCCCCTATCAAATCTCCCCCGAAAAAGAAGGCCACTCTTAACGTATCCTCCATCCCCATGCCTCCCATTTCAAGTCCCTCAACCCCTCTCTCCAGAGTGAAGCCTTCTCCTGCTATGCCGTCCACCTCGTATGCCCAGTCCCTTATCCCGCTCAGTAGAGATCCCAGCCCCTTTAGACAACCCTGCACTCCTTGCCACACTCCCAGTCCTTCTCCCGCTAAATCCTCACAAATGTTACCACCAGTCACCAAAAGGCCCCGAAGCCCGACTCAAGATCCCGGCGAAAAGAAAAAAAAAACTAAAGCCATTTTTAATCACGGATTGGATATTTGTAAGATCTCCCCTAGGCAGGCGGAAAAAGCTAGGGATTATGGAAACCGCATCCCTAACTTAAAATTCCTCCTGTCTATCAAGCAGTTCTCGGATAAAGACATCGACAACGCGTTGAACTTTCCGGATGCCCAACGGGTTTTAACCGTGGTGGGCGTGGACACGGGTGCAAAACAAATATGGGCCATGTTGGACGAGGCTATAACCTCTTTCAACATGAGCCCGCCCATTGCTATCATTCAGAGCGACAAGCTCCGGAAAATGAACTCATTCTGCGCAGGGAGGGTCCCAATTTTTGTTCACCCCTCCCTCTATAGGGCTCTTAAACTTACTTTCCCGTGGGATATCGGCGGGATCTCCCAGGACGGTAACATCAACACTGAGATGGGCCATGGGTCTATGGGAGATGCTGTTGGTATCCTCACCCCGGCCATGTTCAAAGCAGGTAAGCAACCCTAATCAGTTCTCACTATGGCTCTCTGGTTAGCTACGTTAAATGTCCGGGGCCTGAGGTTGGAGTCTCGCAGGGCGAGGCTCTCTCGCGACCTTCAGCGCCTCGGGGTAAATATCTGTTGTGTGCAAGAGACCCGGTTTTCTTCTCATGATCGTGAGGATGTGCTGTCTGGGGGGTTCGCCCTTTATTCAGCATGTTTTGATGGTCGTTCGAGGGGTGTCTCTTGGCTAGTGAGCAGGTCTTTAGACGCTGTATGTACTCTTGTTTTCGCAGATCCGGCGGGCAGGCTTTGTGTGCTGGACGTTACCATAAAAGGTAAGGCTTTACGTCTCATCGGCGTTTATGCGCCTAATATCCATGCTGAGCGACCTGGTCTGTTTCGGCAGATCGAGCCGTTTTTGACGACATCTCGTCGGGTAGTTTTAGCGGGTGATTGGAATGCCGTCCTTGATCCCGATATAGATCGTATAGGGAAAAAACGGGCTACTAACAATCCTGATGTGAAACCATTCCGGGACTTTATCGACGGGTTCGATCTCGTCGATAAGTACCGGAATGAGCATCCTCGGGATATAGCTTGGACTTGGACTAATAGTGGCAACTCGGATCCTGGGACGCTTGCGAGCTACCTCGATCGAGTCCTAGTTAAGAGAGTCGATGTAGGGCTCTTAGGGTGTCCAAGTTTCCATTATATAGTTTATTCGGATCATAGGCTTGTCCGGGTCCGTGTAAACTTAGATAAGCCTAAGGTTAGGTTGGCTGGTTACTGGAAATTCAACTGTTCACTGTTTGGTGAACAGGGATTTCGGGACCAGCTGTTACTAATGATACAACGGGAATTGTCGGGAGCGGTTTTTGGGAACGCCTGGTGGGGTAACCTTAAATCTAAAATTAGAACGTTTGCTGCCGATTTTAGTCGTCGACTCAATCGAGATAGATTAGCGGCGCAAACTGCTTTAGAAGAAAAAGTCGATCGGGCCGTGAAATCCCGTGTTAGTGGGGATGTAGCCTTAGCTAAGGCAGAGTTGGCCTCCTTGCTTATCAAGAAGGATCAAGCTCTGGTAGTTAGGGCTAGGTTAAAAAGAATGTCCTCTGAGGCGACGAATATGGCCGCTGAATTGCGTGCAGAGGAGAGTAGGAGTGCGTCTCGGCGACATATCGCGTGCGTCACATTACCGGATAATCGGACCGTGACTACAAACGCGGGCATATGTGAGGTCTTTCGAGATTATTTTCAGGATCTTTTCACCAGGGAGCCCGGTCTGAGCTCGGCTCAGTTCGACTCCTATTTAGCCGACTTTCCCTGCCTCGAGGCAGCTGAAGCGGCTGGGTGCGAGGGTCCCATAACAGAGTCTGAGATCTGGGAAGCGCTGAAGCAGGTTGGCCTGGATAAGTCTCCGGGACTCGATGGTCTGCCCTACGAAGTGTACTTGAGGCTGTCGCCCGTTTTTGTTCCTTTGCTGGAACTGATTTTCAACCACTGGATGAAGCAGGGGTCTATACCTCAACGCTTCACCAGGGGTGTGATCAAGTTGCTGCGTAAGGACAAGAACGGTGGGGATGGGTTAGGAAACTTTCGCCCTTTAACGATGCTAAACGCTGAGTTGTAGATTTTGGCGAAGATCTTAGCCAACCGTTTGCAGCTTGTCCTGTCTAGTCTGATTGGCCCCGAGCAGACTTGTGCTGTGAAGGGCAGGACTATTCAGGATAACCTGCATATGGTACGCTTGATCTTAGAACAAGTCGACGGTGAAGCCGCGCTGATCAATTTAGATCAGTCCAAGGCC
Source organism: Acanthosepion esculentum (assembly GCA_964036315.1). Classification (NCBI taxonomy): domain Eukaryota; kingdom Metazoa; phylum Mollusca; class Cephalopoda; order Sepiida; family Sepiidae; genus Acanthosepion; species Acanthosepion esculentum. The sequence continues at coordinate 7,828,682 of OZ038495.1, forward strand.
TTCGATAGGGTTGATCATCGTTTTCTGGAGGCTGTCCTTTCGTCGGCCGGTTTCGGAGCCGACTTTCGCTCCTGGATCCGACTCTTGTATGCGACCCCCGGTGCGCTGGTGGAAGTGAATGGAGTAAGATCGAAGCCTTTCGTATTGTCTCGCTCTATTCGTCAGGGTTGTCCGCTCTCGCCTTTGCTTTACGTTCTTGCGTTGGAACCTTTCCTTCGCAAGTTAAAGGCGAATCCGGTCCTGCGTGGAATATCTCTGCCTGGGGCTACCACCTCAGCAAGGTATTCTGCCTATGCTGACGACGTTTCGGTTCTTGTGTCGAGCAGAGCCGAGATTGACGAAGTCAGCAAAGAGGTCAGTGGTTATGAGATGGTGACAGGGGCCAAGATCAACCGTGATAAGTCTGTTGGCTTGCGGTTGGGTGCGTGGAAGGGAGTTTCTCTTCCCGGACCTTTCCTCTGGACGGATGGGCCGATCAAGATTCTCGGCGTCTGGTTCGGTCCGGATCTCCAGTTGGAAATGAATTGGTCGGAGGTACGAGAGAAGGCCGAGATCGCGGTTAATCTGTGGTCTCGGAGGAGGCTTTCCCTGAAGGGAAGGGCGGAAGTATGTGTTTCACACATATATCCAATCCTCGTGTACCGACTCTCTGTACTTCCACTTCCGTTTGCCCCACTAATTTTATTAGTAAGGCTCTTGTTCTCCTTCTTGTGGGGAGGCAAGGCCCCTATGGTATCTCGGGAGATCTGTTGCCTTCATACCGCTGAGGGCGGTCTGGGTATGCCAAGCATTGAGATTCGTCAACATATGCTTCGCATTGCATTCCTAGACCGATTGTGTCGCGAGCCGGACGAGGTGGGAGCCTTCTGGAAGGAAGACGCCCGGAAAAATTTCCCGTCCCTAAGAAGTGTGCACTCGTGCGAGGGGGAGGCCCGCCGTAGACCCCGAGCCGAAAGCTCCTTCTATCACGAATGTCGTCGCGCTCTGAAATGCCTCTTACGGGCGTCGGAAGGCCTCTCCAACGTCCAGGCGTTGTCTCGTAGGGCATTGTATCAAGTGTTAGTTCGGGGTTCCGTTCAAGATGCTCTGATTAGCGAGCTCGGTCTTACGAAGCAGCAGGCTCGCTCAATATGGCCTTGGGCGCCAGGGTTGAAATGCCTCACTAACGATGAGGCATCACTCACCTGGCGGGTGATTCGTAGAGCCCTCTGGGTCGGCAAAAGACTTTGTTCAGCGGGCTTGGAGAATTCTCCAGACTGCCGCCGCTGCGTTGGGGAAGTCGAGACCATTGGTCACGCCTTCTTTCAGTGCACGGTGGTAGTGCCGTTGTGCAAGTTCGTTGAAGGCCTCATGGTTCGCGTACTGCGGAGAAAGTCCTTTGTACTGGATGTCGTTTCTGTCTGTAGCAATGTGGTGCCTCAGATGTCGAGGGCTGAGCATTATGTGTGCTGTTGCTTACTAGGCGTTATGAGAGTCGTGATTTGGACGACGCGTCAGAAGGAATTCTATGGTGGCGAGAAGTTTGCTTCTTCCGAACTGATCTTGTTCTTTAGGCATCAGCTTAAAGTCAAGATTAGGACGGAAAGGCGGCGGCTCACATCATCAGAATTTGGCGAAAGGTGGGTGAGTCTTGCGCGTTTGTGCCGTGTGAAAGGGGCTGACCTTGAGTGGCATTTTGATGCTGGTTAGGCATCAGGATATCGTTTGCCTGGGTTGAACTTCGCAACCCATCCCTGGATTTAGGATAGTTTAGGGTTTTTGTTTTTGTATTTTAGTTTTTTAATTTCTGTAAAACTTAGCTAGAGTGTGTTTGCTCATTGGCCCCCTTTTTTCTGTCCCCCTTTTCTTTTCCTTTAGTTTAACTCCCCTTCCCTCCCCTCTTTAGGTGCTCAGTGATTTCAGTTCTCTGGAGGATACGGGACGCCTTTCGTTTCGAGTGTGAGCTTTTTCGTATGGTTGAGTCTGAATCAGTGCGTGTTTGTGTGAGTGGTTGGGATGGATAAATGTTTGTTCTGTGATAGTCCCGTGTCGATTTCGCCCAGTTAATTGATTTTACTGTCACATTTAGGAATTGTGGGTTTTTTTTATTACTAACATGATTTTGTTTAGTTTCATGTATATAATTTTAGTCATATTGTATATATTCATTGGGGATATTTATTGTTTTGAAATTTTTACTCCCGCCCCCCACATACTTTATTGTACATATGGGGTTATTTAGGACTTTCATAGAGACCATGAGGTATTTTGGTGGATGTAGCATGAAAGGTAAGTTTAAATGTGGCGTTTTGGTGAAAGGAATATTGTTTTGTATGTTTGGGTCAGTGCTCGGGACTAGCTAAGTTTAAGATTAAGACCAGTGATGACCTTCCTTTTCCCCAATCCCCCTTTTGGCCTTGTGCCGTATTTACTGTACATAGCAGTAATAAATATTATGGCCTGACTCTTGCTTTTGTCCGCCTTGTCATTTTGTGTTCCATTTTTCAGACCGCTGCACGACTGCCTTGTTGCCTGAATCTCTGAGTGAACTGTATTTTGGTTAAAGTTTGTTATTTTATTATTTTCTGTTGCAACTGTTTTTTTGAAAAAAAAAAAAAAAAAAAAAGAAAAAAAAAAATAAGTCCTTTTGATTTTTTCTTCTATCCATTTTTTTTATTTTTACCCCCCTCTTTTAGTTCTTTTTCCTTTTTATTTTCAGTTTTTTTCCCCTTTTAATTTTTTGTTTTAGTTTTTCTTTTTACCCCCGTTAATTCTGTGTTTTTCATTTTATCCCCTATTCTAGTTTCTCGTTTTAATTCCCTTCCCCCGTTAATTTTTGTTTCTACCCCGTTTTAATTTCCAAGCTTTTTTAGCCTTCCTTAGAATTTTCATTTACCGTTAATTTCTAGCTTCGTTTTATATATAGTGTTACCCTTGTCCGTGTTTCGCGTTAATTAATTTTAATTTCTTGTTTCTGTCCTAACTCTACGTTTTACGTGTTTTTCGTTTTATAAATTTGTTTGTACTAAAATCGTTTTGTAATTGTTGTATTGTCTAATTTATTTGTTTATTTTCTTTATTGGTTTCGACTTGTTTGTTTTCGGTCGGCCATTTTGAATTTTTGTTGTTAGCTTTGGTTCTTGCCAAAGTTCCGTATTTTCTTTTGTTATTGTTTTCGTCTAGTGTCGGCCATTTTGATTTTTTGTCGAAGTTGAGTATTTTCTTTGGTTACCTTGTTTGAACGTTTTATTTTATTATTTAATTGTCCTTTTCGTGTTTTGTTAATTGTTACGCCTTTAGGCGATATTTGTGTTTAAGTTTTACGTGTTTTTTGTTTGATTTTTGTAATTGTTGTACGTTTAAAGTTAGCTGTTAATTTTCATTTATTTACTGGTTTGACTCGCTTCTTAGAGTCGGCCAGCTTTATTTTTTTTTAACTAGCTTCGGCTAGAGTTCAATTATATTAGGTTCCTGTCTACATTTTCTTGAACGTTTTATTTTATTATCCAATTTTCCCCTTTTTATTTTTTTTTCGCCTTTTGGCGTTATTTGTTTGTTTTTTTTTGTTTCGCCTTTAGGCGAAATTTATTGAATATCCCTTCCCCATTCCTTCACTCCTGACCCCCCTTTTTTTTCTCCACCATGGAGAAGGAAAAAAAAGCCCCTTCTTTTCTTATTACTAAAAAAAAGATAGCGACCCTTGCTTCCATCCGAAAATCGGTGAGGAAGCACTTGTTCAACCCCAAAAAAGACCCCCCAGATAAAGATAATCCTGAGGAATATCCTGCACTCCCAAGGACCCCTACTAATGAGGAGATAGTAGACACTCTTAAAAAGGCTGCCAAAGCCAGGATAGAAAAAGAAATCCTGGAAAAAGAAACAAATAAAAACCCAGACAAGCCAAAAGTTAACACCGAGGTCGGGGATTCGCCCTCTTGTTGGAAGTCCCCTCCGAATTGTATAATCGACATCGCGGAGTTCCTGGAGCGTGCCAAGAGTTACGCTCACCTCGTGGTGAAAGACGGGCTCTTGGAGGATCCAGTGGAACTGAAGAGAGTCGAGAAAAGAATAGTGTCTGTCTTTGTCGTCGACAAGCGTTCGCGCAAAATTTGTCGTTCGACTAAAGACACAGTGTTTAAAGCACTGGAGTCCCTGGGGTTCAAACCCCTAAGAATTGTCAAGGGAAAGGGTTTTTTCATGTGGGACGTACTGCTGCCCACTGCAGAAGACTGCGTAAGAGCCACCCGGAGGGAATTGATCACAAAGGATCTCATCCTCCGAACCGAGTATGAGGGTCGGCGAAGGACCCTGTGGCAGTATACGAGGTCCCTCCTCAGGTTATCGGGGAACACCTCGCGGCTTTCCTGGACCAATACGGGGAGATATTGGCCGCTTCCTGTGATAGCCTGACTGGGGGATGGAGCTTTGATATGATGCTCGATCGTAAGGCCTTCAGCTCCGTCCCCAACTGGATTGACGTTAGTGACTTGAAGCTGCCGGTCATCGTGACCGGTCGTAAACCAGCCTGCTGGAAGTGTGGAGTGACTGGTCATCTCTCCTCTTCCTGCCCAGAGAAGAAGGCCTCTGGGACTCAGGTCACTAAAGACCAAACTCCCCCTCTGACCGAGTCTGCAAAATCCGCCGCGCCTGTAATGGGCATGCCAGCTGCCGGGACCGGAGAGGTTGTTCCCCCGGTTGGGTCACCATCCAAGCCCCCATCCCCCGAAGAGCCCTCTTCCACCGCTTCTGCGGCTAAGAAGGGGGAAGAAGGGGAATGGCAGGTAGTTGGCAGGGTCAGAGGGAAGCGTCAGCCAGCGGGTCCTCAGTCCCCTGAAGCCTCGGGGACTAAAGACACACACAGTCCCACTCCCTCTAGCAACAGCATGGGCGACGCCCCGACCTCTTTAACATCTGAAGATCATATGAAAAAATATGAACCGTCTTACGAAAAAACCGTCAAACTGAAAGAACTTAAAAAACTAATAGACGTCAAAAGAAAACAAAAAAAATCCCCGGAAAAGAAATCCCCCTTGCAGTCTCCTCAACCCTCTTCTCCAGTCAAGTCTCCCCCTAAAAAGATGGCCACTCGCTCCACATCTTCCAAACCTATTCCTCCCACTCCATGTCCCTCAACCCCTCTCTCCAGAGTGAAGCCTTCTCCAGCCACCCCTTCCACTTCTCGTGCCCAGTCCCAAATCCCTCTCAGTAGAGACCCAGTCCTTTTAGACATCCCAGTACTCCTCGCCACACTCCCAGTCCTTCACCCTCAAAAAAATTACCCACAACAGTTACCAAAAGGCCCAGAAGCCCTACACAAGATGGTGCGGATAAAAAAAAGAGACCGAAGCACATCTTTAACCCAGGCATTGAGATATGCAAAATATCTCCCCTACAAGCAGAAAAAGCGAGGGATTACGGGAATAGGATAAAGAGCCTCAAATTCCTCTTATCCGTAAAGAAATTTGGGGACAAAGACATTGAAGATCCCGGAAACTTCCCTAATGCCCAAAGGGTATTAACCGTAATCAGATCAGAACCGGGTGCGAAATCTGTTTGGGCTATGGTGGACGAAGCGATTTCATCGTTCAGCATGTCCCCGCCAATAGCCATAGTCCAAAATGAAAAATTGAAAAAGATGAAGCAGTTTTGTGCAGGGAGGGTCCCGGTTTTTGTTCACCCCTCCCTATATAGAGCTATAAAATTGACTTTCCCGTGGGATATCGGCGGAATCTCCGAAGACGGTACCATCAAGAATGAGATGGGCCATGGGTCTATGGGAGAGGCTGTCGGTATCCTAACCCCAGCCATGTTCAACGCAGATAAGCAACCCTAATCAGCATTCAATATGGCTCTCTGGTTAGCTACTTTAAATGTCCGGGGCCTGAGGTTGGAGTCTCGCAGGGCGAGGCTCTCTCGCGACCTTCAGCGCCTCGGGGTGAATATCTGTTGTGTGCAAGAGACCCGGTTTTCTTCTCATGATCGTGAGGATGTGCTGTCTAATGGGTTCGCCCTTTATTCAGCATGTTTTGATGGTCGTTCGAGGGGTGTCTCTTGGCTAGTGAGCAGGTCTTTAGACGCTGTATGTACTCTTGTTTTCGCAGATCCGGCGGGCAGGCTTTGTGTGCTGGACGTTACCATAAAAGGTAAGGCTTTACGTCTCATCGGCGTTTATGCGCCTAATATCCATGCTGAGCGACCTGGTCTGTTTCGGCAGATCGAGCCGTTTTTGACGACATCTCGTCGGGTAGTTTTAGCGGGTGATTGGAATGCCGTCCTTGATCCCGATATAGATCGTATAGGGAAAAAACGGGCTACTAACAATCCTGATGTGACACCATTCCGGGACTTTATCGACGGGTTCGATCTCGTCGATAAGTACCGGAATGAGCATCCTCGGGATATAGCTTGGACTTGGACTAATAGTGGCAACTCGGATCCTGGGACGCTTGCGAGCTACCTCGATCGAGTCCTAGTTAAGAGAGTCGATGTAGGGCTCTTAGGGTGTCCAAGTTTCCATTATATAGTTTATTCGGATCATAGGCTTGTCCGGGTCCGTGTAAACTTAGATAAGCCTAAGGTTAGGTTGGCTGGTTACTGGAAATTCAACTGTTCACTGTTTGGTGAACAGGGATTTCGGGACCAGCTGTTACTAATGATACAACGGGAATTGTCGGGAGCGGTTTTTGGGAACGCCTGGTGGGGTAACATTAAATCCAAAATTAGAACGTTTGCTGCCGATTTTAGTCGCCGACTCAATCGAGATAGATTAGCGGCGCAAACTGCTTTAGAAGATAAAGTCGATCGGGCCGTGAAATCCCGTGTTAGTGGGGATGTAGCCTTAGCTAAGGCAGAGTTGGCCTCCTTGCTTATCAAGAAGGATCAAGCTCTGGTAGTTAGGGCTAGGTTAAAAAGAATGTCCTCTGAGGCGACGAATATTGCCGCTGAATTGCGTGCAGAGGAGAGTAGGAGTGCGTCTCGGCGACATATCGCGTGCGTCACATTACCGGATAATCGGACCGTGACTACAAACGCGGGCATATGTGAGGTCTTTCGAGATTATTTTCAGGATCTTTTCACCAGGGAGCCCGGTCTGAGCTCGGCTCAGTTCGACTCCTATTTAGCCGACTTTCCCTGCCTCGAGGCAGCTGAAGCGGCTGGGTGCGAGGGTCCCATAACAGAGTCTGAGATCTGGGAAGCGCTGAAGCAGGTTGGCCTGGATAAGTCTCCGGGACTCGATGGTCTGCCCTACGAAGTGTACTTGAGGCTGTCGCCCGTTTTTGTTCCTTTGCTGGAACTGATTTTCAACCACTGGATGAAGCAGGGGTCTATACCTCAACGCTTCACCAGGGGTGTGATCAAGTTGCTGCGTAAGGACAAGAACGGTGGGGATGGGTTAGGGAACTTTCGCCCTTTAACGATGCTAAACGCTGAGTTGAAGATTTTGGCGAAGATCTTAGCCAACCGTTTGCAGCTTGTCCTGTCTAGTCTGATTGGCCCCGAGCAGACTTGTGCTGTGAAGGGCAGGACTATTCAGGATAACCTGCATATGGTACGCTTGATCTTAGAACAAGTCGACGGTGAAGCCGCGCTGATCAATTTAGATCAGTCCAAGGCCTTCGATAGGGTTGATCATCGTTTTCTGGAGGCTGTCCTTTCGTCGGCCGGTTTCGGAGCCGACTTTCGCTCCTGGATCCGACTCTTGTATGCGACCCCCGGTGCGCTGGTGGAAGTGAATGGAGTAAGATCGAAGCCTTTCGTATTGTCTCGCTCTATTCGTCAGGGTTGTCCGCTCTCGCCTTTGCTTTACGTTCTTGCGTTGGAACCTTTCCTTCGCAAGTTAAAGGCGAATCCGGTCCTGCGTGGAATATCTCTGCCTGGGGCTACCACCTCAGCAAGGTATTCTGCCTATGCTGACGACGTTTCGGTTCTTGTGTCCAGCAGAGCCGAGATTGACGAAGTCAGCAAAGAGGTCAGTGGTTATGAGATGGTGACAGGGGCCAAGGGAAGGGCGGAAGTATGTGTTTCACACATATATCCAATCCTCGTGTACCGACTCTCTGTACTTCCACTTCCGTTTGCCCCACTAATTTTATTAGTAAGGCTCTTGTTCTCCTTCTTGTGGGGAGGCAAGGCCCCTATGGTATCTCGGGAGATCTGTTGCCTTCATACCGCTGAGGGCGGTCTGGGTATGCCAAGCATTGAGATTCGTCAACATATGCTTCGCATTGCATTCCTAGACCGATTGTGTCGCGAGCCGGACGAGGTGGGAGCCTTCTGGAAGGAAGACGCCCGGAAAAATTTCCCGTCCCTAAGAAGTGTGCACTCGTGCGAGGGGGAGGCCCGCCGTAGACCCCGAGCCGAAAGCTCCTTCTATCACGAATGTCGTCGCGCTCTGAAATGCCTCTTACGGGCGTCGGAAGGCCTCTCCAACGTCCAGGCGTTGTCTCGTAGGGCATTGTATCAAGTGTTAGTTCGGGGTTCCGTTCAAGATGCTCTGATTAGCGAGCTCGGTCTTACGAAGCAGCAGGCTCGCTCAATATGGCCTTGGGCGCCAGGGTTGAAATGCCTCACTAACGATGAGGCATCACTCACCTGGCGGGTGATTCGTAGAGCCCTCTGGGTCGGCAAAAGACTTTGTTCAGCGGGCTTGGAGAATTCTCCAGACTGCCGCCGCTGCGTTGGGGAAGTCGAGACCATTGGTCACGCCTTCTTTCAGTGCACGGTGGTAGTGCCGTTGTGCAAGTTCGTTGAAGGCCTCATGGTTCGCGTACTGCGGAGAAAGTCCTTTGTACTGGATGTCGTTTCTGTCTGTAGCAATGTGGTGCCTCAGATGTCGAGGGCTGAGCATTATGTGTGCTGTTGCTTACTAGGCGTTATGAGAGTCGTGATTTGGACGACGCGTCAGAAGGAATTCTATGGTGGCGAGAAGTTTGCTTCTTCCGAACTGATCTTGTTCTTTAGGCATCAGCTTAAAGTCAAGATTAGGACGGAAAGGCGGCGGCTCACATCATCAGAATTTGGCGAAAGGTGGGTGAGTCTTGCGCGTTTGTGCCGTGTGAAAGGGGCTGACCTTGAGTGGCATTTTGATGCTGGTTAGGCATCAGGATATCGTTTGCCTGGGTTGAACTTCGCAACCCATCCCTGGATTTAGGATAGTTTAGGGTTTTTGTTTTTGTATTTTAGTTTTTTAATTTCTGTAAAACTTAGCTAGAGTGTGTTTGCTCATTGGCCCCCTTTTTTCTGTCCCCCTTTTCTTTTCCTTTAGTTTAACTCCCCTTCCCTCCCCTCTTTAGGTGCTCAGTGATTTCAGTTCTCTGGAGGATACGGGACGCCTTTCGTTTCGAGTGTGAGCTTTTTCGTATGGTTGAGTCTGAATCAGTGCGTGTTTGTGTGAGTGGTTGGGATGGATAAATGTTTGTTCTGTGATAGTCCCGTGTCGATTTCGCCCAGTTAATTGATTTTACTGTCACATTTAGGAATTGTGGGTTTTTTTTATTACTAACATGATTTTGTTTAGTTTCATGTATATAATTTTAGTCATATTGTATATATTCATTGGGGATATTTATTGTTTTGAAATTTTTACTCCCGCCCCCCACATACTTTATTGTACATATGGGGTTATTTAGGACTTTCATAGTGACCATGAGGTATTTTGGTGGATGTAGCATGAAAGGTAAGTATGAATGTGGCGTTTTGGTGAAAGGAATATTGTTTTGTATGTTTGGGTCAGTGCTCGGGACTAGCTAAGTTTAAGATTAAGACCAGTGATGACCTTCCTTTTCCCCAATCCCCCTTTTGGCCTTGTGCCGTATTTACTGTACATAACAGTAATAAATATTATGGCCTGGCAATTTCCATAATCTTGTTTTTTATTCCGCCTAGACGAGCTTAGGACGATACAAAAGTTCATTTTATGGACAATTTACTGATATTTTTATTCTTATTTCTGCCTTGACATTATTTTATTAAGTTATTTTCTTTTGATAATTGCGTTTTTTTTCATTTTTCATTTTGTATGTTTTCAACTTCTGCCGTATTTATTTTAATTTTCGTTTTTTACAGAACGGCGGCTGTTGCGATAGGCGAAGTTCACGGTGTATAGGCTGGGGAAGTAACCTCTATTTATAATTCCCACCACACAAAAAATAGTCAATGTGGCAGTGTTCGTCGAACGAGCCAAACAGTACGCTAATCTGATTGCCGTTGGCGGGTTTATGGTAGACTTCTATGGTAGAAGCTGTGCCCGACAAGCTAACGATAAAAAATTATCGGTGCACAAAAGGAACAGTGATGAAATCACTGATTTCCTTTGGGCTTAAACCTCAACAAATTATAAAAGGTTCAGTGTTTTTCATGTTGGACTTAACTGTTTCCCAAGCTAGAGGACTGTATGGATCCCGTGATTTAATCACAAAGGATTATATCATCCGGTTACAATACACAAGCACGGTGTAGCATCAAGTTGACAATCTACAAGATTCCTGACTATATTCATGGAGAGCACGTAGGGGCATATCATATGCAGTGTGGCTAATTGGTAAGTGTTTCTCCAGAATGTGAGAAGTGTGGATGGGGATTCAAGTTAATCTTAGATCGCGACGCCTTCACCACCATTCCTAAAAGCTTGTAGAGAAGTGGGAAGATTTATCCCGTCTTCGTGAGGGTGAGAGAAGCAACATGTTGAAAGTCAGGCGGAATTGGTCACTTCAAACATTTCTGTCCAGAGAAAACCCGTCTACGTCGAATCCAAATCCGCCTCGTGATGAAACGACTTGTTCTGCGGCGGCTGTCATGAGCATGCCTGCGGTTGGGTCACTAAGAAGGTGAAAGATACACTGGAATGGTTCGTCGTTAGTAGATTGGTGAGGAAGCCACTGACTTCGGGATCTCTGTCCTCTTGAAGCCCCCAAGGGAAAAGGCTCTACCAGTCCCATTCCCAAGATAACACTTCGGCAAGCTGCACCAGCAGACCAAACTAAGTAAAAAAAAAAAATGACCCAGGTTAAGAAAAGTTTTAAAAAAATAAATGAGTTAGACAATTAAAGACCAAAAAGCAACCTGGGCCAGTTGGTGCATCACATTTGTCAGCCTCTGCCCCAACTTCCCCAACATTTTAGATAAGGTCAGCTTCTCCTAAAGTGAAAAAGTCGCTATAAACTATTACTCAAGATCATTCTCTGACTTCACCATATACATAACAGGCCGAAAAAGAAAGTCAATCTATGCCATTAGAGGGGACACGACCCTCGGCTTCTGCCCGGCCTTCCCCAACACATAAGCTGATGCCTGACTCTCGACAAGGTTACTGACTCGAAATCCATTTAAGATGGTCCCTTTAAAAGGGTCCCCACTCCCTATATACCACAAATGTCTGCTCAAACTCCCTCACCGAAAATGCCAACTTCTCAAAATGTAAAGAACCCTCTCAGTGGAAACAAAGGAAAAAAGAGGAAAAACGAAATTGCCGACATCAGCGGCGAAGATGTTTGCCGTGTGTCAACGGGTCAAACAGAGACATCGAGGCCGTGAAATGTTTTCTGTCAATTCAAAATTTCGGAGAAAATGGCGTTAATAATGCGCGCAATTTTCCAGACACCAATTGGGTACTTACAGTCATCAGGTCACATCACACTTTGGATATTGTGGAGGAGGCCGTTAAGAGTTTCGATCTCAAGCATCTCCCTACAATCCTCGAGAAAGAGGAAATTGAAACAATTCTACTCAGGTAGGGTCAGAGTACATTTTAACCCCTCCATATATAGGGTACTTAGATGAACTTTTCCGTGAGATATCTGAGGTCTCGTGATTGACGGTCTCATTAAGACTGAAATGAATTAGGGGTCAATGGGCGTGCCTTCGGTAACCTCACCCCGACAATGTTTAACGCAGAAGATCTGACAATGTCGTTTTTTTAGATACTTTAAATGTTCTGGAACTGTGATCGGAATCTCGATGGGCAATGTCTCTTCAAGGCGCTTGAGTTTGGCCTCCATGTTGAATCTGAGACCCTGTGGGAAGATGAATGGATGCATAATGTTGCTATCACTAGGGAGCACTCCAAGCACATTCGTAATCACTATTAGACTCATCCAACACTTTCGAAATCCTCTGCACTTAACATATAAAATGGGGACAACTTAGCCACCGCAGATTACATATATATATATATATATATATATATATATATATATATATATATATATAGTCTGCGGTGGCTAAGTTGTTGTCATTTTATATTACTTAGCCACCGCAGACTATATATATAGTTTTATATTCCTTTTGTGTTTTATTAACCTATAAATAAATCTGACATCATTTGAGCATTAGATTCTGAGAAATGGATAAAAATATTAAAAATTCATACGTGCACGAATAATTTCGCCGTTGACTATGCTCGGAAAACAGTATCAACGAAAGTTTCATTTATTGTTGGTATTTGTTTCCTTTTTTGTTCGAAATGCATAGTAATATGTATTTAATATCATTGCCAAGTGTGACATGTAGCTTATTCGACCATCTCTCGTTATGCTTCCAGAATAAACGCCATGTACATGAGTCAAAAGAAAATATTATGCAACATAACAAAACATACATTCATACATATGGTATAACACCAAATAATTTTTTACAGAAATGCACAAAAATATAAAACAATACAATAATTCTTCCACCAATATTCGCATAAATGGACGAGACGTAAACCTTCGGATTCTAAACGGTCTTCGTTTCATCCGTTTCCCACAATGTCGATTTATCGAGTTGGGTCGTTTCCTGCAACTGATTCTAGTGGCGTGTCATTCTCTATGAAACCTGTTGCAGGAACACAAAATGCAACCTTTCAAAGCCAAACCTGTGGTTGTTACATTTACATTTTCTTTTTCGCTGTCTGGTCCGTCTGTACATTTGGTGCATTGGCATTTAGAAATGTTTTTCCGTTTACACGTTGGCAAACCAACTGAATTGTTCATTGATTTTTTCAATTTTGTTTTTGTTTTTTTTGTTTTCTTAACAAGAATTTATTTGTATATAACTTTATTCACAGTTCATACATACGCGCGTGTGTGTGTGTGTGTGTGTGTGTGCGTGTGTGTGTGTGCAGGGGCGCGATGTGATTGGGAGTGTCCGCTGTCCACTGTGTCCACACCGAACAATTTTATTTTTTAATGTTTACTGCTTTTATCTCTTAAAAATAATTGGCTCAACTGGGCTTAAATCGAAGAATGTACTTTCGTTTAACACATTTCTGTGAGCTCGTTAACTATGTCTCTTATACTTTTCTTTCCTTACTCTTTTCGTCTATACTACACGTGACCTTCCTTTCAAAACTTATTACCTAGTTCTCCTCCTTTAACTAGATTTTTGTATATGTCCAGCATTTACGGCTTCACTTCTTTTTCATAAATACCGCGGGGTGATAGGTCGTCTGAATCAGAGTCGTTGCGATTATCATAAACGCGAATCGGTGAGGGTCGTCTACAATTCTTATTCCTGGTTCTCGCGTGTACCTACTCTTGCGATTACTACTACTTATGGTCCTCAGAACTCTCACCCGTCGTGTTGTCACCCTGGTATTTATACAAATTTTGCTCTATTTTTGTCGGACATGCCTCCGTATCCTCATTACTCTGTGTACCTGAGAAGCTATTCCTACTGTTACTTTTTCTTCTGTTCTCCATCAGCGCATAACAATATGACGTTCCATCATCGGAACATAGGACACATCATTCGAATCATTTAGTAGATGTCTCCATTTCTTTTCTAGGTACTTGTTTCCTTCGTACCTGAGACTGTCTCAGACTCGTTAGGTCTGCTAGGGTTGCCCTTCGAAGCGACCTGTTATCAGTGTAATTACCCATTCCTGAATATTCGCTGCCTTAATGTGTTCAGCATATGCCTTAATTACCGAGGCAATTAGCTTATCCTTGATCCTATATGATACTGACGGGACACCTCGACTACTGTATAATATGATTGCCAACTCATGGCTAATTTGCCCCGCTTATAATGGTTTTTATAAAAGACTAAGTCTTTTACTTTAAAGTCTAGGTCGTTAGTTAAAATTTTAGACCTTTCTATATGATGTTCCCTTGCTTTCTTCAAATTATTCCTAACTAGTGTAAATGTGTGGTATTTTTCCTGTAGAGTAATGTTATTATGCTAACCTTCATAATAAAGACGATGTGATTTTAAGATATTATCTTTTATAACTTTATTAATATTCTTTGTACCGTAGTTTTTTAATAACTAAAGATGGGCGCCAAATCTAGGGATTATTTAGTCTACTAATAAGTGGGTGAGCGTCTGAGCCTTTTTATTTCGTACAGCAAATGCTTCGGGCCATCCTGAGTTAATTTTAAAGTTACATTTAAAGTTACAATGTCAGCATTAAAACATAAAGGCATATCTATGTTTCCTCATAGGGTCTGTAAGTGAGGTCAGGAAATATCTAAGGCTATTTTCATTAAAAGGTACAGGTGTCATATCGTACTCAATCATGCGAGGTTGAAGCTTTCGCAACTTTCTCCTTTTTCACGCATACACCCCCTACACATTCTACAACATCTCTAAACAGAAATGGCTAGAAACATATCCCATGTGGCTATTATCATCATTCTACTGCATGAGAATGCTCTTCCTCAGATGTGATGGGATTTAAAACCTCACTATCAGTGTGTCGTCTGTTTGAGATAAATCGTACAAAACTTCTTTCAACACAATGTAATTTTGCTCTCTAACTTTCTAGAAATAACCCTTTTGAATACAACGCTTGAAATCTAAAATGTCTCTATCTATCCTCTGATCCCAAATGTTCGTTAATGCGGTTTTCTTCTCTTAGGGAGTGGTGTAAATCCTGTATGGATGTAGCAAAGTTTTGGGGCACGAAGTTATTCGAATTAATAGAACTAACCTCATATACGTCGACTTGCTTTTCTAAATGATGTCTAAGCGCATCTATTGAGAGTAACAGTAAGCGACATAATCCCTACTCTGTAAGTACGCTATTGTACAGTTTTAGCCTGCTATACACAAAGCCCACAACTGGGTTTTTTGGTTCTGAATTGGAGAATTCAAAACATACTGCAGAGGTTTATGTTCCGTGTGGATAGGGCGTTCCGTACTATGGAAGTAGTGGTGAATATTTTGCTAGCCCTAGAAGATGGCATATGCTTTTTTTTTCAATAATTGACCACCTCATCTGTGTATCACTCAGTTTATGAGATAGGAAATATACAGGTATTTCCATTGCTCTTTTCATTACTGCATCATATATCTGCAGCATTAAGCAAGCTCCAATCGCCAAGTTCGATGTATCCGTATAAATTTTATATTCCTTTTTCGTATCTGGGTACGTCATCAATGTGATCATATGTTTTAAGCGTTGAAATAAATCCTGACATTCATCCTCGCACATAAAACCTGTCTGTCATTAGTGGCAGTGGCTCCGCAGCCTATAGCTTTTACTTTATAAGAATCTGAATAAATTCCCGTAGCACTGATTTTACAACTTTACAGGGACTTAAAACAAAATTAACATTCACTCGATTTTAACTTCATATTGCGTTGCCTTAATGCTGTTATAAACCGTTGGAATATGTTCTCAATGAGTGGTCGCAAACCGGTAATCCACGGACAAGTTGTCCGTGCAAAACCTTTGATGGCCCACAGAAAAATTGGGACATTATTTCAATTTTTATGACGCTTCAGATTAAAACATGACGAGTAACAAAACGCATTATGGATGTTATATATGTTTAAGACATTATGTAATCTCGAAATGAACACAAATACCTAAGTACACAAATGTGACATTATCCAGTCATAGTATAAACTAACATGATTTGCAAACTTCAAAATTTCTATTTGTTTTATTTAAATAATTACTATGACTTTATTAATGGGCGCATTTCATAATAATAAAATAAAAGTTTGCCGAGTATTGGTATATAAATGTATTTACTTTTCTCTTTCTAAATTCATATTAGTAGTCCGCCAAATGTATAATTATACATTTAGTCGTCCATAAACTTCAAAAGATTTTTGACCGCTGTTCTAAACGTTGTCATATCGAATGAGAAAACACTAAAATATCGTCCAAATTGAATCATGTCACTGTAAAACGATGACTCGTTAACGCAGTTTTTTCATATCTACATCATATACCACTACGTGTCAGTATCTGGTTTTTAATTTATAATTTGTAAAAGTAGAAGATATCATCAGTAACCAGGACTGGGTGTGCATTTCTCTTATTAATTTTATTTAGAGCCCTAAAATCTACAGTATCTACACTATTGTCCTCATCTTTGTCGCCATATTTATTACAACGTTTCGGCCGTTGTGGTTGGAATGTGGAATTGAACCCTTTATTTAGCTAACTCTAGTTCCACATGCCGTGTTTTATGGATGTCAAATATTTCCTGTTAATTCTCTTCTCCAATTATCCACTGCCTTAACAGGGTATTGAACTCACACACATTGGGTCCTGTCACTGGATCTAACTAACGCATTTATCAACTGTGCCAAATGTCCTTGAGCACATCTGTGCATGAATTTGTGGGTATTATAAACCTAATGTCTTAGAATTAAACGTAGTTTATAAATGAATTCCTCAAATATGACAATTTTTATAGACTCCAAAAGGGGTTATGAAAAACCTTCCAATAAACATTAATTACCTGGCGGGAACACTTATTTATAAAGCAAGTGTAGAACTACAAAATGGGCATGAAATGGCTATATTGGGTATGTAATGTGTTATAGTCTAAGGTTAGGACAGGGAAGAACAACACGAACACAAGAGTAGAAATAACGAAGATATATTCCACAGAATAATAATACAAGATGTGGAAGATGTTAGTATGACTGTCAGACTGGTTTGGAGTGAACTACTATTGGCTCGACTCGATTCCATCTCCTCTGTTATGGAC
Organism: Acanthosepion esculentum; assembly: GCA_964036315.1. Classification (NCBI taxonomy): domain Eukaryota; kingdom Metazoa; phylum Mollusca; class Cephalopoda; order Sepiida; family Sepiidae; genus Acanthosepion; species Acanthosepion esculentum. The sequence goes on from OZ038495.1 coordinate 7,845,592, forward strand.
GACCGATAGCAAACATTTTTTTTTTAGATTCTCCGCGTAGAACTTCGTTTCTTCAATATCCTCGTCGACACTCTTATGGTCCAATATCCTCGTCGCCACTGTTATGGTCCAAGGTTAGGATCTAGGAAGAACAACACAAACACAAGAGTAGAAATAACAAAGATATATTACACAGAATAATAATACAAGATGTTGAAGGTGTTAGTATGACTGTCAGACTGGTTTGGAGTGAACAACTATTGGCTCGACTTGATTCCGACTCCTGCCTCTCTCTTGAAAGGCGCAATATTTATAGTGTCAGGATGGGTTCACTCTGTCGTTATAGGTAAGTCCCATAACATAATGTTTAAAGTAAGATAGTAAAACCATAAATCATATTTCAAACTGGCAAAATATTAAGACAATAAAAAATAATGCTAGAATTTCTTCCTAATAAACTTTGAGCCCGAGTAGGATTATTTGTTTAGGATTTTTACCCCCCCCCCCTTTGCATATTTCTTCCCCCTCCTTTTGTTAGTGACATGATCATAAATATTAGAATGACTTGGGAGAGAAGATTCAACTTACTGCATTAGTGAAACATTGGTAGCAGGAAGGTTCTGTTTTCTCATTTATTATCACAAATTGCTCTACATTTTCTTTTTTGAATGAGTACTGATAGCATTTCATTGATTTAACCATTTTTGACAAATACATTTTCTCTAAATTTCATTTTTGAATTAATATATATATATATATATATATATATGCATATATATATGCATATATATATATATATATATATATATATATATATATATATATATATATATATATACAAAGAGAGAGGGGGTAGACAGAGAGAGATAGTACCAGTAATCGCTTGACTCAGTCAGTTTGTGAGACAGCAACTGGACTTCATTTGATCAATAACAGAAGATGCGCTTCCGAATATGTTGAAGGCTCGGTCGGTTAAATATTTAGGATTTTTAAAAGCTGTTTACATCAAGCTTCATCGACTGACCTTGTGTGGACAGAAAGAGAATTTTCCTCGTCTCGTATGTGAGTTATAAATATTTTTTTCATGTTTATTCTCTCTAAGGGCTTATTTACACCGATTTGTTTGTTTTCAGTAAAAGATCTATTTTATTCGTGATTCCTTATTTAACCCTGTGTCTATCTTTCTTAGTTTGGGCGTTTTGGTTGTTGTCACTCCCCCGATTATTTATGAAGATATGTTGGATATAGAAGGTCCCTTTCAATGTCATTTAAATCCATCATTTTCAAAGTCATATTTAAATTATATGATAATCTTATCCCATAATGTTCAAGCTACTTCCGGGTTATCCTATATGAGCTTCATTTGATGTGGATATATATTATGCACATTCTTTTGCTCTTCATTGTTACAAATTTTATGGTAAAATATAAGGACGAATTTGATAGGACCGGGTTATTATTATATATTATAAAAACTGACCGGTCTATCTTATGGAATGTACGTTTAAAATCAATAAGTATTACTAAGCCAATGAACTGCATGGTTTTCACTACTGAAAGACGGCACGACCAATCAATGGGGAAAATTTTAAAGATAGCATTTTTTATGAATGGTATTCGTTTCCGTGAATAGACGGAAAGTTAAAAGAATTATTTAGCCTCCGAGCAAATTGTTATTAAAAGATCTGCTGACAGGAAAATTGAATTTTTGTCTTTTTTTTAACAGTATACAATTGAATAAAAAGGAATAGATTCTCGGTTTCAATAGCTAAATTCATCGGATTGATAAATATTGCATACGACTTGAAAAAAATATCTGATGATATACGAAATTAGCCATCTTGTATCTGTGGCAAAGCTGAATGTTAATGCGTTGATCTGAATAACTTTATCTTATATTGGAATTTACAACCTTTCTTTATGCCTGTCATATTAGAGTATAAGAATAGTAAATTAACCCCTTTCTTCTGACTTTATTCCTGCAATAAGGTTTCGGTTTATATTCTTTACACTTATGTTTTTATTTTCAAAAAAGATGCGACTGTAAGTTCTGAAATATTTTCAACCTAATAATGGAAAATATATTTACAGCCGTTTCATTTTTTAAATTAATGAATACGTCTCTGACAATATTTTCGCAGTTTGTGAAAAAACATGGACAAGTTTAATAAACAAAGTCTGAAAACCGATTCCTGTTTAAGCCTAATGTTCGACAAAGGCGTAAACGTGTTGAATATCTGAAATGCCACGCAAATATACTATACTGTTTTACCAAATCTGCAAAAAATGTTAATTAATTAGATATTTAACAAATAATAATGTATAATAACTACGCAACAGTAATATCGCTATCCAATTCGATTTCTCCTACAAACGTTTATACGATCTTCATGACGAGAACACTGAAAACTCTGCAAATTCAGCATATAAAATCTTTGAAATAATCACAGTAAAACCAAAAGCCCGAAACCAAAACTATGGGAAACTGCAGAGGTAATCAAGAAAGGAAAATATCTGAAAAACGTTGCAGAGAACAAATACGCAAACCGATCAAAAGAAGACATATCTCCATTGAACTGCTCAAGTTTCTCTGAAAGAAAAATATGACTTGGAACAAACAGCATTAATTCAATCCAAAATCGATATTATCGCGAATACATCTGTAAACAAGCAAGCAGAGACTGCATGGAAAACAGTCGATGAAACCAGTGGCCGAAAAAGCTGTAGCAAAGCCAAGCTAAGGCTATTGATCAAAATGCTAGGATTAGCAAATGGAAAAAGCACTTTGAAGACCTGCTTGGAAAGACTCCTACAATTACAGAGCAACACAGGCAAAGAATAATCGAACAACTAATCAACATCAAGAAAGGGATTTGCAACATGGACAAACTGACAATTGCAACGAGGCAAATGAAGAGTGGAAATGGTTGTGGACTTGATAACATCCCTGCCGAGGTCTGGTTGAGACATGTCTTTAACAATGAGTTATTCACATTTTGCAATCAAATTTATCAATGAGACCCCATAGAGTGCTGGACATATCTTTGTATGCTCCACTTTCCTAAGAAAGGAATCCTTGTCCAAACAACGTACTATAGAATGGTAACACTCGCTGCAATAACCTCCAAAATATGCCTCCTGCTATTACTGAATCCTCCGCAAAAAACAAAACTGTTTCAGATCAAACAGATCAACAGTTGACCAAATTCCAACCACCCGCCATATAATTGAGGGTGTAAAAGCCCATAACGTCAAAGATGTTCTTGTATTTGTGGATGTTTCCAAAGACTCCGACTCCATCCATTGTGGCAAACTCGAAGATATCATGTTAGCATATGAGATTCCGCAAGAGACACTATCAGCCTTAATGGTGCTGTATATGAACCTTCGCTCAATGGTCCGATCTCCCGATGGCGATATAGAGTTTTTCATTTTTGTCGCAGAGGTCTTGCAGGGAGATACGCTTGTCCCTTTCCGTTTCATTCTGTGCCGAGATTATGCCCTGCGAATATCTCCTGATCTAAACTGATCTGGGGTTCACCCTTGAAAAAGCAAGAAGTACACGTCACCCAGCAACATCGAGATTGTTCGCTACATTAATGTTGGCAAAACAGAATTTATCAGCTACAACCAAGAAGGAGAAATTAAGTTGAAAAATGGCAACAACAAATCCATTCACGAATTTGTTGACGACGCCACCAATATCCTGACAACGGAGAGAGACATTAAATTCCACAAAGGCAAGGCCCGGGTGTCTTTGATGGTCCGAGCACCATCTGCAATTACTCCTCCTCTGACAATCTTAAGAGGGGCTTCCTTAAGGCCATGGTAGAATCTGTATTGCTCTACGGCTCAAGAACATGGACACTGATGAAACACCAAGAATCATCACTTGACGAAACATACACAAAGATGTTACCAGTTGTATTTTACATCAGATGGAGGAAACATCTCGCAAGGAAATATCTGTATGGATACTTCTTTCTATCTTAGTTTAACTTAGAGGCAGAATGCTTCGGCTAGCTGGTCACACCTGGAGACATAAGTCATAACTTGAGACTGGCCTCCAGCTATGTAATCCATTGTGCGGCAAAAAGATCGGTTGGAAAACCTCATGACACCTACATTGTCCAACATTTAAATGTCTCCTGATGCCATTAGGATGACCTGCCGAAAGCGATGTCTGATAGAGATGGTTGGAAAGAAAGAGTCAGGAGAATCCAAGAAGTATTCTCGACCTGATGAATGTATGATAATAATTATTCTCAGTTAGTATTATGTATTCGTGTAGGATTGAATCCATTTATTCCGACATCACACGCGGCACAAATAGCTAGAATAATTTTGCAGCCAAGAAATGCAACATGACTTAAAAGCATATATTTCTGAGAGAAGGTATTGTAAAAGATTGCACTATTTACACATGGCTCAGTGAATAAGAGCTTCGGTTAATTGATCCAAAAATGTGACTTGGCCTAAAGAGTTGAATTCCTGGCTTCAGGGTAAAGAAAAATAATTTGAAGAGTTATGAAGTCTAATTAACTAAAACTTAGATACCTAAAGTCATTATAGTTGCAAGTAGAACAGCCTACTCTCGTGGACTAAATACATTGTTGGTAGCCAACAAATATCACATAATAATGGTTGGAGCCTACAACTGCCAAAACGTCGTGAATGTTACAGTAAAGTTCTGGACAATTTCAAACAATGTAAGTAGTGTAAATGCACTTAGAATTCAGTGTTTAAAGCAATGCAACACCGCTCAAAATAACTATTACAGCAAATCGCCGTTTACAAATATTAAAATGAAAATTGCTAAAGGAGAGACACGTTCAAGCACACCCAATAGAAACATAGCATTTAGGACTATAATATTCACAACATAATCATTAACCTTGTTGCAAAGAATCCATTCTTGTCAGAAATGTTATATTTTTTATTTGAATTAATTATATAAGAAGTCGGTAGATAGTTTCACAAACGGGAGGTACGGGAAAAGAAACAATTAATGTCCACTTTTATATGTGTATACGCTATGTCTCAGATATTAAACACTTCTCCCATAAATATGTTTCTAGCCAGAGGTAACCGGACGTCTAGCAACACTGATGAGCTGTGATACAGCGAAACAGTCTGTCTGTGGTTGACAATATATATATATATATATATATATATATATTATAATATTTTTAGTTTTTAAAAATATGATTCCTTCGCTATATAAGAGTTCTCATGTGCTTATGTAGCGAAGGAACCATATTTTTAAAAACTAAAAATATTATAATATAATACCTCTGTATGGAGCACTGACTTTTTGAAAATAAAAGCAAAATACTAAGGAACACTGGTTTATCTACCTAACGTGTTCTTTCCTATTTTTCTGCACACCTGCATACATACACACACACACACACACATATATATATATATATATATATATATATATATATATATATACACACACATATATATATATATATATATATATATATATATATATATATATATATATATATATATATATACAGATTTGTGCGTGTCTTTCTATCTCTTTTTGTGTGTGTCTTGAAATATGTTATGAAGTTATACAGAAAGTGATATATCATTAAATTTCCCTCTCCAGACATTTAACATAACATGAAGTTGTTTCCTCTTGCATATTTGTGCCTTTATTTATAATACGTTATGAGTGTCAAGAGAGACCGAGCGATAATGAATTTTCTCCCACGTCGTTGACGTCATATGGTGCGTGCAATATAAGAATAAACAATAAGTTCCACGTTAATCAGTAAAATCTTACAATATTACTCGATATGTTTTAATAAGATTTCATCAACTATTATATTCATAAATTCCATCTAGATAATTAACGAACTATGCTTTAAAATTGCGAGGGGGGAATGGTTTACAAAACTCAATAATAAAATTTCAAATAAATATGTAAAGCAGAATCAAAAAATAGTGATCCAGTTAAGAAGAAGAAATAATAGTAAAGAAGAATTATGTAACTGTAGGAATCCTATGAATTTTCCATTGAACAATAAAGGACTCACAGATTCTATAGTTTACCAATGTACTTTCTCATCTATTGGGAATCCTAATATTAAAAAATTCTATATTGGTAGGACGAAAAATAATTTAAAATTTAAGATAGAGCTAAGATCTGTATTCCTTCAAAATAATGTCTATCGTGTGATAACAAGGCCATGTTAATTCTTGACAGTTCCAAGTGAAGGCAAATAAAGAACCTGATAGGATAATTATAATGTTACAAGGAGCACTGTTGACAACCATATC
>OZ038495.1:7856867-7874367 GCA_964036315.1 Acanthosepion esculentum
AGGAATAATCATGAAAATACCTAACATGTTCTGACATTTGTTTTAACTAATTTATTCCAAAGAGTTTGATTCCAAAGGCGTTATGATAATTCGCATCGCCAAAAATGAATAGAAAATTAGAAACGAAATTATTTGAGAAATAATCCTACCATTAAGAAGACAATATGCTAACAGATAAAATCAATTGTTCCACATATTTAGCGACCAGTAAACTATGTCTGGATTTATATTCAATATCGATATTTACGATTTGGAAAACATAATGGAAATTGATGTCAGAAAATCAAAGAATATATACAACTGAAACGTGATTTTTGTTTAGGAAAGCTCTAACATATTGTATGATGTTCAGCGCTTTTCTTTATGGGGTGCATACACGGTAGAGGCTTATATATATATATATATATATATATATATATATATATATATATATATATATATATATATATATATATATGGACCATTAAATGCTGGCGCTGATAAAATAGTGCTCGATGTAATATAAAATAGCTATTTGATATATATTAATAAATATATATTTTTCCTTGCGAACGTTGAAAAAACGTATATTCGTTCATACATATGAGGCAAGACTTACACACAGAGAGTGTTTTGTTTTCTGTGTGTTAGGCGTGATCTGATTGAAATGAAAAACAAATTCTGTGTAAGGTAAATGATTTGTATTTCTTAAGTTGAACTAATAAATATGATTATCACATACTGCAGCCAGGAATAACTTTTTTTTCATATCGAAGCTATTAAAATCGCCTGGGTTTGAAATTAGCATAATTCCAGTAGATCTCTATATTTCCCTCTATTAGTACGTATTGTCCTACTTTTCCAATGATTGCAGGTTGACTATTTTTTTGAGATTAGTCTTCCGTCAATACATTTTCTTTCCACTGATTATCTTTTCATTTATTTGATTGAAATCCTTGTCAGATACTTTATGGTTTATTACCAGTGCGTTGAAATTGTTGTTATAAGCGTATAACTGTGACGCTCATATAATCTTTTTTTTTACTATTCTTTTTCAATGTATATCTTTGAATATTTTGTGTATATATCTGGCGCCTTTTTGTAATTGTTGCTATTTCTTTTTGAGCAAAAACTATGTTATTGTCTTAGAGATGACGCTAATGAATATTTCATCAAGGGTGGATAATTTATTATCGATGATGAATGTAATGGTGCTGGTGGGTAGATTTAGATGCCTGCGATCTGACAGCAATTGGCGGGTTATTATTATTCGGATTTTGAAAAAAAAAAATATGGATTTGTAGCCTCTACGTTTAAATTTATACAAGAAATATATCGGAGCTTGAAATAATTTTCATCTATTTTTCTTCTCCGGCTAGTAGCAGCAACTAAGACTTCTTAAGTCTAAACTTACGATAAATCCGGACATTTATTGTTACTGTGTTGGGAGCAGAAGGGTACACAATATCGAAGATAATCCCTGAAGTAATAATGGCTCAATGCGATATAAGTATTAATAGAGAAAACACAGAGATCTAATCTTAGGAAAATTTATAATAGAGCAGAAGTTAACGACATCAACAAGAAAATGCCGCTAATTATACTTTTAGCCGTTCGTCAAAATTTCCAGTTTCATTGCCTGCAGATTTCTTTTTCTTTCCCGCCTAATGATGTCATAAAAATAGAAGTGAAACTCGATGTGTGTCAAAGATTCTTTCATTATCTTCACCGGTATATATATATATATATATATATATATATATATATATATATATATATATACATATATACATCTTCACCGGTGTATATATATATATATATATATATATATATATATATATATATATATATATATATATATATATATATATATATATATTTATATATATATATATATATATTTATATATATATATATTTATATATATATATATATATATATATATATATTTATATATATATATATATATATATATATATATATATATATTTATATATATATATATATATATATATATAAATATTTATATATATATATATATATTTATATATATATATTTATATATATATATTTATATATATATATATATATTTATATATATATATATATATTTATATATATATATATATATATATATATAAATATTTATATATTTATATATATATTTATATATATATATATATATATTTATATATATATATATATATTTATATATATATATATATATATATATTTATATATATATATATTTATATATATATATATTTATATATAAATATATATATATATATATATATTTATATATAAATATATATATATTTATATATATATATATATATATTTATATATATATATATATATATTTATATATATATATATATATTTATATATATATATATATATTTATATATATATATTTATATATATATATATATTTATATATATATATATTTATATATATATATATATATATATATATATATATATATAAAGAGATAGAGACATACATGCATTATACATATGTAACATGCATGCATCTTATTCCTAATCGTACTGAATATTCTCTAAAATAATCTCATTGCCTTGATTTCTCCCTGAAATAAAATGAATATGTGTATAGCTCTTATAAGTTAACCTTCATTCCTTTCAATCTTCATGTAATGTTTCGGTCAACGATGTTGTTATGTTATTGCTTAATTAACAAACGCAAAGCTGGGAAAATATTAGAGACATAAAATTATACTGAGGGCAAAACACCTGATAGATAGTGAAAATAAATGTGAAGAGACGTAATCAAATTTACTTACTGGACTTATTCAAAATTCACCTATGTTTATTATCGGAGGCCTCAATTTTAATATTTAAATTTATTGAAATTGCTATTCTGGTAGGAAATACAGAAATGAAATCTAAAGTAAATCCCGCAGACGTTATTAAATGAAAGCAAGAACAACGTGTGAAATATTAATTGTAAAAAGGCAGATTTTAAAAACGCAGAGTGTATGCTTTCAGGAAAAGGAACATGACAATGCGAGGAACAAATTACAAATATCTAGGAAAATATAAATATTTAGGAATTGATTTAACAGTGTACGGATATATCACAAGGATATTCGAAGCCCTTGCAATAAGGAAAGCTTCCTTCCAAAAGCTAAACCAAATAAGGGAATTTTCTTAGAAACAAAGAAAGGATTTTCTGAAAGTTACGTTCTTATCTTTCTTCCTTTATGACAATGAATGCTGTACAAGTTTCTTACACATAAACAAGAGGAAACTGGAACAGCAGAAGGATCCTGTGAATACCATGAATTGAACAAGGAAATAAATATGAATTTTTAAGAATAATGAAAACCAAATGATATTTATACGAGTTAGTTTCAGTGTCCCTCGCTAATAATGAGGAAAGTAGATTTATATTATTTGGGACTCATATGGCATTTTCATGTCAAGAGGGATAAAGACAGTCAGCGAAAAACTAAGCGCTTTTGCAAGTATTTAGCAAAACAAGGATTAGAAAGTATATAAAAAAATAAAACTTAATAAAACCTACACATGATAGAAAGTTGTGGTCTGCCTTGATAACCCAATTCCTAATAGGACAATTATGAAAATGTTTGCAAGAAAGACGGATTAAGAAGTCAGGAATTATTTGTTGTTCTTCTGTGCCAAAAGAAGAAGAAAAAATCCGCCTGCTTTACTTTATGAGAAATTGTAAATATTCCTGACTCATGCTTTTTTCTTTTGCTTGCTAACCATCTCAGAATTTCAAAATGTGATACATTATTCAATGCGAGGATTAGTTCGTTATGATTTCGTTTACATGATAGATAATATCTAACATTAATGAATCTTTCTAATTAATACATCATTGTTTTTTTTTTCCATTTAACCAGGTTATATTTATTTTTGCACTGTCAGCTCTTCACTGGGTCATCTTGTGTCTAATTTATACTGACTAAAGGAACTGATTATTCTACTTCCCAGAAATGCCGCACAACATCAGACACTGAAGGCCGGTGAATTCAACAGCTAACATATTCTATATAAACATAAAGATTTAGCACAATCTCTCGCGTAAATCTGTATATATTAATATTTACTTATTTTAAACTTCCGATAAAACTAATTCATAATATTTCACTGAAAATAAATAAGATATTCAAAATTATTAAAGTATGAAAGATTATGGCAAAGTGATGTGAGGGAGATTATTTCATTACAAGATTGGACTTAGCCGTCGGACGAAAGACATAAAAATACACCTACATCAAGAGGAGTAACAGGTGGGTCATTAACAGCAGTAGTTTTTAGTCTTCCACGGGTAAACATTCTCTTCACTGGTTTCTATTCTAAATTATGTTTCCCTTTACCAAAAGTTAATAAACTTGTAAAACCAATTCCAGTTTTCTACTGTTGTTTTACATAACTCCCTTACAACACAATCATAGATGAATATGTTACTCTTGTTTGAATATAAAAATATATAATTTAATACCAGAAAATATATCTATATGTTTTAATTAAGTGCTGATTATAGAACGACAAGAGTAAAAATTGTTTTAAGAAATTGGAAAAGAAATCAGAAACATTATTGCTTAACCATATGTTAAAACTATATATTTCTACTGACAAGTGTAAATCTTAACGCCATCCCTATTTTAATTCAAAATCTCTTTTATGGGGAACTGTTTTGCATTAAATCTTAAGCGGACACTGAATTTTTTCTCTCAAATCTTGGTGTTAAAGAATGACTCTTTTACTCGCAGACAAACACTACTATTAGATGTATTAACTGCTTCCTTGATCTAACTCATGTTCTCTGTGAACAAAGAGTGAGATCTTTCTCTTTTTATCCTTTCTTCGATGTTTCCAGACTCGCCAATTTTATAAACGAGGTAGACTTCCCGGCGGGTAAAAAGCTTCATCGATAATAGAAATTTCGCGCCTACTGCCTCCATAATTGCTTTTGCTACTTGTGTGAAAGTGAATATCTCAGAAGAACCTGCCAACTGATGGTGCTTCTTAAAGGCAGATCTTTGAATGCTTTGTATAAGTTAATATTACTCTTGGTAAAAAATGAGCAGTGGAAAAGTATATTTAAATTTGCTATTGTCTTTTTTATATCGAATACCATACTTGGTTCATAATGCATCTTCATTATTCGATTGATTGAAGAAAGAGTATTTTTGAGATAATACTCTGTGAGGGTCGGATTTATTTAACTGAAAATATATTCATAATATGAGTATATGTGTTCGCCTATCGACATCCCCAGTTTTTTGAACAGGTGTAGTGGTTTATCTCTTTTTTTCTTGCCTAGGAATTAGTTTCTGGTTCCTTCTAAAATCTTTACCTGCAATTAACCTCTTGCGTATTAGTGGCATTATCATTTTGTTTGCGGTGAATTGAGTAAAACTTGATTAAACCATAAACGTAGGTCGGATATCGAAGATGATGGTCTATAAATATAAGAAATTGCAATGGCAGAGAAACAGTAAAAAATAAGAAATCCATTACTAGAAATATTTAAAAAAATTAGTATGTATAATAGACGGAAAATCTAACTTAAAAATTGAACATTTTCTAGATATTACATTCGATTTGTATACCAATTGTTACAAACCATATAACAAAGCGAATAATAACACTATATACATAACAAATACACAAATAATCCACATGATGTATTCAAACATATACCAATATACATTAATAATAAAAATATAAAACAGAATAATAACAACAATTATAATTGTTGAATAAAAAATTTTTCACTTGATAATAAATGTAACCACTAATGTACTAAATAAAGCAACTGTCAAATAGTGTTAACATAGAAAAATATATATCAGATCAACCGAAACAACATCTAGTGAAATATTTAACAATCGTAAAATATCATTCAAATGAACTAGATGCATAAACAACACATCATTATCTATCTATCTCTCTTTCTCTCTCTCTCTCTCACTCTCTCTCTCTCTCTCTCTCTCTCTCTCTATATATATATATATATATATATATATATATATATATATATATATATATATATTTAAATTATTAGCTCTGATTAACATTGAGTTCTCTAGATTTATCCTCCTTGGGTCTACCCATACGGATTACCTAGTTTTTTTCGTAAACTAAATATATATATATATATATATATATATATATATATATATATATATATATATATATATATATATATATATATGTGTGTGTGTGTGTGTGAATTAAAAAGAAAATAGTAAACAATACAAAATAACTCAAAATAATATTAAAAATAAAATATGTAATTTATGCCTAGAAGAAAAATTATATACAGTAAAATTTAACAATCAAATCGTTATATCTACTTTCTAATTTAAACATCAGCATAATATAAATTTCATCAATTTTACAAATACCTAATCTTGATATATATAGATGTTAGAATCATATATATATATATATATATATATATATATATATATATATATATATATATATATATATATATTTATATTTAGTTTACAAAAAAAAAAACGTAATCCGTATGGGTAGACCCAAGGAGGATAAAATCCAGAGAGCTCAATATAAATCAGAGCTAATAATTTAAATAAAAACAGACCACTTTAAGGTTCTATAGAATAAATTATTTCACCATAGCCCTTTTAATGGACGCGAATCATCAGATTTTACTTCCAAAGATTGATGATCCACGGTCCTTTAAAAGGGCTGTAGTGAAATAATTTATTACATGGAACCTTAAAGTGGTCTGTTTTTATTTAATATATATATATATATATATATATATATATATATATATATATATATATATATATATATATATATATATATTTACTTTTGGCCCAAATATTTATATGGGATATATCCTACTAATTAAGAAAAACGAATTTACCCTGTAGCAACCTCTGAGAATTGTTTGAGACTTAATATTAATATACGTTACATGATAGACAATATTTCAGTAAACTTTCTAATATGCTTTCTACTCAAGACGCCCTGATATCTACTCCGAAAGATATACATAAGAAGATATAAATTTGTTCGTTTTTACTAATTTACAATTAAAATTATCATTAATAATTCCACAATATGTTCCCCTTCATTGTTAGAGACCTCCTTCCAATAATCTACTATGTTCTCAATATTCGAAGATAGAAATCATGAGCAAAACTTAATCGTTACGTTTAATGCTATGTTGTAATCTCTACCACGTTGTAGAATGAAACATGGTTCAAATTGTTAGGAAACGACCGAAACATCTGGTAACCTGAAGGGGTTAAATCAGGAGAGAATGGGGGTTAGTAGAATTTCCCAGTCGAGTCCTTTAATCGCTTTTTTGGTCATGTTAGCGACGTGGGGTCAAGCATTATCATGTTGAATAATCACACTGTACGGCCGGACTGGTCTTTCAAGCTGAATTGCCACTTTGAGCCGGGTCATTTGTGTAACATTGCCTTGACCGCTTGCTTGTTTCGAAACATTTTCTTTCTGTAAGCAGCACAATTGTCTCGAGCATCCTTGGCAGCATTCTGACCTTCACTAAAAGCAAAGGGTAGATGAGGTTGAAAATGATCTTTCTTTACTACTTGGCATTCAAACTCAAAGTGGTTTAAGGAATAATATTTCAATGAAATGGACAACAGTTTACAGGATTACCAGAAGCAGGAAATTATGCGAAATCTTATTCTTCGACAATATTCGCAAAACACAAGAAAAACGAACAAATACAAGGGTTATTCAATAAATAAAGTGAATATTTCAGTATAAGAACTTCTAATACATATAGAAGCTTACTATTTTTTTATTCTTCAACGTAGTCTCCCAGCACTGTCACAAACTTTTCCTATCTGTGCACAAGCTTCCGTATTCCATCAATGTAAAAATCTTTGGACTGATGTCCAACACTTTTGACTTCATCGTCACTTTTAAACTTCGTGCCTCCCATGAAAGCTTACAAGGGACCAAACAGGTGAAAGTCTGAAGGGGCAAGGTCAGGGTTGTAAGGGGGAGGAGGAAGCAGTTCCCAGTCCAGCTCGTTGATGGTCTGCAGTTTGGGCTGCTGCGTGAGGCCTTGCGTTGTCATGGTGCATGATGACTCCTTCTGACTGATGACCCCTGCGTTTGTCCCAACAAATAAGCTGAAAGTCCTTGCAATATCATCCACTGTCACCATTCTGTCAGATTGAATGAGGTCATTGACTGATTCGATTACCCCAGGAGACCTCACTTCTGTAGGCCTCCCAGGCCTGTCTTCATCCTCAACACTGCTCCGTCCTTCTTTAAACAATTTAGCGCACTTGTAGATATTTTTTGGCTGAAACATGTGGCACTATACACAGTTGACATTCTCCTATGAATTTTAACTGGTTTGCACCCTTAAGCAACCAAAAACCTGATAAGTAACCGCTGTTCAATCCTGGAGCATGCTTCTTGGTCGGCCATCTTTGTTTATCGCAAAAACTCTCAAAGTTGTTTTTTAATCTGCAAAAGAAATTAAATACATGTGAAAAAGAAGTAAAACAAAAAAAAATAAAAAAGAGTAAGCTTCTATCTGTATTAGAAATCCTTCTACCGAAAAATTCACCTTATTTATTGAATGAACCTCGTAGATGCAACTGGAGCTGCATATAATGATATTGCCTTTGATTGTTGTTGCCTGTAATAATACTTGCCGTTGATTGGGTAACGATATTTACACTAGAGTAGATGCTCACTCAATCGATATTAATTAAGATGTCTATGTTTGTACATACGTATTTTGAAAGAAATAACAGAAACTCTTTTCTCTTCCACATGTAGCCCTATATATTCCTGAGATTGCTAAATTACATTAATGATTTAGCCTTTTTCGCTCCCATTGGTCATTCCCAAATATACTTGGCTAGACCAGGGAATTTTAGAAGTAGAAATTAAGAAATCCGGCAAATACTAAATGCAATACAGAGAATACACATGACGCATACACCTAAATAGCAACAGATAAAAGTTAAACAAATGAACCTTTTTTGCGAGTTTAATATGTCAGTAATCAGCTAACAATTTATCAGATATTTAGCAAAGGTTTTGGCTGCTGAAACATTAAACTAACCATTGCTTCCTAAATGCAGTGACTCGATAAAGAAGCGGTGCTGCCTGCTGTTCAATACCTTCTTAAACTTATGATCTTGCTATTCCTGGATGGTCACATTAAATGGACATGCATTCTCTATAATTATGCAGAAAAAATGTAATTTCACTAGAATTATACTACTCAGGTACCCACAGTAGGAAGGTTTCTAAAACAGCACAAAATCATGACCTATATCTTTCAAGTATTAGAGAGTCGTGGTAGATTTAATAATCGTGGTACTACAAAGAATTCTGATTTTTTTTTCGTGAGAAAATCCACATTTGTAAATGAGTGGCATGCGTTTGAACCATGTGAATACAAGTAGTATTATGTGAACGTCTAGACCATCAATTACAGCGGCTATGTTGTCATCTATGCCACATCGGTATATCAGTCCTGATCAGGCACCCTAAAAATTGCATCTCTTTGGATCCATGAGTGAGGCATTCGTAAGACAGATACTGATTTATAATGAGAAGAAAAATCGAAACGAATATATTTACACAAGATTTTACGAGTTGAGTGGAAATGTTTTCATTCAAAATACGTGCACATAAAAAACACCTGTGCGTATTCATTTAGTGAATATTACTGGTGCATTTAATGCACTTAAACGATGTTATAAAATTGTCCTGTGAGAACTAGAATGCAATACCATGGCAATTTCTCACAAAACCTTTGTGGTTGTTTTTTTCGGCACTCTGATTATACACACGGGAATGTCATTTTGTTGAGAATGAAAACCGCATGTAGGTAACTGGAGTATCAGGTATAAATACCTGAAGTTTTTGATCTAAATGCAATGAAGAATAAATGAGATTCTTTTTCCATTGTTAATAAATATTTATTCCTGATGTTTAAAATTTATATTTCCATTTACTTAGCTGGGATGCTTTTTTGTGCCTACATGGATTTAGGGGTCAGTTGTCGAAGCTCAAGATTTCCAATTTCAACATATCGTCTAATTAGTATATGTTATTCGTAAACTGGACCTCTATATAATTGGCATGTACCGAAACTTAGTACAATTAAAGGGACTCTCGAAAGAGCGGAAAAGAATACTGGTTATCTTAACGATGCTATTATTTAAATATGCAAATCAAGTGAATTGGATATTTTAAGAGTTAACATTTTAAAATTTAATTTTCGCTTAAAATTATGAAAACACCATATAAAGAAAAATCCTATACAGACAATTCTTAGTAGTTTACGCATTCGATTGGATTTGGATATTTTTATTTTGAGGAATCCAATTCTATTAGTATGAGTAACTCATGCGTAAACATTTTTCACAAGAAATACTCATAATACTTGAATGATAAAGAAACTAACGCGAAAGTGTACTTAATCAATATGGTTATATATAGTGAGTATTACAATCAAATGTTTCTGTATTCGATAATCGATAATCTTAATAGAATAACAACAAGTCATTTAAGCTAAGATGCACCTTGTAAATTTAAGACATGATGTTTTATTGACAACTTTGTATTTTTCTTAGCAGGGAGTCGGTTAATGAAATTTTGCCAAATCAAAACATGTCATTGTAAATGGACCTATCATTATTATTTTCCCGACTAAAGCAATCATTGAGTTTGAAGTTTATTTACAAGTTTGTTTAAAGTGCGTATTGGCAGATTTGGCTTGTTTGACAATATTCTTGTCTCACATTTAAAAATGTAGAACGCAATTTATTATAGAGTAGCTGTCATTTTTGGTTCTGGAAATCGGTAAATTTTATTCTTCACTTATCTTCTGTTTTATCCCTTTCTGTACGCTTACATCAACTACACGTTATAGAATTGTATTCAGTTATTTATTTTCAGTTATTACCTGTTTGATTTCAGTTTCAACATTTATGCGGGGGTGGGTGATGATTATTGGAATACTGTTACCTATTTTCCCCTGGGTAGAACATACAGTTACCTATTTTTCACTGGGGGTAAGCAACTTTAATTCTAAGCCAGAGTCACAAAAGCTGGGACAATCAGCCCATTCCCATATATGAGATGGTCTAACAGAAAACATTTATTCTCATCTAATTTTGTTATAGATTGACATAAGATTAGTAATTTTGAAAGAAGTGGGCACACACATTTGTATCTCATGATTTACTGTATGTAGTCGTATGTTTTTAAAGAGAGCAACATGGGGTGTTTCCTTAGTTACTTTTGGAGGGTGGTTAGTTATATTCTGTATTAGATTAATTAGCAATACTTCGAGTTCGTTCATCGGCATTCTCCCATCCACTCTAACAAGCATCTGTTAGTTTATTCAGCTGTTAATTAAATAAAAATTGATGTCACAAAAACAAAAAAAAGTTTTACTATTAAAAATCCTCTGATTATTTGCAAAAATACTGGATTCAGGGACATTTTACATTTTGTATTCGTAAATAAATCAAGACGTACCCTAAACACGAATGTACGCTCAGTTCTTTGTAGATTTATTTTATTTCTGAAATACCTTACACATCCGAGAATGAAACATGTCGTTTCCACATTAATCTTAGCTATTATAGTGTACAATGGCTTGTTGATTAATAGATTATTTGAGAAAAGAGTGTTGCAAAAATGTCTTTTTAAACAAACAAATAGTAACATAACTCCACTGGATATTAATACTAATTGTATCTTCATTCCATCCGTAAGTCAATGAATATTCTCTTTAGATAGGACTATTATTAGCAGGTATGTACTAGTAGACAATATATGTACATGTAACTGGCGACGATTTCCTCACCTGAAGTATAAACCTAATCAATCGACGATCTCGAAATACAAATTTGTGCATGGATACTCATCATGTTAATAGGAGAGACTTCACTGAAATTATATCTTAATTCTTTAATTATGTATTTGCGTATATAATCTAGTCTATTTCATTAAGTTTCTTCGTTTGTGAATGTATGTCACTTTTGATATTAAATATTCAACACTGGGATAATAGAATATATGCCCAGAAAGATGAAATGTTGGAAGTTCATTGACGTAAATCTTAAGCGTTCTATATCCATTTGCGTTTTTCATGTTGCTTTTTCCTTTAATTAAAATAGTAATTTGTGTTGAAAACTTATAGCCAGGCTCATTAAGATTGGCGACGAATGCCTTTTGTGAGTTGTTATGTAAAAGACACATTTATAAAATCATTTATTTACATTGCTTGACGTTTCTCTTCTATATTCCTTGTAACACTTATAATAGATGATAGTGCAAATTTCTCTTTCAGATTTTTAACCGATTGATATTAATGCATACGAAAGATTTTTTGACACGTCTTCTTCGTCGTTGTCGTGTTGTTAAGTAAACAGATGTTTATGCCTAAGGATTGTGATAGATATATTGTTCCCAAATTTGAATTAACTGTTCTTTCTTTATTATCCTATTCACCACATTCAGACTAAAATTTCGCTGGTTATAAAAAATAAAAACATTCTACTCCCGCCATATTTAAATCGGGAATGTCTCCTTCGGATAGGTAGAATTAACATTATTTGCCAAAACAATTCCCTGACACGTATTTATATTTGATTTATCAAACTAAACAGTTTAACATCAGATGTATCGATATTTTTAAAAAGGAAATTACTTAACAGAGAGAGGAATTTGTAAATACCTAGTAGAAGATTTGGAATCTTCTCTGCTCATTTCCCTGCAGGTTATTCTGATGCAAATTTGGCTGGAGCTTTTGCCGAGGTATTTCGAGGTAGTCACTCAAACAGGCCGAATTAAACTTGGTGTTGATCCCCATCATTTAAGTTATACCAGTTAAGACTGTTCTCATGCATTGATAATATACGTTATTTCTGATTTTAAAGTGAGGATATTTTGATGTCGTATTTATTGAGATTATGGAAATCCCAAATAAAATATATTCATATGTGTTTTTTGTGTGTCCACACATGTGCTTTACATATATATATATATATATATATATATATATATATATATATATATATATATATATATATATATATATATATATATATAGTGTGTTATGGGAACTTACCCATAATAATAACGGACTATTCCGTACATCTTAAATACTGCGCCTCAAGAGGGAGCAGCACTTTAGTTTCAGAGTCGTTCAGAGTCAGTCAGAGACAGAGTCGCGTCAGACGATTACTGTAAGACATTGGAATACTTGTCGAGAAAACATAGTTGACTCTAACCAAATCTGATAGTCATTACTAATACTTCTACTTCTTTGTACATATTTCTGTTTGTAATATATCTGTGTTATTCCATACCTGTGTTCGAGTTATTCTTCATTGGTTCTACCTTGTACCATCACCCTGGTACAAGGAACTTGGACCATAACACACACACGAATATATATATATATATATATATATATATATATATATATATATATATATATATATATAATCATTGCCACTTCTTTACAGAAGACAACCATCCCTTCTTGCTTTTAAACTTTGAATTGTATGTTTACAAATTGGAAAAGGATATTAAAATATTAGATATAAAAAGGATGAAATATGGTAAAAAATAACACACATTTGTAAACAATTTAAAAAAGTCTATGCTTAAATTTAAATGATAAAATACTAACAATTGAAAGAATATTAAAAAGAATATAAAATTTAGGAAATATAGTAAAAGAATAAAAGGAATAACACCCAGTTAAGAAATCGGTAAAGCAAAACACAACCAGTTCATATATATGATATTGACAACAACTTATACTAAATTGCCACGTTCATGTGCACTCACGTGGCCACTTAATACTGCTGCAATCTTATAAGCTTTCTTACATAAATAACAAATGAATGATTTAATGATAGGTTTGAAGGTAATTTCGTCTTGATGAAGTCTATTGGCATACCTCTTTAGATCAGCTGATAATATGCGGATCCTGTTGCAAAACAGACAAAGGGCGCCAGGAGGAAGGCGGTCAGTGTGAGAAACATGGTCTATATTATTATTGTGGCGATGCTATTTCATGTGACTAGTTAAACTAGATTTGGACAAGCATGCATATATATATATATATATATATATATATATATATATATATATATATATATATATATATATATATATAGTGTAGGTCTGACTAGATGACTAGGTCAGCTCTACCTTTGTATTGAGCACTTTTTTAGTTAGTTGTTTACTTGTGTCGAGCTTTTTTCTTTCGGCTTTGAACCTGTAAGCTGTACGATTCCTTTCGACAGACGTTCATGTTCCTGGCTCTTTCTTTTTTAAAAGATTTTTTCCTTCGATATTGTTTTGATTATTGGCAAATCAAGAAACCGAAGGTTTTTCGAGGTGAGTATATATATATATATATATATATATATATATATATATATATATATATATATATATATATATATATATATATATATGTATATATATAATTTAAATAAAAATAAAAGCAGACCACTTTAAGGTTCCATGTAATAAATTATTTCACCACAGCACTTTTAAAGGACCGCGGATCAACAAACCTTACTTCCAAAGGTTGAAACGAAAAATGAAAAGAAATTTACACATTTTTGACTGACAGTAATAAGCATATGTATATTAACGAATTGATGAAGTGAGGGGGAAGAGAGACATGATTGAGTTAGATGTAAATTTTCTATTCTCTCAAATTTAAATTGTTTGAGGAAATCCAGATATAAATTTAATTCTTTTTTAATTATTAGCTCTGATTTACATTGAGCTCTCTGGATTTCATCCTCCTTGGGTCTACCCATACGGATTACCTAGTTTTTCGTAATATATATATATATATATATATATATATATATATATATATATATATATATATATATATATATATATATATATAGTGGGTAGCAAAAGTATTTAAGACATTTGTTTTTCTTACATATCTCAAAAAATAACAGATCAATTTCAACGAAACAACTAACTAAAAAAGTGCTCAATACAAAAGTAGAGCTACTCATCTAGTCTTTCTGAAATACAAAATCACGACCATGTCCCAAAGATGTGGCACTGTTCAAGAGTTGAGTTGACAAAATTTGAGTGTATTTTGCAGCATTCATTGTTCCTTCGATGATTTTCATTTTTCCTACTCCATTTGAGGAAAAACAACCCCACATCATAATATTCCCACCCCCATGTTTGATTGTAGGGATGGTATTTGCTGGCTCGTATTCCGCTCCTTTTTTCCTCCATACATGAGTGCGCATGTTTCGTCCGTAAAGCCCAATTTTCGTTTCGTCTGACCAAATTACTTTCTCCCAGAAATGATTAGATTCAATTTCATATTTCTTTACAAAATTCAAATGGCCTTGTACATGTCGGTGTTTCAGTAAGGGAGTCCTTCTCGGTGATCTTGAAGTGAGACCTGAACGATTCAGTGATCTTTTAATTGTATCTTTACTAACTTCAATTCCGGCATTTTTTCAAATCATTCTGAATTTCTCGACGAGTTGAAAATGCATTCTTCTTCAAAGTACGGGAAATGTATCTCTCATTAGCCTCATTTAAGATACGGGGATGACCACTCCTTTGAATGTTTTCAATAGTATCGAATTTTTTCCATTTTCGAACAACAGCACCAACTGTACTTACAAGCAAATTCAAATCTTGAGCGATTTTTCTATATCCCTTACCAACTTTGTGATTCTTTATGATCTCCTTGCGCATGTTGTTCGACAATTCTTTTGTTTTCACCATTTTCTTGCAGTAGTGGCAACAGAAGAGCTGCAGTGTCTCAGAGCTGTTATCTAATAGCCAGTTGAGTGTCGTGCAGTGCTGTCATTGGTCGACATATCACATCATATCAATTTGGGTAAGAATCATGGCGACACGTCTCTTCTAGCATAATATTTGCATTGGTGTTAAATACTTTTGCATCTGGGTTATTTTATTTATTGTTAATAAATGTTTCTCAAAACAGTGGTTGTAAATTTTCCTTCTATGTTTTCATCGACAATGTTCGTTTAAATATTTCCTATAAGTTTCGTTGAAATTGATCTGTTATTTTTTGAGATATGTAAGAAAAACCAATGTGTTAAATACTTTTGCTACCCACTGTATATATAGTGAGATAAATAGATTGCTTTCTAAATTATGCAAAAATGAAAATTAAGTGTTGAACTTTCCCACGGGTTTCCACAGTAACCCTAACGAACAGGCTTCTGTTCTGTATCTAGGTCTATTTTATGCTTCTAACCCTGTCTCATGTCGTACTATACAGTTCTACATTATTGGTAACTCTGTTGAGACGGTGTTGTTTGTAAACATCTCTTTCCGCTTCGCCACCATCCAAGACACTCCTACCAATCAAATATCTTTCTTATCAACAAAGTCATTAGGATTCGTTCCGTGACTTCGTTCGTGTTGTGTCTTGGAATGAGTTTTTGCATCGCCTTGTTCAAAAACACTCCTTGGTGAAACGCATCATCGATTCTTTCATTCCAGCAAGGAAATCATTTCTACCAGCTGTACCTGAGCGACACGTTTGATTGCAACAGATGTATCTTTATTTCTGCTCTCAGCGAATGCAAGCGTGTCTTTAATGAAGCGAATTTATCGTTTGTTGATAGAAAGTAACAACGCATAACATCTCGAAATTTCGGTTCTAGAGATTATTGGCGGCTATGCAAGGGGGTGCTGAACAACAGCAAATCCTTAATCCCTCCCTAATCTAATTAACTCGAAGTTTTATCATCTACAGCAGATAAGGTTGAATACTTTGGTCAGAATTTCTTTTCAAAGTCAACACTTAACTCATTTGCATTACCAAAACCTGATTTCAGAGGTTCTACTGACTGATACGCACATAACCCCATCACTGGTCTCAGATATCATTTCTAAAATGAACTTCCATAAGGCAATCGTAGGTAACGGGCTCTCACCCGTAACCCTAGAGAAAAATACTCCCGACCTTACTCCAGTTTCCTCCAAACGCTACAACTATTATCTCGCTGCTTCCAGCTTGTTGGAAATCTTCACCTGTTGTTCCTGTTTAAAGAACTCTACAGGAATTTCTGACCCGCTAGCTATCTGCCTGTTACACTTCTGTCACATTTCGGCACAGTATCTGATGCTTTAATTTCTCTATATAAAACAGAGGATGTCTCTGTGCCTGTCAGTGTGATACCTTTACACTCGAGATCCATAAAAAATAGATCATTTTTAAAAAATCAAAAATCGATAAAACTGATCAAAAATTGATAAATATAACTTTTTTTTCAATTTCGTTCAAACTCGATACGTAGGATACTTACATCATGACAAGCTCAACGATATCTCATTTTTTTTATTCCTACGCCACTGAGTTTAACGAAAAACCGTGAAAATCGAAAAATCGATTTTAACACAAATCGATTTCAACAGAAATTTTAAACTCTAATCTCTCTCAATTTTCAAGCAATCTAATATAAACTTCACTCAATTGTAA
>OZ038495.1:7881867-7884367 GCA_964036315.1 Acanthosepion esculentum
TATACACATACATATAAATATATATATACATACATATAAATATATATATATATATATATATACACATACATATAAATATATATATACATACATATAAATATATATATATATATACACATACATATAAATATATATATACATACATATAAATATATATATATATATATATACACATACATATAAATATATATATATATATACATGTATATATATATTTATACACATACATATAAATATATATATATACATATATATATACACATACATATAAATATATATATATATATACATACATATAAATATATAAATATATTTATACACATACATATAAATATATATATATACATATATATATATATATACATATATATATAGATACATATATATATATATATATATACATATATGCAGAAATATAGTCTTAAAATGTGCTATATTTATGGGGTAAAGTGCTCAATATCAGAGATAGAGCGTGTGTAAATATAAAAGTGGACATGGAAGTCAGCACTTAGAGGCGACAGTCTGTTTCATGCTAGTGCAATCGTCAGGCGACTAGTGCTGTTATTTTTCTCGGCTATTTATATAAGGGTCAGTGGTGCATTATGGGTAGTCTATTTTGGCGGTTACTTTTACCGGAAGTGGCTTATTTGTTTATTTATTTATGTCAAATTGTTTTGCTTGCTTTTTGTTTGTTTTTTTATTTTTATTTTTATTTTTTATCTTATATATTTATTTATTTATTCTTTTATTTTGATCGGTGTTTTTGGTTAACGTAGTAAAAATTTGTTTATATAGCTTATTGTTGGTAGTCTATAATGGCCGTCATTACCGGAAATCGCTTGTTCGCTTATTTATTTGGGTCAAATTGTTTTGCTTGTTTTTATTTATTTTCATTTTTATTTTTTATCTTATATATTTGTTTATTTGTCATTGATTAAATCTGTTTGTTGAATTTGTGGTTTTTTCTGACTATTATTTAGGTGGGAACAGTTTTTAATTTATCTATTTAGGTTGGTTATCTTTATTTGTTTTTGTTTTGTTTTTTAAACGGCTAGTTTATCGTAATCGGTTGTTAGTTTATTTATATATTTGGATGTATTTAGATCGATTTATTATACTTGTTGTTATTTATTTGTTACACTATATCTTTTTGGCTTTCGGTTTTTAAGTAACGTAGTATATTATCTTTTATTAATGTTTTTTTTTTTTTTTTTTTTTGGGTTTTTTTTGTTTTTGTTTTTTTTATTATTATTTTTATTTGTATAACAGTTATAACTTTCGTCCGTTCTTTTGTTTTGATTTTGTTTCGTATATTCTAACAGGTGTGGTTTTATGATTTGTTTGGAGTAATTTATTTTGCTTATTTTATTGTTGTTTGTTTATATATTTATTTATTTTTCTATTTTAAGTTACGTAGTAAAAATTTGTTTTCATGTCTACATTTTGAGATTCAACCTAAGAAAAGGCACACACAAACCATACAGAAAACCGAATGATAAACTACAGTACATACACATATACTCCAACCACCCGCCTTCTATAATCAAACAGATACCTAAATCGATTAACCGCAGGCTTTCCGACAATTCTTCCGATGAATCTATATTTAACAAGGCCAAGAAAGACTACGAAACAGCCCTAAAAGAGAGCGGATACCCAGCAACACTCACATACTCACCACAGAACACAAAAAAGACCAACAGAAAAAGAAATATCATATGGTTCAACCCACCGTACAGCAAAAACGTAAAAACAAACATAGGAAAAATATTCTTCAAGCTTTTACACAAACACTTCCCGGAATCAAGCACCCTACACAAAATATTCAACAAAAACACAGTAAAAATCAGCTACAGTTGCACCGAGAACATGGCACAAATAATAAAAAAGCACAACAGAAAAATTATTAACAAACCACACGAACAAATTAAACCCACGTGCAACTGCAGAATAAAAAACGAATGTCCCTTAAACGGTAATTGTTTACAAAACAACGTAATCTACCAAGCCACGACAAAATCAGCAGATAATGAAGAAAAAGTATATATAGGAGTAACCGAAGGACCATGGAAACAAAGAAATTATGTACACAAAATGTCTTTCACAAATAGTAAATATGCGAACAGCACAATGCTTTCTAAGTATATCTGGGAAATAAAAAACAAAACACACACCACACCAAAAATATCTTGGAAAATAAGGAAAAAATCATCAGCCTACAACAACCTATCAAAAACCTGCAAACTTTGCTTGGAGGAAAAAATAGCTATCATTACCTTCCCAGATGAAAATAAATTATTAAATAAAAGATCCGAGCTAATCTCAAAATGTAGACATGAAAACAAATTTTTACTACGTAACTTAAAATAGAAAAATAAATAAATATATAAACAAACAACAATAAAATAAGCAAAATAAATTACTCCAAACAAATCATAAAACCACACCTGTTAGAATATACGAAACAAAATCAAAACAAAAGAACGGACGAAAGTTATAA
>OZ038495.1:7886867-7899367 GCA_964036315.1 Acanthosepion esculentum
TGTATGTATATATATATATATATATATATATATGTATGTATGCATGTATATATATTTATATAGTATGTATGTATATATATATATATATATATATATATATATATATATATATATATATAGTGTGCGTAAATTTAATAGTGGACGCTGATGTAACAAACATCTGAAAGTGACTGAGCTTGATATCCAAAATGCCCCCAAAACTAACATATATAAATAGTGGAGGTGCCACTCAACAATCACAGTCTGAAAAATTCCTTTAATCATCAAATACACTGTTGCTACTCGATGTTGACCCCTGTGGGTTACAAAATGCGAACGTTAGAGAAAGAATGATCAGCGATTGGCCAGCCTACCTCGTGAGCTGGTTATTCTGACATACAGGGGTTGGACAAAATAATTGGAACAGGTGTAATTTCCACACCTATATTTCAAAGATCTATTATATTAATAAATTTAACTAAAACTTCGTAATTGCAGGTTATATCTATTGAAAATACGTTTATTTATCTAATTTACTGCGTCTGTCTGATTCATTTTTAGAATTTAGTCAAAATTATGCTAAATTCGTGACCTCTCCGTGTTCGAAAAATGGAAAATTGTTGGAGCTCGCATGGCAGGAGCCTCGATCACTAAGGTTGCTGAACAGTTTGGTTCTTCAAGAACTACCATATCAAGAACTATGACGCAATTTGAGAAACAGGGCAAAACCTCTAGCAATTTAGGACGGACTTGCAAACTTAACTGACGTGCATTGAAATGCAACGTGGCAAAAAATCATCGGACTAATGCGGCCAAAGTGACTGCTGAGTTGAATCATCATCTGAACAGTCCAGTTTCCAGTTCGTTCGTCGTGAGCTACATAAGTCTGGATATAATAGAAAAGCAGCCGTAAGGACACCTCATCTCTCCACTCGCAACATTCAGAAGGGGTTGAAGTGATGCAGAGATCACAATGTCTGGTCTGCAGACCAATGGAATCAAGTCATATTCTCAGACGAGTTCAGTTTTTCTCTTTTCCCAACTCCAGGGCGAGTGTAGGCAGCTCAAAGAAGCTTACAACTCTGACTGGCTTCTTCCAATAGTGAAGCATGGAGGTGGACCAGTGATAGTTTGTGCCGCCATACCATGGAAATGTGTCGGTCCAATTGTTGTCCTGCAGGGTAGAATCAACGACAAAGATTACCTGAACATTTTCGGAGATCATGTTCATCCAATGGCCTAGACTTTATTCCCCGATAGTGACTGCCTCTTCCAAGACGATAATGGTCCAATACATACTGCTCAAGTGATTAAGAATTGGTATGAAGAGCATGAAATTGAACTATAACACAAGAGCTGGAGCAGGTGTTAATGGAAGAATGGCTGAAAATTCCTGTATGATTCCATTCCTAGACATATTAAAGCTGTAGATGAACCTAAAGGAGGACCAACTCCATATAAAATAAATCTTCTTTGAATTTAACAAGTGTTTCAATTATTTTTTCCAACCCATGTAAATTCCTTACCATCGTCTGTTGGGGTTGAATATAACTTCAAATTGGTGCGAATTCAACATAGGTTCTCAAGAATTCTGAAGCGTCTATATGCCTCCCATGCCAATGTCTGCAACCGGTTCCTGCGACGCCATTCCGCCTACTGCCTCTTATATTCAAGCTGTCTCCCTGAATGAAAAATAGAAAATGGTTCTTCTAATTGATAATGCTTTATGTAGAAATGTGAGGACCCATGGACAACAGAGTATGCAATGAGAAATCAACACTTGATAATATTAACTTTGAACATGGATATAATATCTTGACCGTGTTTCAAAACAAAAATATGAAACATTTTATAAAACATACATATAACAAACTATTTCTAATTCTAACAGTTAAGATATAATCCTTGAAAATGGCTAAATGTATAGCCGAAAGCGCTTGAATCAAAAGAACATTCGGAGAGTTTTTATATAATTTATCATCCAAAAAGAAAAAAAGATTAGATCGCACGAGAAATTGTATACAAAACTAAATAAAAGCACCTTGTCAGTCGTTTTTAATGAAATGTGCAATTTTTTTTTTTTAAGCCTATCACCCCAAGCAAGGCTGGAGGCCACTATCACGCAAGGGGTTATAGAAGGGTTGGAGGAAGAGCAGATAGGAGGGGTAAAGGAGAGGATGTGGAGAAAGAGAAAGACAGTGGGTCGATCAAGGCAAGGGGGTTACAGAAGATTTGGAGCGAGAGCAGATAAGAATGAAATATGAAAGGATGTGAAGAAGGGAAGTGGATAGATCAAGGCAACTGGAGATGTCGATTGACGCTACACTTAAACCGTTGGAGACTGTATTTGTCAGGGAAACAGTAATAGGTAGGTAGTTCCATAGGCGAGATGTGCGAGACATGAAGCTATTGGAGTAGAAGAGACGTCTACATCTAACAGATTCCACGGTGTAGGGGTGGGAGCCGGATGCCAGTCTCGTGGGTCGTTTAAATTTACGAGGCCTAGGGACAAGCGAAAGCAGCTCCTCGGAGCAATTACCGTGAAAGTACTTGTAAAAAAGGCAGAGCGAGACAACATCGCGTCTGTGAGAGAGCGACTGCAGACGAGATGACAGATCAGGGCCAATCACAATACATATCCGTCTCTGGATCTTATCGAGAACCCTGAGGCAAACAGCAGGGGCTCCAGACCATATATGGCAGCAATACTCCATGCAAGGGCGAATGGTCGATTTATAGACTTGGAGGATCGATTCCGGGGAGAAAAAATTCCTGGCTCGGCACAGGGAACCAACTTTCATATATATATATATATATATATATATATATATATATATATATATTAACCAGTTGCTAGCTGCAACCGGGTTTAACGTTAGCGAGTCGACAAAATTATCACAGTACTAATTACTTTAAAATAGAGACGTCGTTCTGCCACATCGTCTTTATCATTGAGGCGAATAACATGACATTGCACTACAGGAGCTATGCCGCGCATTTAAACTAGTTAGGAATAATTTGAAGAAAGCGGGGAAACGACAGGCCGTATTATGTAGTAGTTGAGAAGAACGATCCAGCCACTTATAGCTCTTATAGTTAAGACCCATGCTGAACAATTTAGAGCAGTATGTATTGAGGAATGGATAAGTACCATCGATAACTGCCTGGCACGTAAGGCAACACCCCGTTAATCTCCGAGGAATCTGAGAACGACGCAGTTGATGATGAAACAATTAACTACAAAAGAAATGGAAACACCAAAGAAACGATTCACTCAGTTATGTGTCATGGATGATACACGCTTATGCGATCGTATATCTTTCGATACATAACTTGCGAGTAGGTTGCCTTTTCTTTCCAACGCTATAGAACCCGGTCTGTCCTGATATCACCTATTTAACTGGGTGGTAGAAGAAGAGTATAAACACCCAATTTTATTAGTATATAAGTGAATTTAATGGATTCACGTGGAATTCGAACTCGTCTCTCGGATTCCTCAATCCGATCCGCTATCCATTACTCCATCGAGACGTTTCGGAAGATGTTTCAGATATCCCTATGCTAGGACGTCATATTGTGATGCGTCTCAGGAGAACTGAAGAAAAAGTCTGCTTTCAAAGTAATAGCCGGTATAGAAGTAATAATGATATGGAAGTATGTACGACTAAAATGGATCAGGATTTTGATAGGTATCAGGGTGATAACATGACGGATGAATGTTCTGAGGTTGGATCATAGTAGCGGTATTCGCAATACTAGTTATAGGCTCAGTACAAGGTTAAAGAACGCTAGAAGATCCCCGCAGATACGGGTGTATGATAATCGCAGTAACCCCGACCCAGCCGACGTATCATCCACTCGGTATTTAGGAAAAGAAAGGAGGAAGAAAATGGTGAACATATAACAAAAATCTAGTAGGAAGGGTGAGAACTAGGCACCTAGTATTGGAAAGAAGTTCGCTTGTAATATAGACGAAACTTGTGGGGAAAATATACAAGAGACTTAACGCGCTCCCAAATATGTTTTAGACGAAACTACTTAGGCGATCATGTATCTTTATATATATGACTGACGGGGCAGATTTTTTTCACGCAGTAGGTTGCCCTTTCTTCCTGCGGTAGTCCAGTTGCCATCCAAGTCTATAGAACACGGGTATTATCACATAAGTGAAATGTAATGGATTCGATTGGAATTCAAACTCCATGGTAGCCGCTATCCATTAATCCACCGTAATACATTAAAATCCATTAATCCACATTAAAAAAAATATTTGGTTTGGTTTGGACAAAGAGGATAGCGGGCACTCTCATGCATACACATAAACCCACACACACACATGAACTGTGAACTGAAGATATATACAAATGCATTCTTGTTAAAAGACAAAAAATAGCTACAATTCTGTGGGTGTGCCAAAGAGTAAATGGAATGATATTTCCAAATACAAAAGTACATTTGTGCAGATGAACCAAACTAAAAAACTATAACAGTCACAAATGCGTATTTGAACAATGGCATTTTTCGTTCGAGAAACAGGTGTCACAAAGAATTACACGCCACTAAAATAATTTGTATGAAATGAATCAACTCGACAGATCGACATTTTGGAAAACTGAGGATGTGAACACCCGGTTGAATCCAGAGGTTGTGTTTACATGCCATCCGTTCATGCGAGTATTGGTGGAAGAATAATTGTCATGCTTTATATTTTTGTGCATTTCTCTAAAAGTTTATTTGTTGTTATACCATATGTGTGAATGTATGTTTTGTCCTGTTGTATAATGTCTTTTGACTCTTGAATATGGCGCTTGTTCTGGAGATGGGCGAATAAGCTACAAGCCACACTTAGCAATGATTTAAAATAAATATTACTGTGTATTTTGAAAAAGAAAAATTGAAGGTTACAGATTGCTAAAGCGAGAACCATAATTGTCAGAAAGGCCGGTGTGCCACTTGGGTTGTGCGTTTTGCTCGTGATAGATTGTCTTTGCCTGGGTTTTGTATATAAGCCCAAAATGCTGCGAACTGAACAAGAATTCAGTCTCCTACACCCAGGTTTGCGTCCAGCTGAGATCACAAAATCAATAAAAAAATTCATGTATCAATAAAATGATACATCTTTTTGCTATAATGTGTATAATTCAGCCAGCCTCGTCTATAGCATCATCCGGAATGTGTCTTTATAGTAATGCACTATATCGTATACACTTTAGTCTCTAGATTTTTGGTTTGCCTCGATATACAGTGTAATTACACAGTGTGAAGTAAATAATCTTATGTGTTGCATTACTTAACTGTAATGTAATTGAAGCAACTCTAATTGGTATAAGAAAAGTTGATATGAAATTAGCTTTGTTTATTCTGATATTAAAATATTTATGTTATTGTAATATCTATCACACTTGTATTAGTAATGCAATTTAACAGTGATGTATATAAATGCGCATCTTTTCATCTAAAAGCCGTTTAATTTGTTCTGAAATGATAGAATTATTTAGATGCAATTATAATTATTTGTTATTACTACGTGCTCGGCTACCTTTTTGCATACATTTATTTTCCAAACATTGTTTCCTGAATTGTAAAGAAATGCAACAAATTAAAGTTATAACGTTTTTTTGTTTTAGATGGTGAATTTTCTAAGTGTAGTTTAGATGCGATACAGGGCCGAAAGTATGGTGTACCCTGTCAGAATCTCAGTCTTAATTGGCTTAACGAGGCAAGCTTACCAAACATTACTACGTCATGGTACACAATGCCTTCCTCTTATATGATCATTACTATATATGATATAAAAATTTACAGAGATCAACAGGATGGCTTACATAACAAACAAAGGACAATTTTTTGTATAAATGATGTCATTGATGGAATATTTTTCGATATGCCCCTTATTACCAAAATATCATATAAATAGTAGGCAGGTGAACATAACAATGTTAACATATATTTTTAATGAGATATATGTGATATTTTGAAGCGTCAATTAAAATATTGCACAACTCATTTGAGAAAAAAATATTTAAAATAAACAAGTAATTTCAGTGCTTATGAAAAGATCATAAAATATCAAAATATTTAGAAAATAACAAAGAGAGTAACAGAATAATTGCCTCAAGTTGAATAATGAAAACTTCAAAAACAAAACAAATTTTAAAAGTATGAAAAATAATGGCACGCATTTTAATAAATACAATTTTTGTTGGAGACAAAGAACTTCAAGAAAATGGAAGATATCACAGAGACTGACATGTATGTGCGTATGTGTGAATTAAACCACTATTCGTTAGATTTCATATTTCTGTAGTTTCATTCAAGTTGTATGCAAATTCAAGAAGAATATAATGATGATTCTTGTTCTGAATATTTGAATGATGCCCTAAACATTGAAGCAAGTATGACATACGTACTGAAAGCAGTCTTTTTTCTAATTTTACGTCCACCTTTACGGCAGCGAATGTTGGATGATTTCCTCAAAGATGATAAATTGACTCGTGGTGACGGGCATGTGGTTCTACAGAAGGATGCTGAAGATATTATGATATCTTGGAGAGGATGCAAACAAGGAGGATGGTTACACTTAGCATCAGGAAGAGGCAGCTGAAGTTTCTGAGACACGCAATGAGAGAGGAGGGCCTGGAGAATCTGATACTCACAAGTCAAATAGAAAGAAAGAGAGACAAGGTAAAGCAACGCATGGCATATCTGGCGGGCTTCAGCGGGCGGATGACGGAACGTGGTCTGGGGGACGTCGCAGAGGTTACGAAACTTATTGAGAGCTAGGGGTGGTTGGAGAGTCATGATTGTCTACGTCCGGAAAGGATAGAGCACATAAAGAGAAAAGAATTGAAAGCAGTCAGATTTACATTCAGCTTTCATTCACCTTACATGTGCATCTAGATTATTATTATTATTAGTAGTATTATTATTATTCCCTTTGATATCTGGCGTTTACACATTTCTTTCCGGGTCCCGCCCAGGGACCTAAGGTTAGAAATGGCATTTGACACTTTCCACTGCAAAAAAAATAAAAAAATAATTACATAGATAAAGCCCTTCGTAAAGTGTGGGCTGTACTTGTCAGAACAATTTTTTGTATCTCTTTGAGGCATGGACTTCCAGGGATCCCTTCAATCAGCCTACTGGAATCTTTTCCAACCAGTCCAAGGGCTCCAACTACAACAGGAATTGTTGATGTTCCCATGTGCCACATTTTTGAGATTTCGATTTCAAGGTCCTTGTATTTTGACAGTTTTTCGAATATCTTCAAAGACACATTGCAGTCTGCAGGGACTGCCATATCAATAAGGAGGCACTTATTTTGTTTGTGGTCTTTAATAACAATGTCTGGGCGGTTGGCTTTGATTGTTCTGTCAGTGTGTATTGTGTAGTCCCATAGAATTGTAACAGGTCCTATCTCCGTAACCGGGTCAGGGTGGTGTTCGTACCAATTTCTTCCAGTTTCCTTCCCATAGGAGTTGCAAATTTTCCAGTGCAGATATTGGCCCACTCTGTCATGCCGGGTTTTATATTCAGTGGATGCCAATATCGTTATTATTATTATTATTATTATTATTATTATTATTATTATTGTTATTATTATTATTATTATTATTATTATTTAGGATTCGTTTATATTTTTGTAAACATAAATGCAGTTATAATTGCCCTCATAAATTCTTTGGTCTTCACATACTTTGTAACATTTTCTCTTCTCCCTCTCTATTGCTTATACGCCCACACACAAAATAAATTAAATTTGCGCACCTATGTGAGTCTCTCTTTTATTGAACACATTATTGCTATTATCTAAATTAATTATTTATCTAAATTAGATATTGTCTGGTCCATGACGTTTTATTTTGTTAAAAATATCAATATCATTTTAAAAGTCTGCATTCTTTTTTCGTTTATGTGCCGTTTCCTTTCAGGCCGTAGGCGATGTAGGACCTCCACATCTTCATGTCCCTTGTAGCTCTTAATAAGTTGTCTTTTGTTATTTATCCCCAACGATGTTATGCAATCCATCCGCTCATGTCCTGCATTCATCTGTCCCGCTTAACCTCAATCTGTACTGTGAGTATCACATTTTCCAAGCCTTCCTTTCTTATTACGTGTCCCAGTAATTTCACCTGACGCTTCCTGATGTTAAGCATAAGTTTCCATTTTGTTTCCATTCTTTCCAAAAAAACTGTTCGGCCCATGGTTTACGCAACATCTACCTATAGAACGACATTTCTGTTTCTTAAATTTTCTTCTTTATCTTCGAAAGGTTTGTCCAGCATTCGCTGCCATACAAGAGGACATATATCACATAACAGTTTAGAACTATTTTCTTTGTTTCCGCCGAAATATTTGTCAGTCTTTTACTACTCTGCTTAGCTTTTGAAATGCATCTATGGCCATCGCAGTACGTCTTCGCATCTCAGTATCGCGTTTTCCTTCCTTTGTTGGACCAATTCCCAAATATTGAAATTTCTGTACCTGCTTGATATCCCGACCTGTAATTTTCTGATAACCATGCATTCTGTCTTCACGAGTTTTTGCTTAATCCTTTTCGATTCTGTAGGATGTTTTGTAGGTTCCTTTCTGTGTCTGCTATCAAGATTTTGCCATATGGATAACTGATATTGTAAAGATTAAGGCCACCAACAATGAATCCTGTATTAGGACATATAAACCGTTTCATTTAATGATTAAGTTGTAAGTCAGATCATAATATCTACATATATACAAAGAGATACATACAAGCGCAAACACTAATAAACACCACAGAGATACACACCCCTCACGCACAAGATTGAAAAATCCAATGCAATAACAACGAATAAGTCATGTTGATACTAGTAGAATTATCCGGGACTACTTCGAGCCACTTGAGGTAAGAGAGTGAAATAATCTATTTTCAAAGGTCATAGAACAGCTAAATTATGGCTGATGGTAAATGACTATAGTTTATGTAAATACTCCGAATAAATATGATGTCGCGTTTGTTTGTATTATTTTGTATTGATCAAAAGCAAAGCTAATGACACGAGTAAATAATCTAATTCTAAATTGTACTCAATATTTGAAATTTGATACGCATTACCTTGTCATATGAATGTCCTGGGTATGACAATAAACTACATTCTGCAAAAAAGGCCTCTGATCGGGAGACTGGAGGTTTTGATGAGCGTGAAACCACCTCTTAATTGCTGCTTTTCCTAGATTACACTAAGACCTAGTGTGGTAGCACATGTTAGGGCCCCAGCTATGGGCAATTAGTACCTACACCAAAATGTTAATCGATTTAGTTATGTACCACAAAGCTATTAACCAAGAAGTTATTAAGTTTTATAAAACGGTATCAAACAACAGGGAAAATTACATCAATAGTGAATGCAAGAAAATAGTCACTGAATTTAAAATTGATAATAGAATATACAAATTCCACAAACGGCAAGCATTCATTACATTTAAAGACCACAAAGTGAATTACTTAAAAGAACCATAATACCGATTACTGAACTCAACTAAAAATGATATCTTTAAAATGATCAATATTAGCGGTGAAAAATCATGCAAATACATGACAAATCCTCTATGAATTAACCACTAAGTATAAAACAGCAAAAGCTAGATAGTGGTTTACTAAGATAAAAATTAAGAAATATATCTAATCTAATTCGATATTTGTGACTCCATCACCGAGAATTTGCTAATGTCTGCTTTCAATTTAGCAAAAAACATTACTGTGCTATTACCGATCATGAAAACAATACCATAAAGCAGGCATGAAAAGCTGTATTATTCCGTAATGTTTATCTATGGACCTAAAGAAATAACACAGTATTTCGCCTTGGTTTGGCTGCATATGATTCTCAGGAGCTATAAGAAATTCTTGGAACCTTGTTATTGCAGCAACTGAGATTAATTTTCGGTATTACCGATTCCGGGCTCTATAGACATGACGGTGTAATTCTCCTCTGTAAATCAAATCCAAAAATTATAGACAGATTTAGAAATTAATTAACAATTTTCGTCAATGATCACGAGGTAAGTATGACCACTGCCAACAATGCTAAAATAATCGACATTCTCGATGTGACATTGAACTTGAATATTGGGTATTACAAACCATATACTGAAGATTTATATAACCATAGATACATCAGTAAAGATTCAATCGAAATTCATAACATTCTAGATAATTTACTTAAATAAGTTTTTTTAAAACTTTATTAAAAAAATCTTTTGGGGATTTAATATGAAATAGTCGATTATTAATGATATTCATAGAATGTACATTAAACGAATAAAATTTTATTTTAAAATATCAGTTAACTTCTAGTTGTAATTGATTATTAAGGTGACATCTCTATCAGTTTGAATTTTATTCATGAATTTAATTCGTGACTGTTTTTAGATGGGTAATTTCTTTTACTTAAAGTTTAGTTTTTAAGTTAATATGGAGTGATTTTTTAAGGTAATATTAGAGATCTTGCTCTGTCATATATTGTATACACACCCATGCAAGTTTCACATATACATACATTCCTTTATATGTGCAGTCACTCATACATGTACACATGTACCGATATACACGTGCAATTTCATGTATTAATATATATATCTTTTTAAATGCTTACGCGTACTTACACATATATGTATATATGCGTACTTAGAATTTCCCTAAAATATTTTTACAGCTATGTGTGATGATGACTTTAGTATTCAAATATGAACAAATCTTTCCAAGTTAACCGATTAAATGTATCAATGTCTGGACCTCCTCAAGTAATATTAAATATGAAAAAATAAAAATATTAAATTACATCAATCATGTCTCTCCCTCACTTCCTCACTTCGTTAATTTACATATGCTTAACACTTCCCGTCAAAAGTGTGTAAATTTCTTTTCATTTTTCGTTTCAACATTTGGAAGTAAAGTCTGATGATCCGCAGTCCTTTAGAAGGGCTGTGGTGAAATAATTTATTACATGGAACCTTAAAGTGGTCTGTTTTTATTTAAAAAATAATATATATATATCAATTTCCAAATATATATGTAAAAATTAAAAAAATACTGTAATTCCCGTATAATATATAAAAGCGTCAACATTGCAGTAACCAGATATTTTTTTATCACAATTTGCATTACGTAAAGGTCAATCTTTACCCCGAAACTTAACATTGCGTGGTGCATAAAATTCTGATTCTTGCGGCCGTTGAAGGACAATATGTATATTTATTTATATGTACTTAATTGCACTGTTATGTTACATATATCACTGTTGTAAATACACCAGAACGTTATGTGCGGTATATAATAATAATATATATTTCGGTGTAAACAAATCAATGAAAAATATAGCGGTGGATGTTATTTTTCCCTGAACATTCTAAAATTCTGATTTACATGTTATGTTCTTGATATTGCACACAATGATTTGTAATAGTTGTTTTGAATTTTGGAAAAGACAGGTTGATTCAATTCATCAGCTGCTAATGCTATAGACCATATATCCCGACTGTATGATATTAAGGAACATCCTACATCATTACATCCGTAATCATTTTTGAAAATCAAATGAGTTAATTGAAAAGACATTAGTTTTAACGTTATCAAGAGAAGATGCCATAGAGAAAATCTCACACCCGATCTTAAAATATAACTCATGTAAATCTAATTCTTAACAGCAAATAAAATCGTTTACGAATTCGAAGCTGTATTAAAATCAAGTTTTCATGGCATGATAACGTGATAATAATTTAAATGTAACGCAGTTGTTAGTGGCTAGAAAATGGAAATTTTAATTCGAACTCAGGCAAAGTTAGTAATCGTCAATTTATCACAAACTTATGAGGTGCCGATCTATCTTCATTTCTCCACGTGCAGTTCAAACTGCATTTTATCTTCGGCGTAGTAACTCGTCTACGAGAACTAAAACTCAGGATCCAAAACACAGCTACATCAAAATGTACAAATATTAGATGTTAGATATGGGATGCAATTACTCTATATAACATTAACAAGATAATTTTCAGCAACTGAGTATGATCCCACTAGATAACGATTATTCGTGTATTGATCTGAAGGAACGACGGAGGGATGGATATTGGCATTGCTTCATTTTTAGATGTTTAGTTGTTATTCTGTGTTAAATCTTTTTAACATTCATGTTTTTAATTTTTTTAGTCTCGCAAAAAAATCGATATTTTCTCAAAATAAAACGTTTGTAAAATTCTCCATCTGTTATTCTATCCTATTTATATTTCCTGTCAAATAAAGAGATGGCAGTAATTTTTTATAACTTCCCAAGGAGTAATTGAATAATGATTCAAAAGTAATAGCTGAAAAATACCCATCATCGGTGTACCGAATAAATTGCTCAGGTAAGTATTTGGCATTAACTAGACGTAATGAGTGAATTGAAGAATAAATAAACCGGTTTACGAAATTTGGATAAGGGGGTAATAAAAAAGAAGAGAAACATAAAAAATAAAAATATAAGACAATTAGATTATTTACATTGTTC
>OZ038495.1:7906867-7929367 GCA_964036315.1 Acanthosepion esculentum
CACAAGCTGAAACGTAACGCTACCTCCCGGTAAATATTTGAGCTGATTCAGTCGTTCCTGTCAAATTATGAAATGTAAATTATCCTGAACACTCACTCGTGTAGATCACTTTGTAATAACACGGGTCATTCCCAGGGATCCGTTCTTAGCCTTATGCTGTTTTTAATCTTCATAAATAACCTTCCCGGTGGCACCAACTCTCAACTTATCAACTACGCTGATGACACTGCCATTACTCCTGCAAAGATAATAAGGCTGATCAGTCCGACAAGGTCAAAATGGCAGCTTATATACAAAAAGACTTTAAGACCAACTTGGCCAAAAGATTGCTTGACAATTTTAACGCCTCTAAAACATTCTCTCCAATAATCATCTGAGTGGCACGTCACTGCCTTTCATCAGCATGGCTGATGCAAACCTCCAGGAAATTTACTCGTTAATCCTTCTCGGGCTAACATTTGCAGATGACATGAATTGGAAAGACTATATTGAATCTA
Organism: Acanthosepion esculentum; assembly: GCA_964036315.1. Taxonomy (NCBI): domain Eukaryota; kingdom Metazoa; phylum Mollusca; class Cephalopoda; order Sepiida; family Sepiidae; genus Acanthosepion; species Acanthosepion esculentum. The sequence continues at coordinate 7,907,365 of OZ038495.1, forward strand.
TTGCTAGATCAGCTTCGGTTTACTGTATCGGGAATTTGTTTCTCTCCTGAAGCTATCTTGCATATCTATGTCAACCATTCGTCCATGCTTAGAATATTGCTATCAAATATGGTACAGTTCTACTGCTATATATCTGGAGATCCTTGATAAGATCCAAAGAAGTATCAGCAATATTATTCGTCCTGATCTGGCAGGTCTGCTTCAGCCTATTTTCTACCTTCGTAAGGTTGCCTATCTGTAACATTTCTATAAATATGTTCATGGACGAGCTATTCAATATGGTACGCTGACTGTATCACTTTAAGCCGATAGTAGACAATCCGTGAAATATCATCAGTTTATAGTTGGGCTGGCTAGATGTAGCCGTATCTTCTATGCTAAACGTTTATTGTCTCAAAATTCTCGCCTCTGGAATTTCATTTAAGCTCCATAATTTCCAGCAAACTTTATACTGTAAAGTTTAAATGAAATGTCAATCACTATCTACTGTTCTCCTGATTGTTCCTCTCTCTTTCTACTCATTACTAATGTTTCTGTCCCTAATTCCTCCACACCTAACTCCTTGCATCAAAGCTTTACATAATTATTTGTGACATAACTATTTATTCAAACAAATATCAGAATTATTATCCGGGTATGATATATGATTATATTTACAATATATTCGGACTCTTCATACCCGTGTTGTTTCTATCACAATGTTTCGGTCTTTGTGTTATCCAGTTTTCCACACTTTCTTTTGAGATAACCCTTTTTTAATTTCCAACACAAAAACAGAGAATGTCTCATATAGAGAAGATTTAACATTGAAAAACATAAAGGAAAAAAATTAATTATTTTTAATAATTATTTTTAATAATATGTGGAAATCTCCACTCTTTACTTGAAGACGGTCGTGAGACCAGAAACACGTGTTGTAAAACTATGAAAAATAAAGAATAATATTTTTTTAAAAAACCCACATTACAACCAAAAATTTTGCGGTACCTCTCTTCTTGTTAATATACACACTTTTCTCTCGTTGGAACCATTATAACCTCTTCATTTTATATAATATATATATATATATATATATATATATATATATATATATATATATATATATATATATATATATATCGCAACTATATCAAAATCGCTACAAAATTGCTATCATGTTTCGCTGCGTATCAAATGCACATCATCAGGCGATTCTAGATTACTGGCGAGTGAACAATTTATTTAGATTTAAATGCAAAATACCCACTTCTTAAAAAGAAATAAAAAGGAAAAAGTAGGTTTATGAATGTACGTGAGAGATTCATGGAAAAGTTAAGTTTATAAGCAGTAAATACGACCTTGCCAACCGAACGATCCTCAGTGCCCGAATCGGTAAGTCACGTCAGGCTATATGACGGTTCCGTATAGGATACAGGTTCGAATCCTGTCGGAGGACGAATATTTTCTATGAAAATTTCTCGGACATTCAAGACGGTAAATGTTATTTAATACTGTTTATTATAAACAGAGAATTTACTTAAATACTTGTATCTATAAAAAGAATGTTAAACATAAATATGTCTTTAAATAATTGTCGGACTTTGTCCATTTCATAATATATATATATATATATATATATATATATATATATATGTGTGTGTGTGTGTGAGTGTAAATATAAAGAAAATAGGAAAGAACACGTTAGGTTAATAATCCAAAGTTTTTGAGTATTTTTGTTTCATTCGAATATGATATAAAATCACTACAAAAATAGCCATTTTGTTTCAACACTTCTGCTGTCTTACCATGTGATGGTCCTGAATATCTTCACTTCTGGAGCCTTATCAAGCGATGGTGTTGAACACATTCAACACCATCAATTGATAAGACACCAGAAGTGTTGAAACAAAATGGCTATTGCTGTAGTGATTTTATAACATATTTATGTTATTATTTTTTAATAAATTATATTGGCTCTACTATGGATTTTGTAATCTTTAACTATTGTGATAATATACGACATCATCGCTTCGATAATCACCTAATTACAACTACCTTCTCTCAATATTATTTAATAAATAAATTGAGTCCTATTATATGTTACTTTCACTAATGTTTAGAAAACAGTTGTTTGCATGCAAAGAAATATTTAAACTATTACTGACCAGTATATTTCCGACAACTTATACATTATATAAGTCACATTTTATTACGTCGGTACAATAATTTTATGAATGTTAACAGGTTTTCGAATTTTGACACTATTATGGTACACTCGTTCTTTTCTAATTAAAAATATTACAAAAGAATCCATATAATTAAAAATTATCCTTTCAATATAAATTTGAAAATTGTTTATAATGAATATATACAAGTGAAATTTATGCTCCATTTAAAAACATTCATTTGTTCATTTTTGGGATTCTTGTATTTCTGTATATGAAATAGAATACACAATATCCAGAATGACATTCCAAATGCGTTCTTTGTTAGTAAATTTCTGCCTGCAAATTAAAATATAATTCTTAAGAATATTCTACAAGTTTACAATAGGGACAACACGCCAAGCACTTCAATCAAATGCCAGTCAAACCAGTTTTATGTACATTATCATTATTTTTCCTCTTTGAATACAAGAGTGCATTCAAACAAAAACATTTTCTAGAAGCAATTTTTTTCCTCCTGAAAGATAGAAAAGTTTTAATTAGGAAAATGCCTGCCTCCTGGTCACACCCATCATGTAGATGTATAGTTCGAGTGAGATAGGGTAAGTTTTGAGACCAGATAACAGAGTAACAATTATTTGTTTTTGAAATCACCGCTGCAGAATTTATACATGGTTAATTTGCATTAGTCGGGCATAAAACTATTGAAATGAAAAGCTGTTACTGAACTTCATCGATTTTGACATATGCACTACTTGAAAAAGTACCTTCCTCAGAACGGATAAAAGTTTTTGCCCATCAGAATTTTACCAAATCATTACTCTGACTGTGCAAGTTTTCTAATACCGCAGTCCATCCGGATATATTGCGTTTGCAGGGTAATGCCTTACAGATACAGTGTAGTCGAATTATGATGTAGGAAATACGATTCAGCAGTCAAGGTGACCGTGTTATTAACGGAAAGCCCAAATCCAACACCCGCGTGACCAGTCAAATCGATTTCTGCAATAGATACTTTGATTACATGCATCTATGCAGCCGCATCCACAGAAAGTGTCAATATTACATTTGATGTGAAACATGCCTTTGTTCACTTTGATTAAATTGATTTCCGATCAGCTTCAGTAGCACTTCTTTACATTGTGGTCGTAATGACTGCGCGCATGCATTTCATAGATAAACCTTGGCTAACCGATGCTTTGTTAGCATTTTTGATTTTCCTCTAATACCGTGGAAATAAACATGCTTTTCCTCAATATCACTGAAATATTATCATTGCCTATAACTGCAGCATTTAAGACGTCAACATGATGTACACAAACCAACTGTGCTCTGCGCGCATTTATTATCATATATATATATATATATATATATATATATATATATATATATATATATATATATCAATATTTTGCCGGTTTATATTGTAAACCATCTCACATATCGCACACACATACATATATATATATATTTATATGTATGTATGTATGTATATATATATATATATATATATATATATATATATATATATATATATATATATAGAGAGAGAGAGAGAGAGAGAGAGATAGATAGATAGATAGATAGATAGATGCTGGTTTGTGCCTATATAAATATGTATAATTTCCAATATTTAATTGGCTGAAATGATGTTGAGACAATAATTTTGGCGCTTTGTAACACACTGTGAAAATGTACTGAAAATGACAGAGTTTAACCTAAAAGATTGCACTACAGAAATAAATGTATAAATTTTAGTGTGATACCTTGCTCGAACCAATATTTTTTAGCACTCCCTCAAATTATTGTAGAAGTATATACAATTTTGACATTTGTGCTTGGAGTGTAAATATAACGCATGCGATGAATGTGTTTTTTGTTATAAAAAGAACGAACTGGGCAGTAGTATGTAGGTTTGGTCAAAATGAAAAATACATTATTAATATGGCCGAATCTGGTCAAGCTCCTTCGGATATTGCTTGCAATTGTTTTCTTTTTTGCGTGTAAATGTAAAGAAAACGATTAAAGTTCAGTCAGATACCAAAATGTTATAAATTAGATAAAAATGGCAAGGGTATAACTTCGAAATTACTATGCTATATTCGGCAGTAAGAAGTTATAGACTTTTACATGGTTATATGATATCGTAATCAGAATTAATAGGAATTAGAATGCTTTTGATTTATCTCTACCTCCCCTTGTTTTTACGGCTCATCAACTTGCTATTAGTTGTTTAATGACGTAACAGGTTTCACATAGTAAGATTAATTCTTTTGAATGAATATTGCATTAACAATTTCTAAGCATTTACCATTGTTTTTCCCTGATGTATGTACTAATATTTAACCTATACAGAGGGGAAGAAATCAGCTGATAGTCTTACCAACTATATTTGCGCTTAAATGCTACAAGCAAAACTGGGATTCGAAATCAATTCCGTGGCTTAACTTTCGGAGACGATATCCATTACAGCATCCGCGTATCCACCAAAAATCAAAGACAAAAAACAAAGAAATAACTTGATATATTGCATAACATGATACTATTTACAGATGATCTGTCTATTGATGGGATGTGTATTTAACATCAAGATGATAATCTCCCAAACGCTGCGGGATCGGGGAAACCGTTTTCTGATTGCGGGCTATTCAAAATACACAAACGTACCCCTCAGCCTCGTGATATTCCTCTGATTATACATCTTCGGGAAATTCCTAACGAGAATCAATATAATTCTCACGGGGATTACAATAAATCACAAACTTAAATAGAATTTAAGGAGGCTTAGCAAATAATTTTGCCTGAAAAATGAGCAAATTCTGATGCAAAATTACCCGCGGGGATTGTAGAATTTGTAATAAATACAAATGGAATGAATGGCAAAACGATAGACGTTCATGGAAACTTTCATCATAAAATATATGATTATCAATGTCTGCTTTATTTCTAGCGAGGAATTACCATTTAAAATCATGCAAGCTGACTGACTTATCTGACATATATGGTACGTTTGAACCCTATCGTAATATTAAGGAATTATTAAACGACATATTTTAAGAGAGTCATTCGCAAATCTATGTATGCTTTTTTTAAGGGTGACTGCAAAGCAAAAATATTTTTATCATTATTCTCGGCTATTTCATAGAGACTGGTTAGACAGAGCTCTTTAAATCATTCTCATTTCTTAGAACACTAGAAGCTTAATGATCACTGTGGTTAATAAATCGCATTGACAAAGCGTCGTAGATCTTTAGCCATGTATTTTTTAAAATCAGAATACGAGATATTCACCTAAAAACGCACCCAAAACTTACATTCGGTTGACCGACACTGTCCCCACTTAACAATACCCGAAAAGGATAAGAAACTCAAAATCTAGAAAAATCATATATTTGCTAGGCTGTCATTTCTTTTTAATGTCGTTATATTGTTGCATAAATCCACTTGATCATATCAAATAAAGACAGTAAAAAAGAATATTGATATCAAACGAGTGCAATGTGGAAGATATTTACTCAGAGAATATTTCCGTATCATCTCTTTCTACTGGAATTCCTCGTCGTGGTGTAAATGAGAAAAATGTTCTAGAAAATTGCTTGTAGAAAGTTCAATCTTCCATAAATGTCCTACAGTTTTTTTTGTCATTTTTATCAAATCTAAACTAGACTTAGTATGCCCATGCTATTCCTCATCATCATTGCTTATGATATTCTCTTCCGGTATGTGAGAACATAAATCAAAATCAATTCGTTCAGAGTTTATATCTAGGATCACAGGATTTACAAATCTATTTTCCTGAAAAAGTTTTCTGAAGAAATGTTTGATAAATTTCAGCTGACAATAGTATTGGCTGATCGGTCAATTAATGCCAATTTATAACCGAAAGCGCTCGGAAAGAAAGAACAACTGGACAGTTTTTATATAATTTATAATTAGAAAGAAACAAAATATAATATCACATAAGAAATTGTATAAAAACTAAATCAAAACACCTTATCTGTCATACGCAATGAAACGTGCATATATATATATATATATATATATATGTATATATATATATATATATATATATATATATATAGAGAGAGAGAGAGAGAGAGAGAGAGAGCAATAGTTATAAAATTTATTTAGATATGGTTAAAAAAATCTTTTTAAACAACATCTAAAATACTGTCGTTAGTTTTTCGTTAAAAATTCAAACACAGTCGCATTCCACATCGCGTGACGTCCGCGTCTAGCGACGAACGCTGTAAACATACACACAAACGCAGTAATTTTAGTACAACATACATACGAAGAAGAAAAGAGAAATACTGGATTTTAAAATTAGACACATATAATCTAGGGTTAAACAAAGACTTGTGTATTTTAAATCTGTATAAATATTTCAATAGTTAAAAAAATTCTTTAAATATGGTTAATAAATTATTTTAAACAACATCTAAAACACTATCGTTAGTTTTCCGCTAAAAATTCAAACACAGTCGCATTCCACATCACGCGACGTCCGGGTCTCGCGACGAACGCTGTAAACAAACTCACAAACACAGAATCTCATTTAATTTTTGAGGAAGGACCGAGGTGGTCTGAAATAATAAATATATATAAAAACACAGAAATAAATATTTTCGTAAAAAAAACACCCAATTTTTTTTCAGTTATTTTATCCATATATATATATATATATATATATATATATATATATATATATATATATATATATATATATATATATGTATGTATGTATGTATGTATGTATGTATACGCACCCCAAAAATATTAATTTCGGTTGAGCACTTTAGAGAGAATGTTTGAATTTTAAACAGTGACAGCTACTGCTAATAATTCAAGTCTCTTCTATGAATCGAGCACTATGAGTCACTGGTATGTTTATTCAAAAAGAAAAAATACGTAGAAATTCACGTTTCTCTCTGCCGAGAGCCGATAGCTTAGGGGACAAAATCTCCGGCTGATGCCAAATCAGTCGAATTTCGATTCTGACTTGAGTCAATCTGATGTCTAGCCACACTGATGAGCTGTGATACAGCTCTCCACCCCAAAACATAGATATTAGAATACCAATGCTAAGGAAAACACTATTAAAAATGAATACTATTTGTAAGTAAAAAAATCTAAAAGGCTGAAAGAAAACGAATTGTTCTCAGCAGTTGAAATAAGCATGTGTCAAGCAAAATTATATTAATAAGATATCTACCAAGAAGAAAATATTACATAATAGGATCCAATAGGCAGCAGAAAGTATAAGTTAGAAGCAACAGAAGCCTAAAGAAGAATTATAAGAAAACCTAAAAATATTAACGCCTTGTGGTTTAGTGGAAATTACTAGAGAACTGAAAATGATTTTTTGACTCAAGTTATAATCACTTACGTGCCATGCGTGATATACATTAAGGTGATCATATATCTTTCGATATATGATTGACAGAGGCAGATTTCCCGCAGGAGGTTGCCATTTCTTTCTGCGGAATAGCCAAATTGCCCTAGAACACGGTCTGTTCTACTATTTACCGAAGACGAGGGTTCATAACTTTCCCAATGGTATTAGCACTTAAGTGAATGTAATGGATTGCACTGGAAATGGAACTTGTCTCTCCAATTCCTTAATGCGAGCCGCTATCCATTACTCCAGCGTGCCTCCTCAAGTTACAGTACGGCAGCGTTTCTAAACTTTTTTACCCTTGCGTAACCCATAAAATAAATTACATGTGTCAAGGAACCCCTGCGCAAAAACAAAATTATATGCCATATCTTTCTCATTTTATTTTTCATCGTAGTTCACGTGGTAAATATCATAGTATGTATTTTTGTATAACTGACTTAAGAAAAAATGAATACTTCTCTGTCAAATCTTTTGTAATGCGAAATAAAATTCATACTGTTCTTTTATAATACTTCATCAGGGAGGTTTCATTCACACACAACAATTCTTAACCCAAACATAAAAAATAAATATAAGTAACCATTATCATATAGAGATTTTCCAAGCGTAGCTTAGATGTGGCACAAGGCCGAAAGTAAGAGGCACCCAGTGAGGATCGAATTCACTACTCATTCGTAATAATTCTAGCGAGACAAGCTTGCTAAGCATTAAACTACCTCGAGGTGCTCTAGTAACCAATATCATATAACTATAATAATGTTAATCTTCAACGCACTTAGCAAAATCTTACTTATTGGAATGAAACAATCTTCCACATAAGAAATTAAATAAAAAGTCAAAAGTGCATTAGTTTATCTCACCTCTACTCGCAGAACCCCTATGGGACCTTTTGCGGAACCTTAGGGTTCCGGGGAACCCCGGTTGAGAAACGCTGCATTACAGGATAGAAATTATCTGCAAATTGAAGATGAAGCTAGCAAGAATCATCATCGATTAGCTCATAGACGATAGATGAATCAGAAAATAAATAGAGGTCGAGATGTGGATGTACGAAACTGTGGGGAATAATTTTCGGTAGCGATAGATAGATAGATAGATATGAACAGAGTGAGATAGATAGATAGATAGATAGATAGATAGATAGATAGATAGATAGATAGAAAGAAAGATATGAACAGACATAGATAGATAGAGAGATAGATAGATACATAGATAGATAGATAGATAGATAGATAGATATGAACAGAGTGAGATAGATAGATAGATAGATAGATAGAAAGATATGAACAGACATAGATAGAGAGATAGATAGATAGATAGAAAGATATGAAAAGACATAGATAGATAGATAGATAGAAAGATATGAACAGACATAGATAGATAGATAGATAGATAGATAGATATGAACAGTCATAGATAGATAGATAGATAGATATGAACAGACATAGATAGATAGATAGATAAAAAGATATGAACAGACATAGATAGATAGATAGATAGAAAGATATGAACAGACATAGATAGATAGATAGATAGATAGATAGAATGATATGAACAGACATAGATAGATAGATAGATAGATAGAAAGATATGAACAGACATAGATAGATAGATAGAAAGATATGAACAGACATAGATAGATAGATAGATAGATAGAAAGTATGAACAGACATAGATTGATAGATAGATAGATAGAGAGATAGATAGATAGATATGAACTGAGTGAGATAGATAGATAGATAGATAGATAGATAGATAGATAGAAAGATATGAACAGACATAGATAGAGAGATAGATAGATAGATAGAAAGATATGAACAGACATAGAGAGATAGATAGATAGAAAGATATGAACAGACATAGATAGATAGATAGATAGATAGATAGATAGATAGATAGATAGAAAGATATGAACAGACATAGATAGATAGATTGATAGATATTAACAGACATAGATAGATAGATAGATAGAAGGATATGAACAGACATAGATAGATAGATAGATAGAAAGATATGAACAGACATAGATAGATAGATAGATAGATAGATAGATAGATAGATAGATAGAAAGATATGAACAGACACAGATAGATATATAGAAAGATATGAACAGACATAGAGAGATAGATAGATAGAAAGATATGAACAGACATAGATAGATAGATAGATAGATAGATAAATAGAAAGATATGAACAGACATAGATAGATAGATAGATAGATAGAAAGATATGAACAGACATAGATAGATAGATAGATAGAAAGATATGAACAGACATATATAGATAGATAGATAGATAGAAAGATATGAACAGAAGATAGATAGATAGAAATATATGAACAGACATAGATAGATAGATAGATAGAAAGATATGAACAGACATAGATAGATAGATAGATAGAAAGATATGAACAGACATAGATAGATAGATAGATAGAAAGATATGAACAGACATAGATAGATAGATAGATAGCAAGATATGAACATACATAGATAGATAGATAGATAGATAGATAGATAGAAAGATATGAACATACATATATAGATAGATAGATATGAACAGACATAGATAGATAGATAGATAGATAGATAGATAGATATATAGATAGATATGAACAGACATAGATAGATAGATAGCTAGAAAGATATGAACAGACATAGAGATAGATAGAAAGATATGAATAGACATAGATAGATAGATAGATAGATAGATAGATAGATAGAAAGATATTAACAGACATAGATAGATAGATAGATAGATAGATAGATAGAAAGATATGAACAGACATAGATAGATAGATAGAAAGATATGAACAGACATAGATAGATAGATAGATAGATAGAAAGATATGAACATACATAGATAGATAGATAGATAGATATGAACAGACATAGATAGATAGATAGATAGATAGAAAGATATGAACAGACATAGATAGATAGATAGATAGAAAGATATGAACAGACATAGATAGATAGATAGATAGAAAGATATGAACAGACATAGATAGATAGATAGATAGATAGATAGATAGATAGATAGAAAGATATGAACAGACATAGATAGATAGATAGATAGATAGATAGATAGATAGATAGAAAGATATGAACAGACATAGATAGATAGATAGATAGATAGATAGATATGAACAGGCATAGATAGATAGATAGATAGAAAGATATGAACAGACATAGATAGATAGATAGATAGATAGATAGATATGAACAGACATAGATAGATAGATAGAAAGATATGAACAGACATAGATATATAGATAGATAGATAGATAGATAGATAGATAGATATTAACAGACATAGATAGATAGATAGATAAATAGATAGATAGATATGAACAGACATAGATAGATAGATAGATAAATAGATAGATAGATATGAACAGACATAGATAGATAGATAGATAGATAGATAGATAGATAGATAGATAGATATGAGTATATGGAGATAGAGACATAATGAGCAGCTATATATATATATATATATATATATATATACATATATATATATATATATATATATACATATATATATAAATGTCTATCTATTTATCTGTCTATGTATATATGGCTATTTATCTATCCTACATATTTATCTATCTATATGCATATATATGTCTATCTATCTATTTATCTCTTTCACTCTTTCTCCCGCTTTTTCTGTCACTCTGTCTCTGTCTCTCCATATATATATATATATATATATATATATATATATATATATATATAGAGAGAGAGAGAGAGAGAGTGAGAGAGAGAGAGAGATAGATAGATAGATAAGTTTTCTTTTACTACAGTCGAATTTCGCAGATTAATGTGTGGAATCGAAGATGTTCGTCATGAATGTTGCAATGTATTGGGGATTTATTAGACTTCTGCATTCTCTATCTACGCACGATAGCAAACGTTAAAAAGGTCAGGAGCATTATGATATACTAGTGAAATTAATACTTTTATTTCTCCGTATTTTGAAATTTTAACTTGATATTCTATCATTGCTTTCTCTTTATTTAGTGGACACTTCCGCACTAAGTAACTAATTGATGAACATATATCAATTTATATTTTGCATAAGTTTAATAAAAAAAATAACTGCAAATCGTAATGTTTCCAAATAAATAATTTATAACAGGTAATGTTAAATATTTATTTGCGCTCTACACATTTGAAAGTATTATATGCTGAAGGATAATATTACTAATTCAATAATGTTACTAATTCAGTAATGGTACTAATACAGTATAATAATCAGATTTAAGTGCAGAATATTTCTAGCCTGGAAATTAAAGCAAAAAGAGAGGTTGCTAAATTATGTTTACTACATTTTAGTTAGGACCGTTCGAATATTTTTGTGCCAGCTTTTAAATATCACTAACTATTCAGTCAGCATTTGCAAAGAGTATGACATTTGGAAAATACAAACCATTTCTAAAATAATCCAATGTGTTTTCATAGGACGATTTATACCCTTGGGCAAATATTTTGGTTTTATTTCTTAAAGTTGTTAGAAATGATATCCTCAATTTTGTCTTTTTCATAAGGATATGTGTAGTTAATTATGTTTCTGATGTATTATAGCATCCGGGTGTTATTTCACTCCTTCACATTTGGTTATTGATCTTTACATCTGTCTTACTTGTAGATACGAAGAAGCATATATATTTATTTTACATAACAGCGCTATACAAATAAAATAAAAGTGAGGACACATATTTTATGTTAGAAAACTAAAACGAGATATGCCGATCTTTGCGGAAAACAAGTTATAAGCTTGGAAGTAATTATTTTATCTGCAATGATCAGCTCAATATGTGGAGATCAAATTACAACCATTCAAAGATAATAGTGTGAAACCTGCAAAATGAGTCATTTATCAAGAAGCACTTAATAATGATATGTTTTTTTTTTACTGGAAAACAGTATTCTTCTTGATAAAATCCTAAGTGGAAAGCAATCCACAACACAAAACACACAAAATCAGATTTGCTGATTTGGCATGAACAGATAATGCAAAGTATTGAGTAAACCATTCCATTTAAGATTTAGCATAAAATTCCGGATTCCATGTATCAACTTGTCAAAAATTACGTAGTAAATATCACATTAATCTTGAAAGTAAAGAGGAGCTGTGAGAGAGATAATCAACCCGTTTCAGAACATAAGCAATGCAGTGGGACATAAATTACACTGATGACTCCGTAATGACGACCCACATAAAAATACAAATGCAGAAACTTATAGAACAGCTAGAAACTGTAAGCGTTAAAACACCCGAAACATTAATAGTAAAACGAAAAAAATATTTTTGAAAAGTGGCATAAGCAAGAACTGGAGCCAACAACTTAAGACATCAGTATCAATATCCTTAACAAGTTTAACTAATCTCATAATAATTTTAAAGGCCCATTGGCGTAGGGGGTGATGTTTTTCAAATGCTGAAGAAAGTGATAAGGTATTGAAAAATGTCATTAGAAACGAAGTAAATAGTACTTAAGTACTATGTATACATAGTACTTAACTATTGTGCAATATCAATATGAATATAAACATGTAATTGAAAAAATAAACATGATCAACAGCAACAAAATAAAATCAATAATAATAATAATACTAATAATAATACTGACATTGTGATTAGAGACCGGAAAGACAAAATACGCCTCCTTATTGACATGGCCATCCTAGCAGAATGCAATGTGTTTTTGAAGACGTTAAAAAAATCTATCAAAATACAGGAAACTTGGGATCTAAATCTAAAAAAATATGTCACATGAGGACATTAACAAGACCAGTTGTAGTTGGAGCCCTCAGATTGATTGGAAAAAATCCCAATAGACAGAATGGAGGAACCTCTGGAGCCCATGCCTTAAAGAAATACAAGGAATTGAACTCATACGTGCAGCCCACACCTTACGAAGGCTTTATCTATGTAAAATATGTTTTGTTTGTGGGTTTTGTTTCTGTTAATTCGTCAGTGGAAAATGTCATGATGCCATTTCTAACCATATGTCTCTGGGCGGGACACGGAAAGAAATGTGTACACACCAGAAATCAATGGAAATAAATAAATAAATAGTAGTAATAATAATAATAATAATAATAATAATAAATACAAGTACAAAACGGTAAACCGGCTGAAGCTGCAAAATGCTTAAAAAAGAGAGCAAAGACAGATGTAACCGATATGATACAGAAACAATGGCAAGATAAACCGCTTCATGGCCAATACTCTGCCCGTACCAAACAAGCTGACATAGACAAAAACCGTACCCATCAGTGGCTACGTAGTCCAAAGCTGAAACTGAAGGTTTTATCCTTGTTGCACAGGACCAATGCTTGATACCTAGGAATTATCAAGCATATATATTAAAAACTCTGTTAGACCAAAATGCAGAATCTGTGATAAATATCCAGAAACCATTGAACATTTTGTATCAGGTTGCACGTTATTGGCACCCACTGAATATAAAAACCGTCATGACAGAGTGGGCCAATATCTGCACTGGAAAATTTGCAACTTCTACGGGAAGGAAACTGAAAGAAACTGGTACGAACACCAACCAGACCCGGTTACGGAGATAGGACCTGTTACAATTCTATGGGACTACACAATACACACTGACAGAACAATCAAAGCCAACCGCCCAGACATTGTTATTAAATACCACAAACAGAATAAGTGATTCCTTATTGATATGGCAGTCCCTGCAGACTGCAATGTATCTTTGAAGATATTCGAAAAACTGTCAAAATACAAGGACCTTGAAATAGAAATCTCAAAAATGTGGCACATGGGAACATCAACAATCCCTGATGTAGTTGGAGCCTTAGGATTGGTTGGAAAAAATTCCAGTAGACTAATTGAAGGTATCCCTGGAAGTCCATGCCTCAAAGAGATACAAAAAAATATTCTGACAAGTACAGCCCACACTTTACGAAGGGCTTTATCTATGTATTTTTTTATTTTTTATTATTTCTTTTTGCAGTGGAAAGTGTCATGATACCATTTCTAACCTTAGGTCCCTGGGCGGAACCCCTAAAGAAATGTGTTCACACCACAAATCAATGTAAAAAAAAAAAAAAAAATAATAATAATAATAATAATAATATGATAGTCACAGCGTGTAATTATTCGGCCCAGATAGATCGTATCATTAAAACACGAATATACGTCCTTATTGTTATACATAAAGATAATTGTAAGCATCAAATTATTGTATTTTCTCTTCCATATAACACAAGAGCGAACTGAGACGACTGAAAAATACCAAAAACTGTCTACGGAGACGTAGTAGCTAGTGACCATGAAGGTAGAAACAATTCCTGTAGTAATGAGTGCGCTTGGAATGCTAAATAGTAACGTAAAAGAAAGCTTAAAGTGAAATGTAATTGTTGTGGTAGGATCCACCTAATCTGCATAGGTGACTACCAACTATATAAATAATGGTTGGTACCGGAAGACGGAGGGGGAGGAATCACGAGATCCAACTCGAGACTCTGATCGACTGCGACTAGTCAACACATTCTCCAGGAACGTCTTCCCAGAAATATACAGAAATACTATATGTACTTATTGTGTACACTTTCTTGTTATAATACATTCTTGTTCTAAGTACATTTTGTGTTGCATTATTATTCCATGCAATAGGCGAGATTCAACAATGAGTCAAGACTCAACAGTAATTGAGCCCAATTTGTTTACCTCCTTAAATATGCCATCATTTACGTGAGTATTCTCCGAAAATTTCTTGATTTGCGAGAAGTCATGTAAACCTGTGCCTAATGGACCTAATCTATCTTGATCAGGTCAATGTGTATCAAGAATAATTCAAGGAAAAAAGAAAGTATATCAAAAATGTATATATCGAAGAAATAAAGTATGATTTAGTTTATCGTCCTTAGATATATGATAGATTACTGAATTCAATTAATTATTTTTCTGTCCTATAAAGGGATCTATTAAACGAATCGTACGGAGTGGCCAAGAATTTTGAGAGAAATTAGTGCTGATAGATTTCGACAAGACCTAAAGTTGTTAACAGATACAATCAATTTTAGGGTTTATAAACATCGTAAATGTAGGTAGTTTTAACGGAAATAAAAAGTCCTGCAGATCACCGTCGGTGGTTGATAAATTTAAGGTCAAATAAGTAACTCGCGTGATATAAAGTACACAAATTAGTTTATATTATTTTGTGCGACTTGGCTTTGTCAAGGTTTACAATAAGTATAATCCATTTTGTTACTCTTCATTGGTGATAATGTAATTTCTTAGGGGAATGGCTTCACGAAGTGATCAATCAGACACTCTGAAGTGTCAACACCTATTCAAATGTTTTATTTTCTCTCTAAAGATATCCGTGGAAGAATAGAGAGTAAATAGATTTTAGTGCTATAGACACGCATATCCCCACACAGCAATTGACCAATGGCAAAAGACATCACAAACAAACAATAACAAAGTAGAGATATTTTACAAAATTGATATAAAGCTCATGGCTGGGTTTTAGACAAAAAAAATTGTTTCACTTGAAAAGTTCTCATCTCGGTGAATAGACTAGAAATCAACCCTATTACTTGTTCGATAAGAAAATAATGTATGACGAACCAAATGACTTTACTTATGTTTCAATGCAGCTATGACTGTGAGTCGGTAGTCTTTGTGAAAACAAATGAAAATATGGTCGACAACTGAAAATTCAGTGGATTCCTTCGACTGAAATTACTCTCATGCTACTGCCACAACATCAAATGTAACATTGTTGATTGTCTATTCATTACCACACTAGATACCAACGTCTGAACATATTTACATAAACACTCTCCTTCGTGACAGTATATATCCACGCTTTTACACACACACACACACACATATATATATATATATATATATATATATATATATATATATATATATATATATATATATATATATATATATATATATATATATATATATGATATTAGTGGTCAATATGCATATATATTCATATATATATATATATATATATATATATGATATTAGTGGTCAATATGCATATATATTCATATATATATATATATATATATATATATGATATTAGTGGTCAATATGCATATATATTCATATATATATATATATATATATATATATATATATATATGATATTAGTGGTCAATATGCATATATATTCATATATATATATATATATATATATATATATATGATATTAGTGGTCAATATGCATATATATATATATATATATATATATATATATATATATATGATATTAGTGGTCAATATGCATATATATATATATATATATATATATATATATATATATATATATATATGTAAATTTACAAGAGGAGAGAATCCAGGTAGAACTCAATGTCCAGGACGGAGTAATAATATAATAAAAAGCTCAAACACTAATATTCCAAGGTTATAATTTATTACATTGAAATTATAAACATGATCCAATTCGCCAAACCTACAAATTCAAAAAGAATCGGAAAATACAACTCCGGGTATAAAAACAAAATTTCAGTGAGATTTTATGTGCGGGAGTGGGAAACAAATTTGAAAGTGATATGTATGAAAGCTTCGAGAGAGGGGGTGTAATAGAAGAAAGAAGAACAGGAAAGGCCTAGAGGTGAAGGTGGCGATTAAAATTTAACAGAGAGAAAATGAAAATGGTGAACCCAAATAAAATTCATCTATAACATCTCATACATATTTTCAACGCCCATTTGCCAACCAGGTTGTGAATGATTTGTATATAAAAAAAAGTCTATCGTTGTTATCTACCATAGATACAACTTATTTTATTCAATCCTGGTAGTTTTACGCTGAAGATTTATTTCGTATTCTCTTGGTGGAAATTTATATAATATTTTTCATCATCTCATGTTTTTGTATTATCTACATATTGATGCCTTTTCCCCTGTGAATAACATATTTTAGACCTGCATTCAAATTAGATTTGCCGATTGCGTTTATCGTCTCCCCACCTCTCTGGTGGTCATAATTCTACTAAAATACAAAATCCATAAGGCCATATTAAAGGCCAACTATATATTCGGGTCATTAATGATAAATTTACTGATATTTGAGGGTCTGTAAACATCGTAAATCTCTCACAGAGAGAAAGAGAGAGAGAGAGGAGATAGAGAGAGAGCAAGAGAGGGCGTTAAGTTCATTTTACGCAAAAAGTTATGCACGCTCTGGAGACCGATTTCGAGTTCACGATTTAAGCGCTGGAGAGATTTCTGCGAACATTGGATTAGACAAGCTTTTAACTGCGCACGTTATTCATCAGATGATGCCGTAGTGGCTCGTCTAGATCAGGATGTGTCGCTTACAGAGCTCGTTCTTTCTTGTTAATGCCCTTGATGTTTCTACCCTGAAACGAGACAGTATAAAATTCTTCATTAAAGACATTATTTGCCTCGGCTGCATTTGATCAAGACTAAAAGTAATATCGAACTACAGCAATTCGTCGATGCAGATTCAGTTTCAAAGCCAGGTTCCTGAAGCCTGAAAGACCAAACTGCGATAATACAATATTTATTAATGAACAATGAACCATAATGACATTTTCAAAATCATTTCATATCGAGGTGTTTAAAAAAAATAACTCAAATCATCATCTGAAAGAATTCTCAACCGATGCATATTTAATAAAATATGCATATTCAGAAAATAAAAAAAGAATAACAGAGTATAACTGATATCTGTGCTGAGGAAACGATTTTGTTCTGTTCTTTTCTCGCTCGTATCGATGTGTAGGGGAATGAGGAAACTGTTTAAAACATTCGTCCTTTTCTGTTTTGAATACTGACATTTATTTAACTCCTGACTAGACACAGAAATATCGAGTATCTTCTATTTCATTCGACAATCGGAACAAAGGAAGATATCGTTTGTTAAAATATCAAAGAACTAATCAAGAACAACACATTTAAAATATGGAATGACTGTTTACTGTGTCTTAACGACATACAAACTCCGTCAGTTATTTAACGTCGATTACATATATATATATATATATATATATATATATATATATATATATATATATATATATATATATATAATTCTTAGGATATTAAATCAAAAATAGGTTAAAATTCGCTACACAAATGAGATCGAGTTTCGACGCATTTTAATGCGTCTCCTTAGCCGATTGTAAATTACTGGAGAGTGAAAGATTAATTTCAAAAGCAAAATACATCCTCTTTTTTCGAGAAAAAATAGGATTGAGTGCTTTTCCTTGTACAACCAATCGAAAATGGCCTACGTTAAATCCAAACTAAGCGACGGGAAAAACATTTTTTTAGAAAAGGGTGATGACAGCAAGTTGTCTGCAAACAGATCACAGATGGATACATTAATTCGTTACTTGTATAGATGGTTACGTTAATTTGTAAAGTGTATACAAATAATATGATCAACTTTCCCAAGGTATAAATGCGTAGGGGGTAATTTGATCTAATGCTTACTACTTATAGGCTTTGTGATTGTCTTAAATAAAACATTTTGTTGTTGATAAATACGAGGCCTCTTTAAGAACCTAGTAAAATATAAACATGTAGATTTTTTTCTATATAGATCTTTATATGAACCCTGCTTTCTGTGTTTAGATGAAAAATTGGAAATTATCAGATTTCTTGATAAAACTCCGTTAAAAATTCAAAGAAGTGAATTAACTGTAAATTGTAGACATAGTCTACATTTACGTTGCAATTTATTATTTTGTAATTTGATAATGTTTTTTTTTATTTGCATCTTTGTTGAACGAAATGTGATGACCATATGTGGCTTATTTTTTCTATATATAAGATTGATTTAGATTTAATATAATTCTGTATTAATCTCCTGTTGGCATTATTAACATCGTATATGGATGCACTGGTATTTTGTTAGTATGTTTAACATCTTGCATTGATTTATTGGTATTATTAGCATCTTATGTAGATGTTCTTTACTTAACGGTTCCATACTAATTTGTGAAATATTTCTAAAATGTATACCATCTGGACAAATAGCTTCTACCTACATGGACGATTAGAATTACATTATTTTGATATAATATTTTCTGAGTACACAATGTTCTGTACTGTACCAATTTTAGCTTAGGCAATATCAATATTATTCAACTAAGGTCTTGTTTGCGGTGTTTATTAAAACATTCTAATCTTTGCACATTTTAAGCCCACTATAACAATAAACTGGTTAGCATTGGCGTTATCGGGATGTCAGTATCGTTTTGTATCAATATCATCTGAAATGTGAACGTCGCTTTCAATTTGATGGTATAAACAAAGAGATGCACCCTGTAGTTTGGGGCATCTGTAATCCATACTGAATCTAAATATGGGAGAGACATATGTGGAGGATTGAGAATTAATATGATTTTCAGTGATAGGAGGACGTATGAAATGGCTCATCGGATGAGAAGCTGAACCATGACTTTCATTTCTTTTCCTATTTCACACACAGGATATAGTATTCACAATACATTTCTTGTTTACCTTAGGAGAAACGACTTAGACAACATATGTCGCATGAAAACAACACAATGAATTAACGTGGTTACTGTACCAAACCAACAAGCACAACTTCTCGAATCTAATTATCTCAGCATATTCACTCGTACAAATAATGTCATCTGAATATACACCTTTACATTTACTTATTTTTATATCCTTCCTAGTTAGTTTTGCTAAGAAAATAAGTTTGTGTTATGCACAATAATGTTTGTAATTTAATTCCTTTCTCTCTTCTCTCTTCAGGCTCTCTCCCCCCACACACAGATACACACACACACACACACACATATATATATATATATATATATATATATATATATATATATATATATATATGAATAAATATAGTTTTAAGGTGTGCTATATTTAGGGGATAAAGTGCTCAATATCAGAGATAGAGCGTATGTAAATATAAATATAAAAGTGAACATTGAAATCAGAGGTGACAGTCAGTTTCATGCTCGACGCACTCGTCAGGCTGTCTGATGTTTGCGTCTAGCATGACACAGCCTGTCGGCTCTGAGTCTTAACATCAATGTTCACTATTCTTTTTAAATCCACATTACACCCAAAAACGTTTGCGGTACATCTCTTATTTTTAATATACACACTTTTCTCTCGTTGGAACTACTATAACCTCTTCCTGTTATATATATATATATATATATATATATATATATATATATATATATATATATATATATATATATAATATATATATATATATATAACCATTGAGTCACCCCGAATGAATATTAAAATAAGAACTAAGCAATCAATTCGCAATTAGAACCCAGTATAACTTCATAGCAATTTCATCAACATATACAAATTGAATGCTACATATACGAGACAAATGAAACTAGTCGACAGTAGATGATGCAGGTGACAGGAAAATAAATCCGTGTAGACGCTGTGTCTTTTAATTACGGGCATCTTTCCATTAGCGCCACTTATTACACGAACTCATTATTATGGAAATGATTCGGAAAGTCTGCTGTGCTCGCATCGCGTGGATGAGATAATGAAGCGGACGTTAGCTTTAACATCAGTCAGCACAACCTGACACTGAAGAACAAGTATTGACTGAGAAAGCAAACCATCTGCCAAGAAATAAGTTTTGGAATTATGAAATCATTCTATCGAGAGAAATGTAGTGATTGAATTAAGTTTCTATTGTGTTCATTCACTTCGATAGTCTCTTAAACGATTTTTAAGCTTCCACCGAGATTTCTGAATAATGTCATCAATACTGTATGAAGATATTCATGACAGCTGCAAACGTTGCACAAGAAATATGTAGCTTCTTGATGCCAGTAGGAATCTAAGGAATCACTCCTCAAAAATAGTCATTATGATGTTTAGCGTTTGCTACTGGTAAAATGAGAAAATTTTATAAAGAGTGCCGCAGAGTTCTTTCCATTTGTGAAATAGTTTTATTAGATCACACATTAAACATATAGTGCATTTGTTATGTACATAGTAATTCAAGCAACAAGAGGCAGAATGAAGCCTGATCTGGTTAGTGTTCGAGCAGAGGCAAAATACGGTTGTTATTCAAATTAGCAATGATCTAGTGTTTAGTGACTATGAAATAAGTAAATTAGTTATATACACATTCAGAACTGAAACATGTCAAATTCTTCAGAAGAACGGCACACTAAATCATAATTTTTTAGCGTGAACAGGGACAAATTCTATAATTTCTTCCAATTAAGAGGTATTTTGTTTATGTGTCTTTAATATGATTACCTACAGAAAATTATAATGTTGCAAATATTTAAAATGTTCAACTATTTCAGAAGGAAGTGTTAACTGTTATTATTGCGCAAAAATCTGTCCTTAAAATAATAAATCACTCACTAAAATTCAGTCTACTTAATAATTATTCAATTTAATTTAATTTGCAT
>OZ038495.1:7936867-7944367 GCA_964036315.1 Acanthosepion esculentum
GAGAGATGTTTCATCTTTCTAATAATATACACGTTAGCAAATTATAAAGCTTTAATCATTCGTAAAAAGGGTGACTAGATGCATGAACTTCATTGGAAAACTTGTAAATACACGAACTAATTTAGGGTTCATATTACTTACTTTCCCCCAAAATTAATAATGCATCCTGCTACATTAAAGCTGACATTTTCCAACATATTTTAATGCATAGGGATAATGTTCCCTGAAAAAAAATCTGACAAGGGCAGGGTTAGTATCTGATAAATATGTTTGTTTTTTGTTGGGTTTTATTTTTACCGACAAAGTAGTAGTTTTCGTATCACACTGTGAAATGTATTGTTATGAAAGTTTTGTATGATTTGCTATATTTTTGTATGAATAATACTCAATATCACATAATAATTAAAATAATTGCCACAATGTATGGCTGATTATTATATAGAAACGAGTTGTATACATATAAATTTATCAAATGGTGTCGGTAATTAAAGAAGCTCTACGCCCAATCCCCGATATATTGTACAAAATGATTTTACAAAACTTTCAAATCACATATGGAATTATTCGATAAAAAATAAAATAGAAAACTACAAATATAACATACAAATTATGAAAAAGAACATATTGACAAAAAGACCTAAACATGATCCAAACTTGCTTAGAATAGAAAATAACACTGTAAATCCTCAGGCCGAGTTAATCGCTTAAAGAAAAAACATATTGTTTCCAAAAGCCAACCCATATAAGAAAAATAGTATGCTACCTACAAGCATCTACACAACACTAAAGAGTAAACAACAAAAAATACACAATCTAAAACATATATATATATATATATATATATATATATTGTATTTTACAAATATTGTTCTATCGCTACACAGGAATTCTCAAGCGATATTTGGAATAACCTATTAAGAAATTTACTTCATTTATAAACACAGGCAATCATAATATTTTATATTGTTAAGGTCACGGAAAATGCAATCATTTTGATAAGGGGTGGTTGGGATTAACTTTCCCTAGATAACTTGAGTATCAAATATCAGTTAATTTCAAAATCAATTGAGGTGGAGTAGGGTTGACTGTTCACAGAAAATGATGTCCGTTTTTCGCTTGTCGTCTGGGTTTAAAGTACTAGTGTACGTCAAATAACTAATAGACTATATGTTATTATTTACAAATAAGTATATTAGAATTACATTCGTTTTTCAAAAAATAATTAATCAAAGATCAAGTATATGTATGTTTAATTAATCAAAGATCAAGTATATGTATGTTTCATCTTTCAAATTCGTACAGTTTGTAAGATTAGATTGTAAATATTAGAATTACGACCTATTAATAATCAGACGACCCTTTTAAGATATCTTTGTTTATAAAATTATAAATTAATCGGTCAAATACAAATGCCAAAAACTTTTTATTATTGAAAAACCCTGACGAAAGGCGAAATTGGATGCCATTGTTTGCGAGCAGACGTCCCTAGAGTAATTTAAAATTTTATTTTCTCTTTTGAAACATGTTAATTCCTGCGTAGCGATGGAAGGATATATTTAAAATAGAAGATAATTCTAATATTATACTCTACTGTTTTGTATCGAGCACTGTTGTTTAAATACAAATAATTACATAAGAAAACCGGATTGTAAATCTTATTGTGCTTTTTTATACTCACATACATACATGTATACACACAAACACACACACACACACACACATTATATATATATATATATATATATATATATATATATATATATAGAGAGAGAGAGAGAGAGAGAGATAGATAGATAGATAGATAGATAGATAGATAGATAAAATATATTAAAAAACAAAAAATCTAAACACATAGAACGACAGCACATAAAAGAAGTCTTATAATAATAGGCTAAACAGAAATATCCTATCCAAAAGAAGCTGTGGCATGTAACGCCGAATCACAAATATTGATATAACTAAAACCCATGAGAATACAAATATGAATTATTCCTAGCATAAAAGTAATGCTTTATTTCGATAATATGTACTAAGTTTGAAGATTAATTCGAAATAATGTGACCTGTTACCGGTTAAAATATACAATGTTTTTGGTTTATATCATAAATAGATTTTAACGGAAAGTGCACAAATTATAGTTAGCAGTTTTGTTTGCTTATTTAAACAAATTCTAGGTGAAACAATTTAAATACTAAATGTGTGCATAATTATTGTCCGTTCGAGATTTATATATTTTCAATTTTAAATACATCAGAGTTGAAAATATTAAAACAAATATTAAATATGAAAAAATCAAATCTCAACTTATATTTAAAAAGTGGCATTCGGATACAGGAATATTCCTTAAATTATTATTTATTTATTCATCCTATTTTGTCAGTAATGTCTTCCATTAATGCATATAACTGGGGCTCCTTCCGCATTTTGATTTTCATTAAAAGTATAATTATTGAACGCAAAAATAAATTAATTTCAATATTTTGAATATTCGACCTTTAATGATAGGTTTTTCGAAAACAGTCCCAGGAATATTCAGTCAGTTTATGATAAAACATATAATAAACTCGTTTTATAGTAGGCATATATAGACAGGATTCAAGGAAAGGTTGAAACATATATATATATACATACATATATATATATATATATATATATATATATATATATATATATATATATATATATATATATATATATATCATATTATATATATCATATTATATATATATATATATATATATATCATATTATATATATCATATTATATATATATATATATATATATCATATTATATATATATATATCATATTATATATATATATATATATCATATTATATATATATATATATATCATATTATATATATATCATATTATATATATATATATATATCATATTATATATATATATATATCATATTATATATATATATATATCATATTATATATATATATCATATTATATATATATATATATCATATTATATATATATATATCATATTATATATATATATATATCATATTATATATATATATATCATATTATATATATATATATATATCATATTATATATATATATCATATTATATATATATATCATATTATATATATATATATCATATTATATATATATATCATATTATATATATATATCATATTATATATATATATCATATTATATATATATATCATATTATATATATATATATATCATATTATATATATATATCATATTATATATATATATATATATCATATTATATATATATATCATATTATATATATATCTCATATTATATATATATATCTCATATTATATATATATATATCTCTTATTATATATATATATATATATATCTCATATTATATATATATATATCATATTATATATATATATATATCATATATATATATATATCATATTATATATATATATCATATTATATATATATATCTCATATTATATATATATATCTCATATTATATATATATATATCTCATATTATATATATATATCATATTATATATATATATCATATATATATATATCATATTATATATATATATATCATATATATATATATCATATATATATATATCATATTATATATATATATCATATTATATATATATATATATATCATATTATATATATATATCATATTATATATATATATCATATATATATATATCATATTATATATATATATATCATATATATATATATCATATATATATATATCATATTATATATATATATCATATTATATATATATATATATATCATATTATATATATATATATATATATATATATATATATATATATATATATATATGTCGTAGATATCTGTTTCCTGTTTCGTCCGTGTTTTTGTGTATTTACATATCTAAATATGTCTACGTGTTTGTATATTATAATATGATTGTGTATGTATTGTCATTCGTAAAACTTCTTCCCTGTCCACATCATCTGGTTTCCGATCTCTTCAAATGTATCTAAGTTATTACGATGTTTGAATCTCCTTAGATTAGCGTTTGCTCTAACAAAAAATTTGGCTTTTCGATTAAAGCATAAAATAAAAAACATATGTGTATTTTCCTCAGTTTCTTATTTAAATATTTTTATTTAAAACATTAATATAGGTTAAATTTAAAATTGATACTTTTTATTTGTAATAATATAGAGTAAATTTAATAACAACCAATTAGAATGATTTTTAATTTCGTCTAACATTAATATTAAGGCATTTATAATTATAACCAAGGATCGATGTCAAGTTTTTTTTTATTCTAATATTCCTTCTATTTTGATTGGTCATTGCAGCTTATGTAACAGCGTTTCTTCTACTGCGGTGTGTTTGGTTGATTTGAAACTTTGAAATCTCTTTATTCTACATCAAACACCATCACTTGGGAAAACAGCAAAAGTGTTGAAACAAAATGGCCATCATTGTAGTGATATTATAACATATTTATGCTATAATTTTTGTTTCCGACGGCAACGCTCTCTGTTTTATTGGACGACGCAAACCCCTTCACCTCGTCAAGGATCGACAATCTAAGATATGCACATAAAAAATACAATCATATATACACACACAGAGAGAGACCCACTCACATATATATATATATATATATATGTATATATGTGTGTGTGTGTGTGTGTGTGTGTGTGTGTGTGTATTTATTTATTATAATTTTATCATATAGACAAAACCATTTTACTCACAACAAAGATGCAACTTGGTTTCAGTGCATTTTAACTGCACATCTAAGGGTGAGGGTGGAAAATGGTTATGAACGATCCTGTTTGTAGGCAAGCCCGGATGTAAAACGTCACTTCCGGGCTTGCCTACAAACAGGATCATTCATAACCATTTCCGACCCTCACCCGTAGATGTGCAGTTAAAATGCACTGAAACCAAGTTGCATCTTTGTTGTGTGTGAAATGGTTTTGTCTATATGATAAAATTATAATAAATAAATAATTATCGCTCTACTGCCTGTATCGAGCTCTTTTTTTAATTAACGCTACGAACGTTGGAATTTATATTTTACTTTCGTTCTCATCGCATATATATATATATATATATATATATATATATATATATATATATATATATATATATATATATATATATTAGAGAGGACTGCAGGGTAAACAGTAGCACATTATTATTATTATTATTATTATTATTATTATTATTATTATTACTTTAGAAACCATTCAATAAATATAAAAGTAATTTAAGTATAAATTTATAATCAAATATATCTGAGAATATTTTTGTTATTGTTGTTAAAAATGCTTCAAAGATAGAAAATAGTGGAAGAAATTATCTTTTCTGAACTGAATTGATAGAAAACCAAATTAAACAAAATAACGTTAAGGCTTCTTACAAATTTCATAATACGTCCATAAAACTGTTATGTTACAAAATCAATAAATACGAAAAGGAAAAAGAATGCAATTATAGACAAACTGATTTGGAATGACAAATGATAAGGAAAGAAATCAACGATATTGAACAAACATTACGACACGAAGTGACTTTCCTACAATTTAAATAACATATGTCCGCTTTCATAACAAGAAAGGGTAGGTTTCAATATCATAAATAGAGTATAATTATTCCTGCCAATTAATAACTTAACAAAAATGATCTTAATATAATAATTCTTAACGATAAAACATTTTCCTAAACATAATCAGTTAAGTCAAATTTTCAATCGCAATAGGCTGAAAATTTTCTATAGTTGTACTAGTTAACGGGATAAATTTATTAAATCAAACAATAATAAATAATAAAGCACTAAAACTTTATAACGATAATAGTTGTAATACGAGCACTATTTCGAGTATATCGCGGGTAACTGATGTATGTAATTGTAGGAGCCCAGACCAATGTCCATTATCTAACAAATGCTTAAGGGAATCCATTGTATATGTGTATGTGTTCTATTACATTAATTGAAGACCCCTCAAACATTCAGTTATATGTTGGTTCTACTAGAAATGCTTTTACAGAACGATACGATAGTCATTTATTTTCTAACATATGCTAACAAATGCAATATGACTTCACATTTTAGATATTTTGGAAATTGAAAGAACAAAACAAGCCACTTAAGTTAGAATGAAGATCCGCAAACACACCAGAATTTGTCAATATTTGTATGGAACTTGATTTTTGTGTTTGCAGGAGAAGATAGGTATTAGTAAACTTGGGAATAGTCGTCAATTGTTAAATCAAATTAATGATTTAAACTTACAATCTTGCAAAATCTACAAACACCGCTCTTAATTTATTTTACCTTTTGATAAATATGTTACTGATCTATCACAAATTAAGGTTATAAATAGATTTATACTTGTATATTGCTAGTAATAGTGTTTAATTTAAATAGGTTTATAATTATATAACAAGTTATATGGGTTGATAATATGAATTAAATTTATAAGAAAAATTATAATAGTAATTTATACTTTATATTTTATCTATTTTTTAATTTAATGTAATATTTCAGTTAGTTTATTTCGTATGGCTAATATTTGTACTTCTTAAAGGGCCTTTTTTACAACTATGTTTAATTCTAGTAAATAATATGCTGGCTTCTTTAAATGACGTCAAAGCTTTAATCGTTACATTGTATAAAAAATCTTTCGATAAATCCGTATAAATATTGAATCATTGTGCTGGAAATTCTATCTTAATGTAAACGTTTATTCATTTGGTGAATTGTTATCACAAACTCCTATTGTCTTCGTTTCTTATATATATATATATATATATATATATATATATATATATATATATATATATTATATATATAAATATATACATACATACATATCTCTCTCTCTCTCTCTATATATATATATATATATATATACATACATACATATCTCTCTCTCTATATATATACATATATATATACATACATACATATCTCTCTCTCTATCTCTCTCTCTATATATATACATACATACATATCTCTGTCTATATATATATATATACATACATACATATCTCTGTCTATATATATATATATACATACATACATACCTCTGTCTCTCTATATATATATATATACATACATACATATCTCTGTCTATATATATATATATATATATACATACATACATATCTCTGTCTATATATATATATATATATATACATACATACATATCTCTGTCTATATATATATATATATACATACATACATACATATCTCTGTCTATATATATATATACATACATACATATCTCTGTCTATATATATATACATACATACATATCTCTGTCTATATATATATACATACATACATACATGCATACATACATACATACATATATATATATATATATATATATATATATATATATATATATATATAAAGGCTTAAACACTAATATTCAATTGGAATCGTAATTACGATCTAATTAATCAGACCTACATATTAAAAAAAAATCAGAAAAAATAACTCCGGGAATA
>OZ038495.1:7949367-7974367 GCA_964036315.1 Acanthosepion esculentum
CTTGCTTCCGGTTTAAATAAAAATCATCATGCTACGCGAATAGCTATATTCTATCTTCTTTTTCTTTTTTTTCTTTTTTTCGTATTAATAAAACGAAATTTATTGGATAACACTGAAATACATTATAGTATAAAAAGAAACGGTAAGTTCAATCTAAGGGAAACAATAATTGAAACAAAGCAAGTTCAGTCGGCCAATGATGACAATTCCAGAACAACGTAACTATAAACAATGTTTTTTTCTATCCTCTGCCAGCCGCCATGATGGAGAAAGCATTACCTCGAACCGTCGCCAGTGAGACACGCTGCAAGAGCCACTCCGTTTCGCGAGGCTCGTTCATTAATCGAGACGCAATCGCGCCAATCCTCCGATTCCTCTATCTTCTTGATCATTTTTGTTCATTCTCTTTCATTATTTTTCCTATCCTCAATCCTTCCTATACTCAAACTTTTCTCTCTCTTTCACTCTATGTAGCATTCTGAGTTCTAGTGACATTCCCGGCTTGCTTGGGGTGAAATAATATACATACATACATACATATATATATATATATATATATATATATATATATATATATATATATATATATATATATATATATATTTGTGTGTGTGTGTACACACAAAGACCGGAATATTGCTTCTTTTTTTTTTTTTTTTTTTTTTTTTTTAAGCGTATCACCCCGAGCAAGGCCGGTGGCCACTATCACGCAAGGGGTTACAGAAGGGTTGGAGGAAGAGCAGATAGGAGTGGTAAAGGAAGGGATGTGGAGAAAGAGAAGGACGGAGGGCCGATCGAGGTGGGGAGGTTACGGGAGATATAGAGCGAGAGCAGATAGGAATGGAAGATGTCAGGAAGTGGATAGATCAAGGCAACTGGAGATGACGATTGACGCTACACTTAAACCGTTGGAGATTGTATTTGTCAGGGAAACAGTAATAGGGCTTGCGGTAAAATCATTAATAAACATGCACAGACACACGCACACGCACACACACACACACACATATGCGCGTGTGTGTGTGTATTAGTAAGCATTGGACACACAGTGTTTCGAATTTACAGAAGTTTAAGATATACGTTGAAAAAGGATTCACATATCTCTGGTGTAAAAGTAATACATCATCGAGTTATTAGCTTAGAAATTTTAAATATACATCTTTGCTCATTGGACTAGCCTCCTAAATTTTTATAAATAAAACTTAATATATTCATATTTTACACAGAGTGTCTCAATTTTTCCAATAAATGTTAGGCCCGGTGATTTTACTTGTCATGGAACGGTGCCCAGTTTGTCTTAAACCTGAAAATGAGTTTGAAATAAATGGTGCATTTTTAGCGAATATTTTATTTTGACAAATATCTTTGATCATTTTCTCGTCACTGTTTCACATCGACAAATTCATATATTCTTTCAATAGAAGGAAATATAAGACGGAGATGAAACATTGAGACGAAACCAAAGTTAACGAAAAGTCCATGCATTCTCTGTCGCCTGAGGGTAGGTCAGACCATGCCGTGTGGAAGCAATTAGCAGAAATTGGTCGTTTTGCGGTGATAATAATAGTAATTGTTAAGCTAAAAAACAGTAGTGGGTAACAGGAATCGTTCCTATCGGTACGCTTTATTACTGCACACGACTACTAGAGACTTTCCAATTGGCTATTATGTATGATGAAGAAGTCTAATTGACTATTCAGAATGGTATAAGTTGAAATCACATAAGCAGTATACGAGAAAAGTAAGAGAACACTGAAAGAATGGTTGAAGTATGAATATATATATACATTAGTGAATAAATTTAAAAACATGACAGAGAAAAATGTTGTATATATATATATATATATATATATATATATATATATATATATATATATATATATATATATATATATATATGCGTGTGTGTGTGTGTCCGAACGCAGTTGTCTGCAAGGAAGTGATAGCATATCTCGTCGAAGTTTTGGAAGTTGAAATTCTTACGGAGAGTGTTATATTCAATGTCTTTGTCCTTCTAATGCCCTTGCGAAAGGCATGAATCTATCATTCCTTCTCAAGCTATGGGTTAAGAAGCAGGACACTGCGGGCTCGCTAATATGTCTTGATCGCTATTCTAGAATAGGAAGTTATCTGCATTCAAAGTTTTCTCCAAGAATAAGTTATATTTTTGCTGTTGACAAAATAATACCCAGTCAAAACTGTTCAATATTTAGTTGGAGATCAGTTTTGGACAAGAAATTGATTACCAGTATCTAAGAAATGCCATAAAATGAAATTATTTAGTTTGATACGCCAACGAATTCACAACTATTATGTATATATATTTAGTTTATCTGGGCCCTCCTATTCGAGGATACGCATCTACTAAGGCGACAAGCCTGTTTGCTACTGCAGACGCGTGCTCGGGCGCATTTAGGTTTATTCAACACTGACCTCGTGTGGTTTATACTTCCGCTATGCTTAGCGGGCCTGTGTTATTTTGCGTGATCAACAATTTGAGCGTCTAATCAAGTGCGATAAATAATTTGAACAAAGCCAGCACGCTCAAGTTCTCGGCCACGATGACGTGTGACTTCGTGCTAGCGCATCTGTGGACGGCCCCGAAATGTTCAGTCTACGCAATTTCACTCACAAGCCATGTGTTAACACGTAGTATGGTCTCCAAAGATGCCGCACGCTTGGATAGATCCCCTTCAGTCTGAATACATCAGCAAGTCTCCTTCCTGACAAATCGACCTCACAGCAAAAGATACGTAATGCTCTACTGTGTGACATTCTGGGTGGCTTTTCATGTACCATCTGTGGTATGTTATACAGAAACTCTAGGAGGTTAGCAACGCGTTTTAAATCATAAAATCCAGATCAGCCATTGGTCAGTAGTAGACTAACATGTATCTTATCTGTTTTCAGTTTGATGATTTCAAATGATTAGTGACGAGGTAACGAAGTTCTCATGCATTGCCACGAGTAGACTTCCACTATATATATATATATATATATATATATATATATATTTTCGATAAAAGTGATTCACCTGACTTTTTGTACTGAAAACTATTTTCGCCTATTGTTTACCAATATAAAGACCAATTCCCGACCACCTAGTAAAGAAGTTTACTCACCCTAAGGTATTCTATTGATAAGCATAATGTTTTTATATAAATCAGATTTAGGGAAAAACTCTGTGCAAAAAAGTGATTCACTTATTTCCTGCAACTAGTAATCAATAGAAACATAACCGAACAGCTCTAAATAAAGAATAATAGAGGTATAATGTATTTATAATAGGTAATATAGTTCGAAATATTTAACAATCTATGGATCGTCCTTTATTTTGAATAACTTTTTCAACCATTTTTGGCATTGACTTGATTAGGTTCTGGCAAATCTCATCTCCAAGCATTGAATTCCATTCGGATATGAAATTCACAATCAAATCCTATTTGTTGCTCAACTGCTTTCTCGAGAGTCTGTACGTTATAAGGCTCCATAAGTTTTCTATGGAGTAGAGGTCAGCAGATCGGGGCGGCCATGACACCTGCCTTTCATCAGACAATTCCTTCATCAATTTTGATTTGTGAAAGGGAGCATTATCCTGCATAAAAATGAGCTTGCTGAGGTCGATTTGCATCTTTTCAACAGAAGGGAGCAAACAAGACTCTAAAATTCTCTTGTACTACTCGCTCCTGATGGTCTTTTCAATGTTTTAAGAAACAAGTTCCTTGAAAAGAAAAGCATCCCCAGAACATTATACTGGACGGATGCTTGACAGTAATTACTGCTAAATTCAAAGAGCTTTCAAAGCTTCTTCTTCGGATATTAGATCGCTTATCATTTGAATTTAAAAGTTTAGTAAAAAGAATTCAGGTGAGTCACTTATATATATATATATATATATATATATATATATATATATATATATATATATATATATTATATATATATATATATTATATATATATATATATTATATATATATATATATTATATATATATATATATTATATATATATATATATTATATATATATATATATTATATATATATATATATTATATATATAGATATATTATATATATATATATATTATATATATATATATATTATATATATATATATATTATATATATATATATATTATATATATATATATATTATATATATATATATATTATATATATATATATATATTATATATATATATATATATTATATATATATATATATATATATATATATATATATATATATATATATATATATATATATATATATAATCGCCATGAAAATAAAATAAAAATTATTACCACTCATGATGATAATAGATAAAACGAAAACTGAAAAACTGGCTAACTAACCGGTTTCGAACCTCACTCCATAGAGTTCAATCGAGGTTAATAAATTATAAAAGAATTATCATTAAAAAGATATGGAAAATATGTTATATAAATATATGGACAATATGTTATATGAATATAATTGTCACGCTAATTTCAGTGCGGACTAATTTATTATTCCTAGCAAGTCCCAATCGACTTGCCACTTGAAAGTGTTAGAGGTCATTTATATCTTCTCTTCGAAGCCTTCACTGTGCAAACCAAGCGGGCTTCTAACTAATTTCTATCTAAGCAGTATTTTTTCCCTAACACATATTCTTTATTTTTGCTTGACTAACAAACTCGCTCCCACTTTTATTACCTTTAGAATAAAAAGTGTTAATTTACATCCAGGACAGAAAATATTATCAATTATGGAGTAATAAAATATGCTTACATTCCTATTTTGATAGGATCTATTTTGTCCGTTATGCTGCACTTATTTATGAGCGCAGTCGTTCTCGAATTGCGACTAAACATCAGACTAAGATGCAGCATTTAATTTCTGAAAGGTCTGGGTGTTCTGCTAATCCTGGTATTTGTCAGAATGTTCTGGATCTTTCTTCATCTCAGTTGTTCGTGCTAGACCTATCGATCCTCTCGCATGGATTGGATGTTGTCTTCTCTCCTTGCATATAAAACTAGAAGAAAATTATTCAGAGTTTGAGGGTTTTTTTTGCTCATCTAGCAAAGCTTCAGACTGAATCTGTTAGCAAGGTCAGTGATCTTAAACCAAAGTTAAACAATATTGCAGATCAAATGGAACATAGAACAATATCAGGTAATTAAAACACTTCGTCATAATAAATCTTTGGTGATTACGAAACCTGATGAAGCCTTTTGTTGTTATTCTTGATTATCAAGATGATATTAACATGACGATTATTCTAGGGATTCCTCTAAATTTGTCCAGTTAGGCCGAATGGATAAATCTGTACATTAACTAGCCAGTTTTTGAACAGTATAACTCTGCTTATATTAAGGATTTGTTTGAATTCTCTGATTTTACGTACCATTATACGTCGATGGATAAATTTATGTGTTACTCTGATATTTTCAGTCTGTTTACCTGCGTTCCTCTTGATGGCACTATTGATACATGCGCTGATGTCTTATATCGTAGTCAGTTGTCCCCTCCTGTTATTCCTGAGGAAGTTTTCGTCGAACTGCCACGATGAATTTAGTTTTCGACGGCGTCATGTATAGGTAGATTGATGGTGCCCTAATGGGTCTCCCTTGGGGCCCATTTTAGTAAACGCCTTTGTTGGATTCCATGAAGAGAGTGTGCCATCTAAACCTAATAAACCTGACGTTTACTTCCGTTACATTGATGACATCTTTTGTCGCTTGGATAACTAGATTGAAGCGGACCATTTTCATTCATCGCCAAATAATATGCCACCAGATTTAAAATTTACACAAGTAAAGTAAATTGATTCTTCTCTTCCCTTTCTTAAGATTTTGGTTAGCTGATCTTTGTCGAGTTTTTTATACATCTGTTTATTGTAAACCGATATTTACTGGTTTATATACCAAATGGAACTCTTTTTGTCACGTAAAACATTAAAATTAATTTAGTTAAACCCCTTACCCATAGGGATTTAATGATCTGTTGTAAAATTATGTCAGATCATAAACTCAAGTTTATTACCACAAATCTCTGCAACAGTTCCTCTCGTTTAAGCGTTGTTCAATCAATAGATAAAGAATAATATTGATAAATTCAATAAAGTTAAACCTGCTACAGTACAAAGATGTGCTGTGTACCTGCCCCTCCCTTCGCTGGGTAATATCAGTGATAGATATGCTAAGCGGGTTTTATTAGCTGTTCGATATTGTTACTTTGCTGCTAACACTCGTGTAGTCTTCTCTGCCAAGCCTGCCCTTCCATCCATACGGAAGAAGGTTCTCCCTCCACATCATGATAGTTCTTTAATTTATTCCTTTAAATGTAGTTGTGGCTAACACTACATATTGGAGCACGACTCAAAGGCTGGATGTTTTGGACCATTAATCATATATATGTAAGATATAAAATCCGGTGTTCTTATAGATATTTTTATTTTTACACAATAGTACTCAATGTAAATTTACAGAGCATTAATATTATAAATTAATTGATTTAAAATATGGGTTTTTCGCTACACAGTGATAACCATTTTTTCAAAAATGGAAGCTAAAGCCTTCGAATTTAATTTTGTTATTAAACCAAAGACATTAGTTCCATTTCTTCGTCAAGCGAATTTTGGAGTCCAAAATTCGCTTGACGAGGAAATTCCTGAAGAGGAATTGAAACACAAAAGATTGTGTTGCGATTTCAAAATATTTTTATTACAATCTCTTATAATAAAAATAATAATATATTTATATACATATGTTTGTGTGTATGTGTGTGGGCTTTTTCATCCACAAAATATTTTCATTAGCAAGAGGATATATATGTAAAAAGTATGGATACAAAAGTTCTTTTTCTACAATATGGAAGTATTCAAATTGGGATCCAATGAAACGATCTTATGCTCAATGTTTTAATATTCTTATTTAATCTCTTCGGAAATTCTCCTTCACTTATTTGACTGTTGGCTTTCACTGGCGTTAAAGATTTTTTTTACACATCCCTCGCTTCAATATAAAATAAAGAGTGTTTCTGGATGTAGCATGTCATTTTTATCCGAGAAATAAATGATTGTTATTTTTATGTTTCGTATCTAATGTTTCAAAATATGAAAAAGAAGAAAAAAAACACAGGGTCTAGCATTTAGAAATATTTACTTTATATGGCTCCATTACATTATATTTAATTCCAAGGAAAATAAGAGGTGGCCGATGACATTAGTAAACATTTTCGCGTTTAAAAAATTAGATACTGAAAGTGCGAATATACACATTATAGATAAGTGAATATGCTGATGTGCCAAAGAAATGTTTATTATCAATTTCAAATATATACCATATATATATATATATATATATATATATATATATATATATATATATATATATATATATATATACATATATATATATATATATATATATATATATATATATATAAATATATATGTATGTATATATATATATAAGTAGCAATTTTTCATTGATGCATGTTTCATTAAATAATATACACAAGTTGTGTCTATTTATTTAAAGTAAGTTCGTTTTGCACATCGATAACAAATACAGAGATGGATATATTTCTATCCAATGACATTTCTTTAATTTATAACGAACACGTCTCAGACGGAATTTAAATTCAAATGAATGATTATATATATATGAGGCAGGATGTGTGTGTGTGTGAGTGTAACGAATGCACAGCCGCGATTTTCGACGGATTTGCAACAAAATTTACATGCACATGCTCCAAGTAAACGAAAGGGCCAAGACCGAATTTGCATTTCCCAACTACCATCGATAGTGGAAATAATCGATTTGTTCATGCTTCTACGGCAGTTTTCATGTAGTTTGCAGCCATTTTCTACTGGCCAGAGTGAGAGCCTATAGCTGGCTGCCATGAATAGGCAGGAAGATTCTATTGGCCAGCGTGAGAGCCAACAGATGACTGACACGAATGTTAACTAGCATGCTAGCATGAAAAAAAATCGATAGCTACATTCGTCACAAGTTGGAAAAATTTAATTCTGCATGGCACTTTACTCCAACTGGCTTATTCGCTTGCTTAAACTCAACGTTAATTCTGATTCCGCAGAACTGGGTTCGGTGTGAAATTTTTTGTTGCTAACATTCTTTTTTCATTCGGTTTTTCCAGTTACGAGTCCTTTTTTAAAGCTGTGTTCATTTCGTTTAGTTCTTTTTTCGTAAAAGATTTAATGTTTAGTATAGAGCTTAGAAAAAATTCGCAGTGTGAGATAGGCAAGAAGTTAGGCATGTAGCAACGTCAGCACGGCATAGGGCATCCTTTAAAGGCAAGGAAGGGCAAAATATTTTAAATCAAGTGATAGCGATTGCTGTATGAGTCATTCGTTTTTTTAATCAAGTACGTGCAACGCCGGGCCGTGCTGCTAGTTTAAAATAATTTTCAATGTCTGGGTTGTTTTGAAAAAAATATCGAAACAAATTGGGACCCATAAATCAAATATATCGAGAAACTCAAAATACGTCTTATTTTTTATATATTCTGGTCATATATATGAAGAAGTAGATGACGTCGCTTAAAATCAATGCTTGAAATAAGTTTTAATTTATGATATTCTGGAATGCTTTGCATAGTTAAGTAAATATTCCAACATGACAATTATTTTCATAGAATTTTTCATGATATTTTATAAATAGCATATGTTTTTCGCGTGCGTATAATAAAAATGGTGTTTTGAAAGTTTGTTTTTGATAAAGGTAATAGAAACATGAACGATGGCTGTTTTGGATGAAGGTAAGCTGGTCAACTTAGCTATTTTGGGACAGTATCCTTCCAAAAATAGCTAAATCTGACCAGTAAATCTCATAATTTAATAGAAGTAACTTCTACGAAATTGTGAAGCTCGCTTCTTTAGATATTTTGGGATACATTTAAATTAAGCTCGCCTAACTTGAGCTAATATTTGAGAAACAAGTCTATGATTCAAATTTGGATGGTAATCCGTCGGAATGGTAAATATAAAATGCAATTTGGAAAACTCGTATTTTGACAAGTCTCGATGTTCAATAAATAGATTCTATTTTAATCAAATCGATATTTTGGTGGGTTAAAATTGGGTTCTTATTACTCATATGAATACTGTTTGCTTTTACTTTAACACTAGTGATTTTTGAAAACTAGATTTTACTAATTTCAAGAGAGCTTTTATTTGTAACAAAGGATCAACACTGTTTAAAGTAAAATTGCATGAAATTACAGGATGGAGATTTGAATATCACTACTAACTGAATAATAATTATTTAAATTTTCCATAGAGTAGGTTGAATGGATCAGAAGAATATTAAAAAAGGAACGCGTTTAATTTATGTTTTTAAAAAATGAAGTAAGATCAGTTCCAAGGAGAATCGAACCCGGAATTAATCAGAGAATTTTCAGTATAAGTGAGCCAAGCCAAGGGACACTATCCTATCCATTTCCCTCCAGTAATAGGAAGACATGATTAATGCGTTTTCTTAAATTTTCACGTTTTTAGAAATTAAAATCTGGCTTTTTGTTTACACTACAGAATCTGTCCAAAATGATGTGTTATTACAAATTATGCAAGACAAGTAATAAATTGTCTGGTTCGTGTTAATCCACAATATTGTGTTTTTGTTGACAGCCGAAGAACACAATTACTTTACAGAAAGATACCTAGTAACATTCAGAGACAAAGAAATGAAGTACTATATATTTTTGACAAGGTGTCCTAAGATTAGGACAGTCAGGTTGAGACATTAGATATAACAATCAAATTTTCAAGGGGAAGTGGTCTATATAAACGCCAGCTCACAGGCCGACAGGAAATCGGCAGACAAGGAAACGCTAGATATTCGATTTGGTAAAATTTCTCGCGGCTAATAGACAGAGTCGGATAACTTGTCTAACAAGAAAGGAAAATGGGTGTAGCAGAAGTCCGCTGAGAGCGAGAAACACAACCCAAACCTATCATAGCGAGACACCTGCCCCAACTGAAGAGGTAAAATGCCGGATGAACATTAAGTTTGGTATTAACAAAGCTAGTAGAGTTAGCGACTGAGAGGAACATAAGAAAAAGTGAGTCAGAGTGTGTGGTGTGTGAATTAAGAACCTGATAGGTGTGTTGTTAATCGTGTCTAAGATAAATATATTGGTAGCGCTGAGTGTTCTATATTCCTACATTCATTTGTTTAAAGATTTTTAGAAGTCCACATTGTGTCAACACAACTTCAGTGAGAACAAGTGATAGAATGAAGAAAACTTGTTGTACATTAACCGCAGATGATATTGTAGATTATAAGCGCGTTCAATGCGTCTTCGTCCGATTTAATTAGTTTTAATTTGGTTCATTAAACATCATTATACCATACAAAAACGCGATCAAGAGGATTTTGGTGTCGTACAACTAAAATAAGGTGTTGTAATATTTCAAGACCTGTTTATACACGTAGAAACATAATTTATTTCGCTATATTTCACCAATGTAATTCTAAGGACACGTTTTTCATTCATTTCGGTAGACATCTCTATGATTACTTGTTTGTTTTACTTTCATTAACTAATTTTATAGATGTAGAAATATTTGTGATATTTTTATAGTGATATTAGGTGAATTCCGCATGTTTTTGTTATAGAATATGTAGCTAATATAACATTCCGAATTTCTTTTTATTATTGTTATGGGACAGTACCTCCTCCACCGGCCTGTACTCCGTAAAGAATGCTCCCACATGTTCTTCAGTGAGTCCAGGTTACGACTGCATTTTGACGGAGACGTGGCCATATATGAATTTTGTGAAACGAAAAATCTTAGGATACCTTAGAATACGAAAACTTCACGACATCATTCTTTGCCAAGATGACCAGAAAGAAGACGATGATTTTATGGAAAGAAATGCGACCGTGTTCGCCGAATTAATACAATGCCTGGATGACGTGAGTTTGTCTTTAATAATGAGAGAAGCCAATGACGACGGACGTAGAGCCCTACAAATATTGTGTGAACATTACTTGTCAAAAGGTGAGCCTAAAATTATTGCTTTATATACTGAACTAACCTCGTTAATGAGACGAGAATATGAATCCGTAACAGATTATTTTATACGAGCTGAGAATGTCACAAATGCCTTAAAAATGTCCGGTGAGACTATTTCAGATAGCCATGGTTTTAAAGGGATTACCACCGACTTTTAAACCATTCACGACAGTCATAACTCAGAAAGATAAAAAACTACCTTTCACTGAGTTTAAAGTTGCATTACGTGAAAAATGTGCAACCCCCCAAATCAAGGAAAAAACCCAATGCAACTAAGGACGTCATTTAAAGAATTCAGAAAAGTAATCCCTCCAACCTAACAGACCAGGAATTATGATATTAAAGATAAGGGGTCTAAAAATAACAACAGGAGGAGGAGGAGGAGGAAGAAGAAGAAGAAGAAGAAGAAGAATGATAATGAGAATGATGATAATAATGATAATGATGATAATAATGATGATAATAATAATAATAATGATAATGATGATAATAATGATGATGATAATAATGATGATAATAATGATGATGATAATAATGATGATGATAATAATGATGATGATAATAATGATGATGATGATAATAATAATAATAATAATAATGATAATAATAATAATAATAATAATAATAATAATAATAATAAATCAAATATCATCTGCTTTCGTTGTGGTAAAGTCGGGAATATACGTGCGAAATGTCAATTTTATAAAAGGAGTGATTTTTTGTAAAAATGTAAAAGCTTTTTCAAATGAGCGAACATATGCCTATTCGTTTGAGTTGGATACTATACCCAATAATATTAATTCTTACCTCGTCGTTACGGGTGTGACAAATCATGTAATTACAGATAAAACAAAATGTATTAATGTTGACCCCTATTTCGAAGCTGATACACATTTTATAGAGTTGGATGCTGGAACTGGAGCTAAGAATTTAGTTTTAAAAAAGGCGATCCCTGTATTTATTTACGAGATACTAATGGAAATATTTGTAAATGTTTATTAAAAAGGGCTTTAGATATCCCTAAATTTAAACAAAATATTTTCTCGATTTATCTGCTGTTAAATCTGGTGTTAAAGATAATTTTCACCGAGACAATTCAAAGTTAATATACCCAGACGGAATTGAATTCAATATACAACAAAATGAACGTTTATATTATTTGAAAAGTTTTAAATCTGTGAAAACAGCCACCCACGACTTAGCGACTTAGCATAAAATATTAGGTCACTGTAATAGTTCGGATTTTAAAAAATTAAAAGAACACATTACTGGAATGAAAATTACATCTTCAAACATTGTGACACATATATGAAAGGAAAAATGACAAAGTATAGAAATAGGGATCGAATCCCAAAATCAACAGATATCTTGTTCAGAGTTTATTGCGACTTAGCGGGTCCAATTTCACCAATGGGTATAGGCACTTATGCATATGTATTAAACTTTTTGGACGAAAATTCAGGCCTTATTATGACATTTTCTGAAAAACAAATCTAATACCTTACAAGCTACAAGAATGTATTTATCTGATATTTCACATTATGGAAAAGTGAAAATAATTAGAACAGATAATGGTGGAGAATTTTCTCCTGATGATTACGAAAACCTCCTAATAAATGAAGGCATTAAACATAAGAAGACCAGTCCCTATTCGCCACACCAGAACGGAATCGCTGAACGTAGTTGGCGGACGCATGTCGAAATGGCTAGATGTTTGCTAATAGAATCTAAGTTACCCCAAAATCTGTGGGTCTATGCATTAAATACCGCCGTATATATAAGAATCCTTTGCTATAATAGTAACATTAAAAAGACTCCTTACGAGGCTTATACGAATTACAAACCCAACATAAGTTGTATGCATATTTTTGGTACAATTTGCTACACATATGTCGACCACAGGGCAAAACTTGATCGAAAATGTGAACGAGGCA
This sequence comes from Acanthosepion esculentum, assembly GCA_964036315.1. NCBI lineage: Eukaryota > Metazoa > Mollusca > Cephalopoda > Sepiida > Sepiidae > Acanthosepion > Acanthosepion esculentum. The sequence goes on from OZ038495.1 coordinate 7,962,328, forward strand.
TATTTATTGGCTATGAAAAAACAAGTCTGGCCTATATAATTTATTTCCCAGAAAGTAAAATAATAAGGAAAATAAGATGCGTCAGATTTACAGATTCCATTGAGCAAGTACATGATCCCGAAGAAAAGAATATTAATTGTTAGGAGCTGGTCGCACACGAACCAGTATGGCCTAATTATGAGATATGGCCTATAAATAGAAAACCCGTTCAAGATCCACAATTAGAGGAAGGTGTTATATCAGACGATATAGACGAGGAAAAATCAGTCGCAAACCTTGAATTACACGAAAATACAACCGACGAGGGGGGACAAATTCCGCGTTATCCGACCAGAATTAGAAGAAAGCCAGACTATTTTGGAATCGGTCAATGTAATCTGTGACATTGATTGTTGCTACTCGGTGCAATGTATCCCGAAGAACTATCAAGAAGCCATAAATTCTGATAATTCCAAACGATGGATAGCCGTCATGCAAAAAGAAATGGAATCTCTATTATTAAATTTTGAATTGAAAAAGGCCCCGGATGATAAAAATATTATCGGTAGCCGTTGGGTTTATACCGTAAAGAAAAAGGAGGATGGCTCGCCAGTGTATAAGGGTCGTTTTGTAGCTAAAGGATTTTCGCAGATATACGGGGTAGATTGTGTAGAAACATTCAGTCCAACAACAAACATGACAACAATAAGAATTTTAATGCAAATGGCTGCGCATTATGGCATGGATATACACCAAAGGAGCATATTTGAATGCACCGATTGACTATGAAACATACATAAAACCGCAAGAAGGTTTTGAAAAAGGTGCCAATTATGTATGGAAACTCAAAAAGTCACTATATGGGCTGAAGCAATGCGGAAGAACGTGGAATAAATTACTACATTCCTATTTAATTGAACAACTTTTTGAACCCTCTCCAGTAGACCCATGCCTCTACACAAGGACATTTAATAATGAAATATTAGAAATTTTGATTATTTTTTGGCCGACGATATGTTAATTGCTTCAAAATGTAAAGCTACTCTATTAAAAATTAGAAATTTCTTAAATATAAGGTTTAAAATGACCGACTTGGTTCGACTATCATGGTTTATTGGTATACAGTTCGAATTTAAGGATAACACTTTTACAATGAATCAATCCAGATACATCGATAAACTCTTATGAAAATTCAGCATGCAAAATTGTAATACGCGGACAAGTCCATGTGAAATGGATTTAAACACAATTATAAATAATGAAGATGGTATAACGGCGAGAAAGAATACAGAATGTTGATAGGAAGTGGTATTTACGTCATGACATCAACAAGGCCAGACATTTTCTATACGGTTACTAAGTTGTCTCAAAACTTAAATAAACCGAGGACTGTGCATTTAACAAGAGCTAAGAAAGTATTACGTTATTTTTTTTTTAAGCGTATCACCCCAAGCAAGGCTGGAGGCCACTATCACGCAAGGGGTTAAAGAAGGGTTGGAGGAAGAACAGATAGGAGTGATAAAGGAGAGAATGTGGAGAAAGAGAAAGACAGTGGGTCGATCAAGGCAAGGGGGTTACAGAAGATTTGGAGCGAGTGTAGATAGGAATGAAAAAAGAGAACTAAGAATCAGTGCCTAGTATTTCGATAATCAAAACACCCACTACAACTGGAAGGATTTTGTGATGCTGATTGGGAAAATTCACCAGATCGTAAAAGTATCACAGGATATTGCTTTAGATTGGCAAAATGTAATCCAATAATTAGCTAGAAATATAAGAAACAGGGGATAATTTCACTTTCTACCTGCGAAGCAGAATACGTTGCATACTCGCAAGCAACACAAGAGGCTATTTTTCTTAAATCACTAATAAAAACTATTAAAACACTAATAATAAGTGAGCCTATAACTATTTACTGTGATAATCAGGCTAGAATTGCTTTGGCTGAAAATCCAATAATGCATCAAAGCATATTGATATTAAATATCAATTTGTTAGGGATGAGGTAAAAAAGAAAACAGTACAATTTGAATATGTTCAATCGTAAAATAACGTGTCGGATTTGTTTACAAAGCCAATTACAAAATTGAAATTACGGGCTTTCAATCCGCTCATATTAGGTACTGACTTATAAGGTTCTCTTATAGTCCTGGGTAGGACGTAAAAGAGCATCCATTAGTTACTGTCCTATAGTCCTGGGTAGGACGTAAAACTGTATCCATTAGTTATTGTCCTATATTGGGGTATAAACATGAATATTCATACTTTTAGCCCAATCATCCACCTGAATGACTCTCAGAAGCACTCTGACCCGGAGTGATAGTACCTGTTTTAATGGGTCCCAGCTATGGGTAAAATAACAACATTTTCCACCTTTTTGTTGTGATCACAACCTAAATTTATAATATTGTTGTTAATGTTGTTAACCTGAAGTACTTAACAGTGGACAGATGACATATCTATTTTTTGTGGATATAAATTTTTCATTTAAAAAAAAAATAATAATAATTATTTTATGAATGCTAACAAAAAGGGTTTTAAAAAAAAGAAAAAATCTTTATTTTATGAATACTAAATAATTTGTTCCATATGAATATTGACTTTACTAATATTTTGAAAGAAGATTCCATAATGTACCCCAAAAAGAGGGGGTGTTACAGATTTTTGGTACCCCTGGTATACTAACGAGCCAACCAAAATGACCTGACTCATTTTATAGTCCACCAGTAGAAGGTTAACCAATCAGGAGACTTTAAATATTCAATCCGACGTGTATAAAGGCGGCCATTTTGTTTTCTCCGAATATTCACTGCAAACCTCTGATATGGAAGACCTTAAGAATTATTGAACAGCTGCTACTAGATATTTGTGTTGTTTCATTGAACAAATTACTTACGTTGGATTCTACATTCAGACTACGGTGAACATGTATAACACATCCTACCGATGAAAACGAATGAGTTGAATTTCAAGGAAGCCGTGAAACTTTTAACGGAATTATTTAGTCCGAACACTTCACTATTCCACAAAAGGTGGAAATGTTTACATCTAACAAAAAAGGATAGCGAAGACTATATAACATTCGCTTCCATAGTAAACACACACTGTGATGACTTTAAGTTATCTGAAGTCAGCCCGGACAATTTTAAATGTTTGATATTCGTCCAAGGCCAGGTTTCGACTAAAGATGCGGAGATCAGACGGAGAATTCTAAGAAAACTTGAGAGTGAACCAGAACTGACGATACAAAAATTGGCTGAGGACTGTCAGAGGTGTATAAGCGTAAAAATGGACTCGAAAGATATAGAAGATACTGGCGTCGCTCACAAACGAAAAGTACAACGACAAACACGTTTTCCCCTCCTCAAAAACAAGCCAAACAAATTATTCTACTTCAAAAAGTCAAATGAAATATCAGAAAAAACTACCAGCCAGTCCATGCTATCGCTGTGGGATTTGCATTGCTACAAAGATTATCCATACCGCTATAAGACTTTTCTGTCGTGTAATAAAGTGAGACATAAAAGTTCTCATTGTAGAACTAAGAAAGAAAGCAAAAGCCGAGTAAGAGTCACTAGAACTAGCTAAGCGGACGAGATAAATATACGAAAATACGTACAAGTAGAAAAGTTAAACAAAAAAATCAGACTACAATTGGATTCCGGATCAGATTTAACCATTATCAACTTACACACGTGGAAGAAATTAAACAAACCGACCATGTTGAGAACAGATAAAATAGCCAGGTCGGAAACAGGAGGAAAAATAAAATTTGAGGGGGAAGTTATCACAAATGTGACATTCAACGGAATGACAAAAAAATTAATGTATGTTTTAAAAAATACGGAAAATTTATTTGGAACTGACTGGATGCAGAAATTTGACCTCTGGGATTTACCGATAAATACGTTCTGCCAAAAAGTGGAAAGGTTATCGACCTAGGCAGAGAAATTGAAGGAGAAATTAAAGGAAAGTTTCCCCGATGTATTTTCAGCCGGCCTCGGGAGGTGTTCTTTCAAGAAGAATCGGAATATACCTTTTGCATCATTAGAAAAAATAGACCAAAAGTTGTATAGACTCGTGACAACCGGTATATTGACAAATGTAGAATATAGGCAATGGGCCGCACCTACGGTTTACGTGAAAAAGAAATCAGGTGAGATACGGGTATGCGCCGATTTCTCAACGGGATTGAATACAGCGATTAAGGATTATCACTATCCTCTCACTAGTCCAGAGGAAGTTTTCACAAAATTGAACGGAGGGAAATTTTCTTCAAAAATAGACTTGAGCGAAGCATACCTACAGGTACCAGTAGATGAGGAAAGCTTGAGGTTGTTGTGCATAAACACACATAAAATGTTATATAAGTTCCAAAGATTACCATTCGGGATCAAGGTAGCGCCGGCGATATTTCAGCAAATAATGGACACTATGCTAGGCCCACTGGATTTCACGATCGCATACCTTGATGACATCCTGATAAATAGCAAAAATATTGAACAACACTGGGAACACGTTCAAGAGGTTTTCAGGCGGATACAGAACTACGGTTTTAAGGTAAAGGAAAATAAATGTGACTTCTTTATGAAGGAGATAAAATATATAGGCCATATTATTGACGAAGATGAAGAAGACCAGACCAAGAATGGGCCACGGCAATAAAAAAATGTCGGCTCCAAAAAGTTTAGCAGAATTACAAAGCTTCTTGGGCTTAGTAAATTATTACCAAGAATTTATTCCTAACATGCACAACTTACGCGAATCCCTAAACGAACTGTTGAAGGAAAAAGTCTGGGAATGGTCAGATGAATGTCAAAAAACGTTAGACAAAATCATTAAGTCTCAAACAGCAGATTTATTTTTAGCGAATTATGACCCAAAATTGGAACAAATAGTCGCTAATGACGCTAGGGCCTATGGTGTTGGGACATGTATACTTCATAAAATGCCGAATGGGACACTAAAACCCATCGCGCATGCTTCAAGAACGTTACTACCAGCCGAACAAAATCACTCGCAAATCGAAAAAGAAGGGCTGGGGATTATTTTTGCCTTTACGAGAGTCCACATATATATTTATGGTAGATTTGTCACCTTACAGACGGATAACAAGCCGTTATTGACAATATTTGGATCAAAGAAAGGTCTACCTGTCTACACTGCTAATAGATTGCTAAGATGTGGTAGAATTTTATTGAATTATAATTTTAAATTAATAAAGAGTATCTTCCATCAAACAAAATCGTGCATGCAGATGGTCTTTCGAGACTAATATCAAAGAAAACGGAGCCATTAGAAGATTCCGTAATTGCAACTCTACAACATGCGGAAGATATTAGAATATTATTATGTAGTACAATTCGAAAACTCGCCGTCACATTGCAGGAAATAAGAAATGAAGCTGTGAATGACGAATTTATAAAGGAAACGAAAACAAAAACTGCAGGAAAAAATAAGCATATATCAGACAGTTTTTCGTTATGTTATAATGTTCTACTATATAATGAAAGGGTAGTAATCCCGAAAACGCTACAAAGGAGAATCCGCAAGGATTTTCACATGGGCCACCCAGGAAACAACAGAATGAAATCCTTAATGCGAAGTTACGTATATTGGCTAAACATGGATCAAGATATTACACATATGGTGGACAAATGCAAGGGTTGTTCCTTAGCAGCTAAGGCACCTCCGATCATCCATAAGCCATGGCCTAAGACAGATCGACCGTTGTCGAGAATCTATGTAGATTTCGCAGGTCCATTAGAGGGTTTCTAGTACTTGATTGTAGTAGACAGTTACAGCAAATGGCCAGAAGTATATCATTGTAGAAAACCTACTTCTGGGACTACAATAAATTGCCTTCACGAGCTGTTTGCTCGTTTCGGAGTGGTTGATTGTCTAGTCACCGATAATGGGACACAAGTTACACCTGCGGATATTCAAAAAAAATTTGAAAATTTTCAGGTGAAACATATCAAATCCCCGCTATATATCCCAAGATCAAACGGGCAAGCGGAGAGGTTTGTAGATACATTAAAAAGATCACTAGGGAAAGCTTATGGCGTACCAACAGAAAAGGCTTTACAACAATTCTTGTAAGTATATAGAATTACACCGAACAGTACTACGCCATCGGCATTATCACCGGGGGAAGTAATGTTCGCGCGAAAAATTAGATCGGTATTCGACAAATTATTGCCAAAACAGACTAAGCAATCACCAACGTCGTCTGTACCAAAAAGAAAATTTAACCCAGGAGAGAAAGTTTTTTTTTTTAAATGTAGAAAGACAATACTTCCTACTGGCAGCAACGTACAATAGAGAAACGAATCGGGAACGTCATTTACATAAATCAGGGTACAAAGTTCTCGCATAAACGGCATTTAAATCAAATCAGAAAGAGGCTGTTAGTTGATACTAACGGTCTACCTCAGGAAGAGGAGAAAGTGATGGACACAATATTCGACACATTCAATATGCAAAGGCCTTAAGCAATGTCAGAACCGCAAAAATCGAGCAGGAAAAGAAAATTTTCAGAGCCTTTGATGATTAATCCGAATAGGAAAAATATTAAAGACCCCTGTGAGGTAAAAGCTTTGGGCTTTGGGTGTTATGGGACATTACCTATAACGACAAATGAACTCTTCCTGACACTATAAATACGGCCCCTCTCAAGAGAGGCGTAATATCGAGTCGAGACGGAAGCGAGTCGAGCCAATAGTAGTTCACTCCAAACCAGACTGACAGTCATACTAACACCTTCAACATCTTGTATTATTATTCTGTGTAATATATCTTTTTTATTTCTACTCTTGTGTTCGTGTTGTTCTACCTTGGTCCTAGCCTTGGGCCATAACCGTGGCGAGGAGGATATTGGACCATAACAGTTATACATGGATTTTTTTTAAGATTTGAATAGCTCTGCTTCTCTTTTGGTGTCATATATAAAATATCGTCAATGTATTTTTCCTGTAGACATTCAGTGTTCCATATATTCTAAGCCGAACATGTCCAAAATCACGCCGAGGATCTAATTACGACCAGTGCTCAAATTTCATATGGCCCCCATTCTCCGCCATATAATATATCACTTACGGCTCACCAGCATTGTCAAGCAGAGTATTTAAAGCACACCCTTAAGAAATGCAATCTCATGTTTTATCAACAATGGTAGCAGCACTGATAGCCGCCCACTGCCCGTGTGACCCGGCCAGTTTCTAAAATCACTGCCTTAGAACCAGACCTGGCCAAATTACTTCTGGCCGGATCTCTGTATCAGACTTCATATTAGTGTAGATAATTTATTTTGGTCATCTGAGATGAATAAATTCGGAAATAATAATGAATTTATTTTGTGTTGGTCAAAATCAGTTATAAATATATTTGGTTATTGAACTTGTACCACTCTATGTTTTCTGCTTCTTATTAAGATAGACTTTGGTGTTATGTACCTATTCATATATTTTTAACGTAAAATTCGACAGACAACATTAATTACCAAAAGTATGTCAGGCTTAAGATTAACTTGAATTATATTATATGTTCTATGGATTTGTTCTCAGATGTAATTTACTTCATTTTGTATGGGCTTCAACTTAGTGATTTTGGTACGGCCAGTTTAAATTTAATTGTCATCCTTGAGAAGAAATGAAAATATGCCATTTGCAATAGAATTGTAATAATAATTGTGTGTAGTCTTAATTGTTCAAATAATGCCAAGCAGAATAGTTTGTCCTCGGGCATATTCATCCCATCAACCCTGGTCTTATTTGAAAATAATTTGACACCCTTGATTTAAATTGTTCTTAAATAAAACCCTAGATTTTATGTTATTGTTGTGATGTGAGTAAAATTCATGACTTTGTTTTTATTTATTGAGTTACAGTGGACATTTTTTTCTCCTCAAAAGTATCAGTACGGATTCACAGAATATCAAGAAAAGGTATTTTTTTGTTTTGTTTTGTTTTTTTCAGCGAGAAAGCAAATTGTAAGTTCCAATTTGCTTTGTTTATTTATGTGAAATTTTTTTAAGCGAAACTTTTTTTCCGGAAAATCTAATACGTTCTTTAAATTTCTGGACCCAAATCTTCGTGGGAATTTGTAAATATATATCTTAAATATATATCTTAAATGATTAGACGACACAAATGATGTTCATAATATATTTAGAGCAACCTCCGTTATTGAAACTCCTACGCTATACACTGAGTAAGTATTGAGAACGAGAGTATATAATGAAAATTGGAGTTACATTTATTTAATATATTTGCCATTAACCCAGAAACTATTATTTTGTATTTGATATTACCTGAAGTGTTATATGTTTATTTGCAAAGCATATTCTTTGCTTTGTTTATTCAGTTGATTTGAAAATAGATGAATAATTATTTCTCAAATATTAGTCTCCGTGGAAACTGTCAACTCGGAAACCATTGCCCCTACACAGTTTTCCTGTCCATCGAGGAAAGAAGAAATTCGCTATTGATGTTTTACGGAAAGATAAGAGCCGATTCAATGTGGAGCTAGATTCATCCCAGGAATTGTTATAAAAAATTTGAAGGCGAGATATTATTTCAAATAGAAAAATATATTAGTAATGTTTATTTTTCAACATATTCTCATCTTTATAAATGCATTTAACCCAACGCCTCACTACTTAGTACAGCAACTGAAAATTATGCAAGGACGACTATACAGCAACATTTGGCTAATAATTGTGTCTGGATAGACATATATTGATTCCCAATTGTAGTAAGAATTACTTAAGGCGTCAGGTTTTTTTCCAAATTAAATTGGCTGCAGAAATTGAGAAAGGCAATGTAGAAGTATTAGTCACAATCATTTACTGTAAATGTTTTGTTGTTTTCTTTGCTTTAAGTGTCGTTATTTAAACATTTTCTTACTGACTGAAACTGTTCTGTTTTTATAACGGTAAAGAAGTTAAGATCAGAAAAAAATAAAACAATTGCCGCGTCTGGTGAATTGCTACTTGAAATGTCTGACTGCTTTCAGCAGTACTTCAAATATAATTACATGATATTGTCAAAAAGGCAAACTACTGCTAATGAAAAATAATTTTATTGGCAAAATATTTATCGAAATGAATATCATATCACCCATTCGAGATATTCCTTTCTTGTCTCGTAATGTCCATAATTAAGCAATAGTCTTTCATCTTCCGTAACCCAGTGGTGATATGATTTGTCTGTATTTCTTGTCCATATATTTCTAGATATATATCGACGGATATTCAATTACAGAGAAATATAAATATGCGGATCTATCAAATATGGCTTGTACAAAAAATAATATGGCGATATTGGAGACAACAAATTTTCCTTTAAGTATAAAATAATTATTTACAATGATATTTTGATTATTATTAGTCTAACTCCAAGTAGGTTTTTATTTCTTATCGAATAAATATTGATTTATATCGAACACACACACACACACACATATATATATATATATATATATATATATATATATATATATATATATATATATATATATATATAATATAAAAAGATAACCTCCATTTCTTATATCTTGGAAGCAGTTGATGCAATGTAGTAAATTTTATATATGATGAGATCTTAAAATAACGAATGCAAATGAAAAAAAAACTTTATTTCGAATGAAGCAAGATCTTTACGCAAAGTCAGCGGAAATTATACCATTCAGAAGAATTCCCATGCCAGCACAAAAAAACTCTAAAAACAATGATTGCCAATGAAATACTAATTGAAAATGGGAATTATGTATGTCCGAATCAATTTTATACTAAAATGATATTTCTTTTGTACATTTCTGAAACATCTTTATGAGAAATCCCTGTAAATCTAGCATTTTAAATCGTTTAATCGTGAGTTTCATATTCCTTCACAAAATAATAAGAATAAAACGCAATAAAAGCAATAGCTACAATGATTTACAACATACATTATCCGTGATGGTTTTTTATTGCATACGTCTGATTTCATGACATTTGTCTCCCTTTTTAATATTTCCTGTGGAGCTTTTATGAGCTTGAATAATTAATACAATGAATCTAAGAAAGAAATGACTGTCCAGGTATAAAATGACATTTGCCTTGATTGGTGAAGCACAATTCATCAGTAGTGATTATATTACTGTGAGGACAGTTTAAGTTCTGTTTAAATTTACTCGGTGGACTGGCTAATTTATGATTTCTTCATCAGCAAGGATGAACATCATCTGTTGATAATGTTCTGTAGAGTGAAGCTCCGTCCTTCTAGCTTGTGTCTACGCCTTGTGTCAGTTGCTACACCATCTGCTAGATATAATTCGGCTGTATTCAGCCTATCGTCAGATTTAACAAACCATCTTCAACCTTCATATGTGTGTACATCTTCAAAGAAAGAAACATCAACAATACTCAGTCATTTCGTCGTTTACTATAAGATGTGACTATTTCCTGAAGGATTTAAGATACATTCTCTCTTATAGAAAAGATGAATCTCAATCTTTCCATCACTGGCTTCTATAACTAATTACCTCGAAAGAATTTCCTTACGTTCGGTGCTGATTTATAACCCAAAATGCACCACATCATCCGATTTTCAAGTAGGAAACCTAGAGTGGGGTCTACTGACAAGAAATCGGTAAGGCGGTATTTAACGATTACACATTTTCAGTTCACTTCGCCTGAGAAATTACTGTTGATATACGTTTCGTATCAAGCAATGTTACAGAATTCGAGTCTGACTGGCAAACTCGGAGAATATATTTATATTATCAATCCCTAAAATTCTTATATCTATCTATTGCAAGTTGGCTGATAATCTTCGCAATAATATCAATCAAAGAAATAAGGCATAAATTAGGCCTTAAAACTTTTTCTCGGTGTATGATAATATAATTTGTCTTTAAGTCATATTTTTATATTTATATTTTTATAACTGTTGTTTGTAGACATTGTATTATGTTTTCTTTAAAAAAAAATTAATTATAAAAAAATTGCGTAAGTATATATCTATTATTTGATCAAATATAAGAAAGTAAGAAAATGAATAATTCAATTCTAATAGTTTAATTTTACAATACCGTAATTAGTTCCTTAATAAATATATTATTTTAGATTTTTATAAATAAAAATATGAATATGAAACAATATATTTTATGAAAAAAGGAAATAAATAAAAACATAAATAAAAATGCCAATTGTATTGTAGTGTATCTTAAAAAAATATAAAATGATGACACGTTCTCATATAAGGAAGCCAGTATCAACAGACATAAATTACAAAACCACACTAAAATCTTAACCGATATTGAGTTAAAGGCCACCTAAAATTATACTTTTATCCTGATTCGTCAAATAACCAACGCCCTATTAAAATTTTTGTTATCTCATTCCCCAACAACTTAAACTATATAATAATATTTAGCTAATAAAAAGATTAAATCATTTTATCGAAAGTTATTCAACATCGCTGGAAAATGGAATCTAAACTTAACATTATTCGTTTAATTTAGGATTTAGACTTTGGTTTCGAAACATGGTCATTTCTGTGTCGCGATGAGTAGATATTTTTAAATATTTACAATATTATGCTCTCTTGTGTATCGAGCATTGCTTTTAAATATAAATGCTAAAGAACTCTGGATTATGAACCTGACTGTTTTAATTATATATATATATATATATATATATATATATATATATATATATATATATATATATATATATATGTACAGTTGCGGACAAAATGTTCAGAACGTATTGTTTTCGTCAGAAACGTAGGTATAATTTTTTATCAAAGTTGTTTTATATTCTATAATTTTCACAGACAATAAATACGATATTGTTCGTTATTGTCTAAGACTTTGGTGTAATTAGAGAGGATAATACAAAAGTTATGAATGATTTAGTGATTTACTGCAAAACCCATGGCCGCCAAAATGATCTGAACGTTTGCTTTTACTCCGTGTTTTAGTATATTTAACTGGCAAACCAATTTTTTTAATTTGTTTACGTGACTGTTCTTTTACTAAACATTAGTAAGAATATCTGCAGTTTACTTTGTTAATA
>OZ038495.1:7979367-7986867 GCA_964036315.1 Acanthosepion esculentum
TTTATATATATATATATATATATATATATATATATATATATATATATATATATATATATATATATTTATAATTTAATACTTTCACTTCTTATAATTATGGATCCACTATTATTACAAATTATGCATGGTAATAAACTTATTAAAAGAAAAATGAATTCACAAAATCATTTAACATCTATATTTATCCTTGTACGTGTATTTCTGCATTGTACTTCTCATAGCCTTCGTAATAGTTTGGAGTATTGCTAGGATAATGCGTCGCATATATTTTTAATTGGTCTATTTTATACATGTTCCTTTAATCTTCAAACTAACAAAGCTAATAAAAATGGAGGCCGTTCTTGTTTTATGGATTGTTTTCAAAATCATTTGGCTCTCCTAGGAACAAAAACAACTTTCCGCTTGTAATCGTATTTTTAATCGTTAAATCTGGCATCACACAGAACATGGCACATGTGTGTTTGTTGGATTAACTTTACGTGATATTTCAGTTTTATCCATAGTAATTTAAATTTGCAAATTGGATTATGCGCAAAATATACAGCTTTACAGACACGCAATCTTTTTAACAAAAACATATCAGATTAAAGAAAATTTATTTTCATATCGTGATTTAAAGATCCTATAGTCTTCTTTCATATGTTTTAAACTCTTTGTAGTTGATATAATAGCAGTAATTAGTTCACATTATATTCAGTTGCTAAACGTTTCTGAATATCTGTACAATTTCGCTACACAACGTGGTGGATAATGGCTTCCCTATTTTCATTTTATCAATGTCTTGATAATGTCAAATATATTACCCGTTATTTTCTGTACTTAGCTTTATTTCGATGTCCATGTGTTCTTATAATTTCCATGTCTTTCATCTTCAATTTTTTTCCCACAATCTCAGCATCTATTTCTAATTTCTACAAAGTTTCTAGCAGTTCTTTTCGGCTTTTCGCATACTCTGTCCATGATATTTGGTAAATTTCATAGTTAAATTTTCTTTTAAAACTCGCGTGGAAATCTTCAGTATTCTCCGTTGTAGAGGAAAATTAATTTGTATACAAATTCATTCGTTGTAAAATAGGTTAATTATGCAGAACTTGTGTACTATTGATTGCATAGTATAAGCTAGGGAGTGTTTTCTGTATGAATAAATATGTTTTAATCACATTGTACTTTTGTCGGAATTACCCAATATATAATGAATGATTAAGCCGATGTGTGTTAAAGTGAATACTGGAATGTAATGAAGAAGTGTAATAGTTTTGTGATTTCTTCAAGGGGTTAGAATATTTCTATAATTAATAGAGTGTTTATTTAAGGTTTCAATAAGTGTTGTCCCGGTCTCTGCATGCCCTAAAGAGAACACTAACCAAGAAACCTCAGGTTAGACGCAGATGTTGAATCTGTGCCAAAATGGCATTATTATTTACGTCACAGATGAAGATAGCAGATTAATGTTTCGACAATATATTCCTGTTCAACGAACTGGTACGAAGAAGATAAGGAAAGTGAAATCACCTTCCGCCATTAGACATTTGAGAGATTGCTGAAATGAAGATAGAGAGATAATAAACAGCAGATAACCATATTTTCGAACAACAAATCGTAGAAGAAGTTAGAAGCATTAGCGTACACTGGGTTCCATCGATTCACACATACTTGTTAGGTATTGTTCCGTGATTTTCTTCGCGACGTCCCTTGGAATGTGGTCTTTAACCACCCTCTTCAATATAAACGTCTGAGGTCTCCTCTTGGGTAAACACCGGCAAAGTTAAACCATGTCTTTGGTTCCTAGCTGCTTGCTCAGCTGCTATTGCCCAGAGGAATCACTTCTTCCATATGTACCGGAGTGACATGTCTAATTGGAACAGACTTCTCCTTGTCTTAGTTCGTAAGGAGTGCAAGCTTATCCCCAGTGAAGCAAAGTTATTATTTCCTGATAGAATGAAACAACGTATTTTATCTCACACGTTTGGTTCTTCAAGATTATTGGCGGATCTGCAATTGTGGGCTGAACAAGAGCAATTTCACAATTCAATCAATTCGAAGTCATAAATTTCACAGCTGATTAGGTTGAATGTTTTGATCGGGAATTCCCATCCTACTCAACACTCGACACCTCCGGCGTACCCACACCTTATTTTCCACCAAGAATTGAGGCTTTATTCAATTACATGAGCATAACCCATCGATGGTATGGAAATCATCTCTAAATTTGACTCTCTGTGGGGAAAATTGTGAAAACGGCTTACCTCGGAAACGCCCACAAATCTGTGCGTCGTGCAAAATTCAGCTGCTCAGCGGTAAAAAGAACCAAAATGGCGGCGCCCATGTTTTATGCCAGGCGGTCTCGGACAGTTAACGCGAAATCTCGTTGTCTCGTTATTCGCATGCAAATTATGGTCGGTCCTCGGCTGTATAAAAAAGCCGTTTTTTTTTGTTTTTTTTTTTAGAAGAGCGACACGCGCTTTTGCTGGTGAGAAGCGAGGGTTGGACGTGTGACCCCATTTTGTCGTTTCTACGTTGTTTGTTGGACTATTACATCGGACTATCGTTTTAACTGTGATTTAGATACAAGTATTGCGGTCGAGAGACGGAAGAAATCTATAGCAGACGTTTGTTGCTACTTCAGGTTGTCAGTTTTTTTTTCTTTTTTTTTACCACACACTCATAAAGCAAGTGCGGATTACGGGAGAGCAGACGTAATCGTAAAGAATCTATATAACTATTGCCTCACTGACTGTTGCTTTCCAGCCTTTTGGAACTCCTCATCTTTTGTCCCTGTTTTTAAGAACCTTGCAGACAATTCTCACACATTCTAACAACCATCCTATCAGAATCCTACCACTCTTCAGCAAAGTCTTCTGTCGGTGACTGGGGCAGGAATGGCTTGTAAATTTTAAAGCTTCCAAAATGAAACTGCTCTCATTTACACACTGCCTCCTATCAGCATGGCTGATGCTAAACATCGCAAGAACGCCTCTCTGCGCCTTTTTAGTCTCATGTTTTCGACTGACCTGAAGAGTAATAACTACATTGAATCAGTAGCTCGATCTACCGCAAGCGCAAGGAAACTTGTCCCTCTGTGTTGCACCAGTCCATCCTTCAAATCTACAAATATATCATTCGTCCTTGCATTGAATTCCGTTGGCAAATCTGGTATATATATATATATATATGAAACAGAGGATGTCTCTGTGTCTGTCTATTTAACATTTAACTCGGGTTCCATCCAACCGATATTGACCAAACAAGGCACAAGAGATAGGTTAAAAAACTCAATATTCAATAAAGCCGATCAAAAATAGATTAATCTCACTTTTAACATCCGATTTAGTTCAAACTCCGTTTGTAGACTACTTACATCATGGCGAACTCAACGATGAATCATTTTTCTTTCTAAGCCACTGTGTTCAGCGAAATACTGCAAAAAAAACAAATCCATCCTATTTAAACACAGATTTTAAAATAATATTCCCTCAATTTTCAGGCAATTTAATAAAAACCTTATCCAACATGAGTTGATTTTTTAACAATCATTTAACTTGATAATTGTGTCAGCTTATATAGCGAAAACCTGCGTCAATCGTGAAAAAAATTACTAGTATCTTTCTTATTTTTCGTTGATCTTTCAACCAATTTTCATTCAACTTAGTAAATGCTTTATAAATATATCCTCTTTACATCCCTGGTAGCACACTGACAAATTGAATTTAAAGAAATACAATATAATTGTGGTTTGAATTAGGTCTTCATTTTGCCTGTTTTACCCCTAAACTTCAACGGAATAAATACTGACTACTTCTCTTATATCAGTAACTGCATTAATTCAAAATATTTTTAGTAAAAGTTCTATAAAGTAATTGAAGAATATTGACTGTTATATCTAAACATGATATTGTTATTCCTCCATTCAAATTAAACGCTTTTACCGATTGTCAAGCTTGGTATGTATAATACTCTGAAACTGTAATAATCAAATCAATGTTTTGTACTTATTAGACCAAGAATCAAAGTATGAGTTATATAAAAAACCTCCTCTCCGTTTTATTACCTCCTATACACCTTTAGTTTGTCTAACATTTAACACGTGAATGTTCATCTCAATCAAACCTGACCTGTCATTATTGATTCGCAATGTTCAAACAACAGTAAAACGCCCCTATGTGTATTCTGCCATAATATATGGGAACAATCGTAAATAACACAGGAAATCACGTAAACAATGAGACTTTGACCGCGCACAATGAGATTTTGAGCGTCAACATTTATGGAGCGAGTTTGAGTGGGATGAAAATTAATGGGTTAAATATACATTTATAAATCTACCGTTTGGCTGTTCAGTGAATACTACTGCCCTATCTGGTCTAGTTCTCATGCAGTATATTTTGAGATTCTTGACAAATTTAGAGATGGGTCTATAATCTTATCGGTCCTGATCTGGCATCTCGAATTTAGTCACTTTCTCATTTTTCTCATTTGTCGAACGCCATTCTGATTTCTTGCCGCCAACAATCTTCAAAAACTTCAACATCAAAAACAATCTCCTGTCTTCGGGACCCCTGTTCCTTTGTCCTTTCCTCACTTCTCCTTATAAAGTCTACTCATTTCTTGTAACCCACCGCGTCTTAGTGGCATTATCACCTTCCTTGAAATGAAATGGGAAAAATAAATTTAAAAAAAACGCAGATTAAAAATAATAATAAAACAAAACGATATAAGTATCACAGAGATATGGTTTATAACATTTGAAATGAACTGGTATTTCATTGGAATATGTCTGACCATAATTTAGACTTTATAAATGCCAGTGTGATCAAGAGATAAAAGGACTGACTAATACGAAAAAGCATTCAGTGGGAACTAATAATAAAATTATCACAATAAACGTCAGACCAGGACGTTACATAATATCACCAATCATCGAAAAAAGATGTAGTAGCAAAGTGCAGTATGGAAGTTCATAGAGATCAAATCAGAGTGGACGGATTTAAAATCCAACAGACAGCAACGGCTCTAATATATATTATTATTATTTTTTTATTTTTAATCGTTTCATATATATATATATATATATATATATATATATATATATATATATATATATATATATATATAAAACTCTATGAATATTGGATCTGTTGATAAGGAAATTTAATTTATTGCCCCTCTTATCCTCAAAAATCTCTATCCCTTTTCCTTACATACAGGTTTGACTTTCATTCCAAACATGAAAATGCCAAACATAACACAACACACGTCATGTTGGCAAGAGCTTGTCTACTCTGTCTCGTTATCTCCAGATAAGATATTTTGAACACATATATTTTTACTCATTTCAGGCAAATCATCAAATCCTCTAAGATACAGGGCTGTTGAAAGTGAAGGAAATTGCGGAAATGATAATAAAAATATAAGACTTCTACTATTATACAAATACATATTGTCAAACTGTACCCCACCTTCTCAAATGTAAGGGCAGTACATGATTGGCAGCTAGATCTCATCATTTTACAGATGAAATTGCTAGATATACCTAATTTCTAATCTAAACGTTTCTTCTCTTTCACGTATCATTTGTGGAACTCTTCCAGATACTTGATTACCTGTCAACGATAATCGATAATCTATATGATTCTTATGTCAATCGTCATCTTCTGTACACATGAGTCCTGTTCTTTTACTGCCCTCCGTTTCCTTGACAATCACTAAATGTCTTAGTGGATTTATTGCCTTGCTTGATGTGATATATATATATATATATATATATATATATATATATATGAAGGAAAAACGCATAATCAAAAACACGGTTATAAATTATAATTTATTTCAACGGTCAAATTTTTAACACCCGTCTCACCGGAACGATATTACAAATGGTGTAATTCTAAATTTATCCAGAATATTTTAAACCAAGATAACAAGAAGTCTAGACGCTTGACCCAGAAGATCTATTTTCTGGGGATTTATAATACTGAAGACATAAGTGGGGGAGGAGGTTTGTTATCTTTCAACGTCATTTACTTGTGTGGCGCTTGAGAAAACATAGTAACAGCTAAAATACTAGCACGTACACACACACACACACACACACACACACATATATATATATATATATATATATATATATATATATATATAAATATTTAAAAGGGAGAAGAGAAAAGTACAAAATTAACAGTTAGAAAATAATTGAAATAAAGTGAATGAATATATAATACAAAATATATACATACATGCATATATTTATACACACATACATAAACACATGTAAGGAGAAAGTAAAAATGATATACAACAAAAAATACCAAACTCTTAAATTCAATATCTAATTCACCTTCATAGGTAGAGAATCCAAATCATACACAGACTTACACCCATACAAAACATATATATACATATATATATATATATATATATATATATATATATATATATAAATTGATGTATATTTCTATACATATATCTGCATATATATACACCCAAATACATATGTATGAAAACAAAAATCAAGGTGTTTTCGATGATGCGTTAAGTTTTTAATTGATGTATAACTGTTGAGCAAAATAATTGGAACAGTTGCAAATTCCACTCCTATATTTCATAGACCTACTATATTAAGAACCTTAACTAAAACTTGGTAATTGCAGGTTATATCAATATTAAATACGTTTATTTGTCTAATTTACTCTCTTTGTCTAATTTAGTTTTAGATTCTAGTAATATTTAAGCTAAATGCGTGACCTCTCCGAGTTCGAAAAAGGGAAAATTGTTGGAACTCGCATAGCAGGAGACTCGATCACTAAGTTTGCTGAACTCTGGTTTTTCAATAGCTACCATATCAAGAACCATGACGCAATTCGAGAAACAGGTCAAAACCTCGAGTAACCGAAGCAATTGGGGTCGGACTTGCAAACTTACTGACAGGGACCGACGTGTATTGAAACGCAATGTGGCAAAAAATCATCGGACTACTGCGGCCAAAATGACTGCTGATTTGAATAATCATCTGAATAGTCCAGTTTCTAGTTAAACTGTTCATGGTGAGCTCCATAAGTTTGGATATCATGGAAGTTTTGGATATCATGGAAGAACCGCCGTAAGGAAACCTCAATTCTCCACTCGCAACATTCAGAATAAGTTGAAGTAGTTCACAGATCAAATGCCTGGTCTGCAGACCAATAGAAGCAAGTCATATTCTCAGACGATTTCAGTTTATCTCTTTTCCCAAACTCAGGGCGAGTTTATGTGTGGAGGCAGCACAAAGAAACTTACAGCCCTGACTGCTTTCTTCCAACAGTGAAGGTGGATCAGCGATAGTTTGGCCAGCCACATCATGGGGATGTCTCGGTCCAATAGTTGTATGGCATAAAAGAATCAACAGCAAAGATTACCTGAACATTTTGGGAGATCATGTTCAACCAATGGCCAAGGCTTTATCCTTGATGGTGACTGCATCTTCCAAGACGATAAGGCTCCAATACATACCGCTCGAGTGGTTAA
>OZ038495.1:7991867-7999367 GCA_964036315.1 Acanthosepion esculentum
TCCTTGTAGCTCTCCAAGCAATGCATTCAATATAGTCCTTCCTCTTCTTGTCATCTGAGTAGGTTAGACCTAGCTGTAGCAAGGAGTCACTTTCCTGGAGGTTAGCATACGTTATGCTGATGGAAAGAAGTGAGGGGTCTCTCAGATGATTCATGGAGAGAAATTTAGTTTTGAAGGCGTTAGAATTGACCAGTCAACTTTTGCTTCAGTTAACGAAGACCTTATTTTTGACTTTATCCGAGTGATTAGCCTTACTATCGTGGCATTAGTATTGATTCCAATTTGAGAGATGATGTCACTGAAAAGGCCGTTAATGAAAATTAAAAAGAGTGTAAGACTAAGTATTGAATCCTGGAGGACACACGCGTTAGTACGAATGGATCTTGAGGAGACAGCATCAGGATAAATTTCGTTTCACGATTTGATAGGAATGACTGGATCATCTAAAATGGTGTCCAGAGACACTGTGACTTTTCAGCTTGTGGAGATGACCCAGTCATCGGCTTTCGGATGTCAATTGCCCAGACTTCTTTTTTTATCTAGAGCATGATAGATTATTTTCGCAATTATCATCAGTACATAAGCAGCTGACCCGCTGGAACGAATGCCGTATTTCTTGTTTGCGAAATGACCCTGAAATGAAAGATGATGAACCAGTTCAGCATTGACTAGAGTTTCCCCAAAAGAGGTAGAAGACCACTAGGCCGATAGTTGGATGGGTCGGATAGTTCACCATATTTCTTAAAAACTGGAATAACAGATGTTAACTTCCTGCAGGCAGGAAAGCAGGAGTATTTATTATATAGTTGTGAGATAACAGGAGGCATTTCGGGAGCACACTTCTCAATGACTACTACAGGGATAGCATCGGGTCCACATGATTTGTGGCACTGAAAGATAATAGCAGGAGCAATGAAATGCATATCACTCAAACGAGAGTCAGTTCTAAAATGGGAAGTAAGACCGGGATACTCTAGATGAGTCAAGATTAGAGTTTCAAGAGAATTTACGGACACAGCACCCCAACTTTACCAGCCGAGGATGATGAATCCTCAAATTGATTAAACGGGTGAAGAATAGAGAACTTGAACTTATTACACAGCCGCCTGTAATCAGATGTGCAAAAGTTGTTAGGCTCTCAAAACTTGAAAGAGAGTATTAAGTATCCGCGTGACAGATATGACAACGAAACTATATATTTTCGTATCTGGCTCTTGTAAATAAAAGGTATGATAGGTCGAGTTTGGTACAATCTGGACCAGCATGAAAATATGAATTATCTTCTAGAATCTTCAAAGATCAATACAAAACATATTTGCTATATATTTCATATAGCAACACTATTGCAAAGTGACGTATATTATGTAAAACAATTCTCATATTTCAGCTCTGCTTCATTTACACTTTTGTCATATTATTGGAGACACACTATTTATTTCACTCAAGAAACACAGTATCAGCGATTATTCTTAATGCTTTTGTCTTACAGGAATATATGCAAAATACAACTGTTATGACATGTTTGCCTATTTATTTCACTATATTTTTAAAGAAATATTCAAGTATTTACTTTACCTTGCTGAAGTTATTAATTCCAAAACTCTATATAAATATATCTAGAGTAATAAGATAAAACTTTTATTTCACTCCGAGGAAAAAATGCAATTACACAATCAAATGATGTTTGTATTAGCTATTTGGCAGAAAATTATTTCATAATCAACAATACATAAAACATTTTTATTTAATATATGGACATTCAAACATGGTAATATACACATTAAACCGATAGATTAAATTATTTAACTTAATGCAATAATAATTGTCCATCTTATGTAAGAGAAAATATCATGGACTGAATAATGCAGAAAAAATATCGAATATTGTTATAATTTGTATTCGTAAAGCAAATAAGCAGCAGAATGAAACCGGTATACCTTGTAAATACAATTCTTCAGCAAACAAGGAAGACAAATCAAATCTTAAATCAAACAAACTAAAAAGAAGCAATACAAAAAATCAAGAATCACAATAAAAGTAAAATATACAGTGTGTAATGCATAAATTATCGTCTAAATTACGCAAAAATGAAATAAACACTGATATATTGTAACGGATATATCTTGAAATAGTAAAGAGTAAACATATTAAACAACATCACCATTGACTTCAACCCCGGCCTCCTGACGACTTCCGAATCTCATGGATCATTTCTGGATTGCCCCCAATTTAATTGGGTTAATGCTGCCCTAATACTTGACTTCGGTTCAACTTTGGTATTACAAGTAGTTTTGTTGGTTTCTTGCGCTCCACACATACTAATCAATGGGGGTTGCAGTATGGGGAGTTAGGTGGCCAGAGGAAATGGGTGATGTGGTCACAGAAATTGTCTGACAGCCATGACTCGGTTCACCTGCTTGTATGGCATGGTGCAAACACTTGTTTCCAGACTTAGGGGCTCGCAGCAGTCATCCTTTTTAACCAGGTCAGCAATACTTCCGCAAGGCACATGATGTATCCATCGGTGTTGAGTCTGAAGCCTTGTTGGAAGATGAATTGTGGCATAACGTCGCCATAACTAGTGATCATTTCAAACAACCTCAAAATCACCATTAGACTCATCTAACACATCTACCTCAGATTGACAAACACTCGGAAAAGATTGAATTAGAGATTCCAGCGCGAATAGCAAACAGTACAGCATGATTTTCCACCGCGTCCTGGTGCTCTTCGTCTCGCAGACGGTACCTAGCTCTAATATATTGTGCAAAATCACGGACAAACAACGCGCATGCGCAAAAATAAAAATATGAAATGGTGAAAATTTAGTCATCTCACCCTGTATATATATATATATATATATATATATATATATATATATATATATATATACATACATGCATATACACGCACACATACATACACACACACATATATATATACGCACACACATACATTCATACATACATACATATATGGCGTTTTAAAAAGCAACTAAGAGAATATCTAAACCCAAAATCAATTCAGTGGATAAATAGATATGATTTAAAATAATGAAGAAAACAATTCACTCAAAGTACCCACCATCATCATCATCATCTACCACGGCTTCTATCAAACCATATATCCAGTTAAAAAGTAAAAATAAAATTATTCATGATAATGGCTAAATGTATAACCAGAAGCGCTCAGAATGACAAAACATTTCGACATTTTCTACACGCTCACATTACATTCAGCCATCGCGTTATATTTTAAAATGTTAAGTCCAAAATTAAAAAATAAACATAATGTATGGAAATCTAACACGTTTTACGGTTAAATTATCCAATTGGAATATTTCAATATAGTTATCGGCTGAATCCTGTCAAGAATATTTTAATAATCAATATTCAGTATGTTACACCGATGGACCAGTAAATACATTTTGCTGTTTTCAAGCTGTACTTAGGCATTATTGGAAGTAGAATACTCGTTTCATAGAGATTCCTATAATTATGTATGATGATAGGAATTTAACATAATACATACTGATATATTTTTCCGTAATATTGATTTTGGTTTTTTCAAATGCACTTTTGAATGCAGCACATTTCAAGCAAATATGTTAAGCTGTAGGATTCATCTAATTTTACTTAAAAATGTCGAATTATAAGCGAATATGTTGGGTACTATTTCTATAAAATTAATAAATTTGATCGATTTATTTTTAATTTTTTTTAAATTGCATGCGATACCTTTTACTTAGCGTTTAATTTATGTCTTTGGTCAGCGAATTTTTATCCATCTGCCTAACGTATTTAATTTGCTTGCCTTTACTTTAATTTTGGGGTTGAAAGTTTTAAGTGTGACGATCTTGTTATACACATTTTATTTTATATTTATTTACTTGCCGTATATGTTCCTGAAAAGGATTATGTCTTAAATCTTTATTTGCTCCTGGTTTGTATATCCTATTGGCCTTAATTTGTATATGTTTCTCTCGTTAATTATTGATTTCTCCATCCTATTTTATAATTCCTTGCTTGGACTTTTAATTTGTTCCTCCTCGGAATAATTTCGTGCTCTTAATTTTCATAACCAGCTGACCTTGCGTTTTAATTTTTCTTTGTCGAAATTATTTGACGAAATTAATTGTTTACCGTAATTTAAACATTCTTTCATTAATAGATTCTTCAAGAAAAATCTCATTTTCATTCAAGAAACGAGAAACTTTGAATTGGGTACTGGACGTCCGTGACTTTCGCATTAGCTCAAATAAAATTCTACTTGGTAAGGGAAGACAAGGAGCAAGACACCTAGCGGATGACGATGTGTTTTTATGCAGAAAGGGCAATTTAAGGAAATCAAAGTGGGAGAGAGAGATTTCTTAGTTTGGTCTATTTGAAATATTTAATCAACTAAAATTGATTTTAAATATGCATGTGATCATTTTTAATGTACTGATGGATATAGTATGCAACTCGAAAATAAATTAATGAAAATATGTTGATTTTCTACACTACGTTAAACAAAACATTAGGAAGGAAACCACCATTAATAGGGGGAGTGTGATAACAGAGACTAGGCGTGAGATACATTTTTATGAATATCTATTTCAGTGAATGAAATTATATATTTTAGGCGGCAGTATCTTTGGCTGCTCTTTGAGACATTTCTAAAAGAATCCGTACAAGAAAATAGCAAATTACCATTAGAAATTAAGTAATTAACTGCATCTGATTTGGGATTATTCATTCATTATATATAGTTACACATTTTCTGGTTTCTCTACGCATTTTACTCGGTTTCACTTTCTCAGATTAAATTGGATGAAAAAAGCATTTATACCTGACTTTTGTAGATCATGCAAAAAGCGTTTGATAAACGACGTAATCTTTATACGTTCAAGAAGTATATGAAAACAATCCAGAACTTGAAGTAAAGGAATTCACTTATTAATATTAGTTAAAATAGAAACAGGTGTAAGACTAATTATAGTAGAAATGGGTGGAAAATATATTTTTAATTTTTTAATTATTTTGTCTAATTTTTGAAAGAAGCTTTATTTGGTTGTATATATACTGTTTTTTTTCATTCATTTACCTAACGTTTTAATTTTCTATATTATAATCTTTTTATAATTAATCTTGTGTTATTGATAATGATGTTTTTGTCATTTAATTTCTAACTAAGTAGATTCATTATTAATTTTTTGCTAAATAAATCTCCATTTAATAGACAACTCTTTATCATGTACCAGATAAATACAATCTCAATTCATATCACTATTTTGAGAAGTATGTTCACAACAATATTCTTGCTAATGTATAATATTGTGGTGAAAGTAACTTAACTGGTAGCAGCAAATAATTGCTATTTAGCGCGTTTTATCTCTGATTGCAGAATCCCTTGTATTGTTTTAAGTATATTATATTAGGTAAAAGTTTAAATTGACTAAAGGATTTTAGTACTGAAAAAAATTATCTAAGGCTGTTTTGTTCCTAATATAATAAATTAGACTAAAATGATACTAACTCGAATGTACCGCGGAAATCATTATATATTTTATTTTATTTAAATGCTGTTTTGTTTGGGCTGGGTAAAAATATTTCCCCATGAACATGTAACGGACACATTGATTTGGAAGTGAAAACTTTCCAACATTCAACTAGCCGATTTGGGAATAAAGCAACGTATTGGCAATCAACAGAATACTGACAGGTCGAAATGAAAACAGTTCTGCTGGAAATACCTTAGAGAAACAGAAGTTAATATTCGGCTTTTGAAGAAATGCAAAATAATAAAACGAATTGGAATATATAGAGAAAGACGTTTTAGAAAAGTGATTGACTGGTCAGTTGGAAAAGGCTTGGATTTGACAGAATAAAATGATACAGAAGTATGGAGATTGATATTCGCAAAGGTTCTCTTTGGGTATGTTCCGAAGTATGTGCGGATGATTGAGCACGGGCTCAACTGGGCGTTGTGGGAAATAAAAAACATTAAAATACAAAGGATACGGAGCTGGCTGAATGGCAACATTTTATTAGCTGATTGGTAAAGGTGACGTACGTGTACACAGGCATGTGAGCATATATCAAATAGTCACCGGAATAATAATAATAATAATAATAATAATAATAATAATAATAATAATAATAATAATAATAATAGAAATAATAATAATAAAAAAACCTCCTGAATAAAGTAACAATAAAACACACACATGTGAGCAAGAAAGTTCTCAGGACGATGCAATAACCGAATTCAGACCGAAAGAGCAAATATTAAATAATTTAATATGTACGAAATAAGTCAATGAATTAAGAATGACATTAAAATTAGTCAAATGATACTGTTAATATATTCAGTATATATTTGCATTCGTCTAAGCTAAATATTGACTGCAATTCAGCATGTGATTGGATGCTCAATCAAATGGTGGTTTATTGACAGACCACATGTATTGCTAGACTTAGGCATAAATACTTAGGGCTAGCAATAAATAATACTATAATTCTTTAATGCATAAGCAACAAATAAAGCAATAGAATATCTAAATAACTGTTTCTATAGATTCCGAGCTGTTTTTTTTCTAGTTTAAAAACCGTATTTGTTTGACATAAACATAGCGTACTTATATTTTCCTGAGGTCTGTACAATCGACTTTTGTGCTGGATTCTTGTAAAGCGTGTGATCAATATATATATATATATGTTGTGCTCATCTTCGTTATATCAAAATATTCAATATTCAAGCAAGCGCCATGGCACAGTAGTGAAGATAACACTAATTTGGCAAATACTAGAAGAATGGGTTCCATGCTTTTAAGATGTGCATCACTAACCGATATCAAAGGCATGAACGTGCTTCTAATAGATGCAAATATTTAAAAAACCGAATAGAATGAGTAAATGCGGAAAGGGAAGTAAGTAAGCAACGAAACGTTGTTCATAGTGTTTTTTTTCTATTTTTTCGTAACCGTTCATAAAAAAGATCATAAACAGGAAACTTTAAAAACTATCAATCAAATATTAATATTGTCTCATTGATTCAGTGTTCAGTAATTGTGAATACTACACTACCGTAACAAAAATAATAATAATAATAATAATAATAATAATAATAATAATAATAATAATAATAACAATAATAACAACGCTACAATCACGACCATCACATTTTTCTTCTTCTATGTGCCATATCATAGAGGAAGTAGGCGATCATAATCCTTCAATAATTCCTCTCCTTTCTAACTCTTGTAAAATCTGTATTTTTGCTACCTCACCTAAAACTTGTTCTTCTGATTAGCTATGTTATGAGTTGTTTCCTCTGCCCATAAAGCCCTCTATATTTGCTGTGATAATTAAATTTTCAAAGCTCACTTTCCATATTATATATCTTATAAATTCTAACACTCCCCTTCCGATGGTAATTATAAGCGTTTTTTTTAGTTCCCTTTTCTGTAAGACTTTGTTACCCACATATCCAGAACATGTTGTTATCAGCTTTCTTCGT
>OZ038495.1:8004367-8053430 GCA_964036315.1 Acanthosepion esculentum
CGATACTGAATTCCGGTCGGATTTAAAATTCTCTCAGAATTAACTCGCTGTATAGAGTATTATACTTAAATTCAGGCAATCGAGGATCTAAGGAAGAGAGATTAGAACGGGTCATAAATATTTCTAGAAAACATGGTAGAAATTCAGGTCAGAGTGGTGGGAAGGGACTGATGTCGAGATGTCATGTCTTGGACAGATAACATTGTTGAACGTTATTTTGTCAATAATATATAACGGGGACACTAGGCCAGATATTGCTCTAATATTCAATGCCCGTACAAATGGTAGATTTATAAATTTTAAAAATGGATTATCACAAGAAAATGCCTATATACGGCAGAGGGAATCAACTTTCCTAGCAGTAGACATAGCAAATGATTCAATATAATCACTTCACATCATGGCAGCGGAAAATGAATTTTCGTCTGGAGATTAGCATCAGCCGTCCTAGTGGAACGTACAAGTGGTTTGCTGATTAAAATATGGCAGTTCCGTTCTGGAGGTGTTAAAATTAAGTATCTTCTTATCCTAGTTACCACTGATTGACGGTCATTTTCGAGAGCAGGAGTAGATAAAATGATAATTTCTTTGAACACATTTAGGAGACAATTTCTCATATAATATCCAGAGTCTCTAACATATAATCAAATGAAATTAAATACAAATGCGATAATGTAGGATGGTACCATTATTGTAAGTCAATGTAACATTATAACTGGGTGTATAGAAAATGAATATGAGTGAAAATCATCTGCAAGATCATAAGTTAATTTTTGCTGTGTTTATGTGACTTCCCCTTACACGACAGAAATATACAAACTACGTATACAAGCCATATAATTTCGCGAATAGTTTTAGAACCATAAATTATCATGTCAATAAGAATTATTAACATGATCATGACATACGTTTCATGACGAAATAAATAATTTGATAAAATCCAAAAGAATATGTTTCGGGTAATCGAACTTATAATAATAAGGGTCTTAAACACGAATATTATTCCCGGGCTTTCGGAGAATTGGCATGGTTAAAAGAAATAGGATACATACATTAAGAAAATACCTATTCACATGAATAATTCTAAAGCAACAAAATATTCAATAAAGGAAATCTGTGAAACATAATCTGAATAGAATTAATTTTCCAAAAAGTTATCCAAAAATACAACATGGTAAATTTAACAATAGAGACCCTCTTTTTTTGAAAAAATGTTTTCTTCGTAAATGGTTAATTTGAAATTGTTGTGACCAAGGAAATGGTTAAGTAATGACAAAAAACAGATTTGCAGATATATCGTATATTAAACAGTAAATACACTAGAAGAGTATTACACGACTAGTGAGAGTGTATCGAATGAACCAGCACTCAATCTATTTACTGTTAATATTTAACAGCACCCTCACATGGGATTTATGTGTCACAAGGCCGAGTTGACCGTGGCTTCTCCGAGCCCGTAGGCTCGGCCAAAGATATTCCCTTAGAAACCCGTATAAACGGGTTCAGTGTCTGTCTCCCTCCTCGGACGAAACTTTGGCCTTCGGCAAAGCCTCGTCCTGGTTCTTCTCTGTTCAAGGCAGAGATTGACAGTAACGAACAATCTATTTACTGTTATATTTAACAGCCCTCCACCCAACGAAGGATATATGTGGCACATGGCCGAGTTTAGCGTGGGTTTTCCGAGCCCCTAGGTGCTGCCCAAGTTATTCCTTTAGAACCGGCATAAATGGGTTCAGGGTTTGTCCACCTACCCGCACGAAACTTTAACCTTCGGCAAAGCCTCGTCCGGGTTCCTCTGTTCAAGGCAGAGAGTTTGACAGTAATGAACAATCTATTTACTGTTAATATTTAACAGCCTCCCCACAAGACCCTTATGAGGGAGGACACCACAACACAAATACATTATCTACAATACACTTCAGTTAATTAAATTGCTTTCAATAAAGGAATACATATTGAGTTTTAAACAGGGATAAACATTCCCAAATCAGTTATAAAAGTATCATATTTAGCAAATCGTCCGTCGACCAAACCAAATAACCATACGTTGCCGTCAGGATTCATCACATACCAACCTCTAATTAATTAAAATATGTTCATTTTATCTATAGTAAATAAGGAAAATGTCGTGTTGCATTGTTTCTGTCGAAAAAAAAGTACTGTTCATCCAGGAAGCAAGCCCATACATTATTTACCAGCCTAAGGCTCTGTTAATTACTTTCTGCCTCTGCCAAGAATAAATATTCGTAAACAAAGAGATGAATTTAGGCTCAAGTGACATTTATTTTTTATTAATGTGTAATCAAGTATTTTCTGCTGAATCATAAATTGTATGGAACATGTTAAAAAAAGATCTTGCCGTTCCATCTAATTAAAGGGATTACATCAAATGTGTCATCAACGCTAAGAAAATGAGTTCATTTAAACAAGCAGAATAATACATTTTCACAATGTCTTCTATTGCCCGATCGTTTCTATTAATATATTAATTCGATCCTTTCTAAGTCTCATCACCCTTACAATTTTCTTTCAGTCTATCCAATTATGTATCAATCAGACTAGATCGCCCTCTATCACAGTTTATTGATGCCCTTATTTCCCGATTTGTTCTTTTGCTTTCTTGATAATAGTCGAGAAATCAAGGATTTTCAGACTTTTCATGAATACTACTGAGGATTTGACTTTATTATCTTTTTTATTTCATTTATTCTATCTTTATCTAGAACTGTCATTGAAATATTGCTTTCTATATAACTTGTCATTATTTCCTATATTTTTTAGTATATATATTTTTCTTTCTTGAGAATTGTCCTAAAAATATTACCTCTTCAGACATTCCTTATTTCCACCGTTTTTTAGTATAACCTCATGGCTTCCATTCATTCAATCGTTCCTTCTAGAATGTACATAATATTCTTTTTACGTCACTTTCTATTTTTTATTTTCTTTCTTTCCTTGTTTCTTTCTTCATAAAAACATTGTTAATTTGCATGTTTTCTTTATTACATTTATTCATTTCTCCTTTACTTCCTTCCTTATTTTTATTCCTTCCATTCTTCTTTGATCATTCTTTTTAGTTTTGTCCTTTCTTTGAAACTTAGCGTGTTCAAATACGTTTATCTTTCTACAGTCTTTTTACTGGTGCGAATTGAAAAAAAAGATTAACAAATTAGGCTTACTAACTTAGATTTTGGGAAAACAATTTCAGATGTAACAGGTGTGAATTATGAAAAGTGATCGAAACAATGTTTTCTCTCTCTCTCTCTATGTATGTATATATATATATATATATATATATATATATATATATATATATATATATATATATATATATATATATATATATATATATACATATATATATATATATATATATATTTCCTTATTTAAATTTTATCTCTCTCTCTCTCTCTTCCCCTGTCTCCTTCCCTATATGCATTTCCCTGTGTAAGAACTGTTCTCCAACTATTATCAATTCAATTCATTTGACAGGAGCATGGAATTTTCAAATAAGGAAAAGTGATTTTTCTCGAATTCTATTTGAAAAGAACATGTATTTTTCATAACGAAAAACGTATTCGATAATTTCCATTGAAGGAAACTAATGCAGGTGGTGTACACTTTCTAAAAGACAAACGACATTTTATATGCGTGTTGCTAAATAAATTTATCATCTCTATACTATTTTCAGATTAGAAAATAAAGCTTCTCAAAGCAAGATATAGTTAACGCCGTTTATTAAACGCGACACTGATACAAGTATAGTTTTCAATAAATATGAACGTAACGATTTAGTTTTCCTAATGTTAAGTGTCTAGTATAGCTAACGAAATGTGCATTCGTTATATATCTGCCAATTAGTAGGCACTGTTTTATATATTTCCATGCTACGATCTTTCCATTAGAAATCGCTACCAATAATATTATTTATATTAATATCGATATTTAGGCCAGACCCAATTTAACAAATGTTAGCAATATTTACTATAATTTAATTTAAATTTGTGTCACAATTTAAATAATTATATAACGAAAAGTAGTATTAAATCTATTTACATTATTCGGACTATTGTCCTCATCTTTGTCGGCCCATATTTATTAAAACGTTTCGGCCGTTGTACGCTCCGGCCTTCTTCACTTGTTTTGAATGTTGAACTGAACGTTTTATTTCACTCACTGGCGTAGACTGTTCTACTTCCACGTGTCATGATTTAATCGATGTCAGTTGTCAGTTATCTCCTGTTAATTCCCCTCTCCAAATCCTTGAGGACACATGGCACAGTGAATAAAGGCGTTAGTTAGATCCAGTGACAGGACCCAAAGAGTGTGATTCAAATACCCTTTTAAGGCAGTGGAGAATATGGAGAGGGGAATTGAAGTAATATTTCAAAGAAATGTGTTTGTAATTTTTAAAAATATCTGTTATGAAAAAAAAAAATTCTTATTCAATTTCATATTTTTCCGATATCAATTTATAAAGAAACAGAATGAATTATGGGTAAGATATTATTGTATTATGTAAATAAACAGAAACATCTTTAATTCTCTTGAGTTTGTGTTTTAGAATTGTGACTTTATATAAAATAAATAATATGTTGAATAAATTTTTAAAACATTATTTATTATATAAAAAGTATGGAAATTCCTACAATTCATTTGTTACAAATTTATTCTTTAAATTTGCCTCTTTTTTTATTTGAAAACAAATTTAATGGCGTTCGATTTAAAATGGAAATTCTAAAATATTGCTGTATATTTAGCTATGTTTTCTCTTGCAAATTGTGACATGATTTAATTTATAATTATGTCGCTTATATAAAGAGTACAGTATAGAATTGTTTATACAGATCGCGTGTATTGATTTAATGGTCTGAAAAATGTAGTTTTTAGTTTAAGTGCTCAGTTAGATTTCGGTTTACACACGCGCTCAAACACATACATACACAAGCACGCGTGCACACACACACATACACACGCACACACACACACAAGGATACGGACAGACAGACAGACACATCCATACATTAGTAAGTACATTGGGGGGGAACAAATATTCGTTAATATACAAAATTTGAAAATGGATAAATGGGAAATATTTCTATTAAATCATTTTTTCTGTTTTCTATGCATATTCAGTTATTATGCATCTATGTACAGTTAATTATATGAAAAGTATGTTTCCTCATTAGATGGAAAATCAATAAATTAAAAACATATGTATGAGCACGAATATTTGTTTCAATACACTATACATGAATAAAATCAAATAGCATTTATAATAGGTAGATAAACGACATTTTTCATAGAAAAGCAGTTTAATTTTAAAACAAAAGAAGTTATATTAACATCGAACGAATAAAATATTTATTAAGCCAAATCTCAGTATCTTTGACAATCTCTCGATGAGATTTTTTGGCGCAGATTTGTTTTGGAAACCACGACGAGTCCTCGAGAAATAATTGTAAATCTGATCAGTTGGTTATTACCCATTGATAAATGTTCATAATGGCAGCTTTCAATGATTCCTTGAAATGGACGCGTACTCTTATCGAAATTAGTATCTACCATTACGTATTACATGGGAGTTTCAGAATTTTGTCTGTGTGTCAAGGCAAAGAAAGCTTAAAGCTTAAATCGGAAAGCTTGTCCAATTTAAAACAGTTGCTTAGTTTTCATCCTGTTGCTAAAAGATGTCATTAGCAACAGATATGACGTCATCATAAACTGAGGTACTTGTTCCCATCGAAGTGATATTTTGTTCATGTGGACGAATAGATGATAGTCACATGGCGCAAAATCAAGAGAATAGGAAAGGATATCAACAAGTTTAAATGTATATTTACAAAGAGTATCCATTGTAACTAAGGACTTAACTGCCGGAGTATTGACCAGATGAAATAGGACACGTTTCCTCAGTAACGCATTTCATTTCGATAGTCTTTCATAACGGCATTAACAAGATTGGACTATTTCCCGTTATTATTAATATGGCCCTTTTGAAGATAGTCAATAAAAACTGTCGTATCCTTAAAGAGGTTACAAACACAGAAAGGTGGTACTCGAGTGAAGGAACAGCAACACACGTGTAGATGAAAGTAGAGAGGTTTATTGTAAAAAAACGAAAACACAACAAAAAGACAGGGGATCGGGTGGCAGTCTAGTAATTCCCGAAGCAAAGATATTTAACTTAACTCACCGTGGGGCAAGATGTGGCACAAGGGCGTTTTCTTAAACTGATCCCGTAGATTCTGGTAAAAACTCTACCACCACAGACGAAACTCTGCCCTTCGGCAGAGCTTCGTCTGGTTTCCTCTCTACACGAATTCAGAGATTTCGACCATCAGGGCCGGAGACGTATCTCCAACTAATTGCCGAAGCAAGGTTATTTACCTCACCAAACTGCTATAGAAGCATGTGACACATGGCCATTTTTAATGCGAAGGTAAACCGAGCACAATAGCTTGGGCAAAGATTCTTCGTTGACCACGTAAAAAATAGGTCGGTTAGCTGTCTACCATCCTAGACAACAGACTGTCTTTCGGTATAGGCTCGTCTGGGTTCCCCTCCGCCCGAAGGCAGAGAGTTAAACTAGCATAGCTGGAGACGAATCTCCAACTAATTGCCGAAGCAAGGTTATTTACTTCACCTCCCCGCTTTGCAAGGTGTGGCACAAGTCCGTTCTTAATGCTGGGAAACATCGAGCACGTAGGCTAGGGCAAAACGTTCCGTAGACTCCGTATACACGGTGTCGGGTAGCTGTCTACCACCCCTTACTAGAATCTGCCCTTCGGCAGACACTCTTCTGAAGGCAGAGAGTTCGACCAGCTCAGCTGAAGAAGAATCTCCAATTAATTGCCGACCAAAGATATTTGCCAACCGCCCGACGCGGTCAGATGTGGCACACGGCCGAATTTAACGTGGGGTATACAAGTCCGTAAGCTCGGTCAAAAATTCCCCGTAGACCCCATAAAAACGCGGTTACGTAGCTGTCTACCACACCAGACGAGTCTTTGTCCTTCGGTATAGCCTCGTCTGGGTTCCTCTCCGCCCGAAGGCAGAAAGCTCGATCAGCTCAGCTGGAGACGAATCTCCGACTAATTGCCGACACAATGATATTTGCTAACGGCCCCACGCGTTGAGATGTAGCACAAGGCCGAGTTTTACGCGGGCTATTCGAACCCGTAGGGTCGGGCAAATATTCCTCGTAGATACCTTAAAAACGGAGTCGGGTATCTGTCTACCATCCCAGACGAGACTCTGTACTTCAGCATAGCCTCGTCTGGGTTCCTCTCCGCCGAAGGCAGAAAGTTCGACCTGCATAGCTGGAGACGAATCTCCAACTAATTGCCGACACAATGATATTTGCTAACGGCCCCACGCGTTGAGATGTAGCACAAGGCCGAGTTTTACGCGGGCTATTCGAACCCGTAAGGTCGGGCAAATATTCCTCGTAGACACCGTTAAAAACGGAGTCGGGTAGCTGTCTACCACCCCACACGAGACTGTCCTTAAACATAGTCACGTATGCGTTCCTCTCCGCCCGAAGGCAGAGAGTTCAGCCAGCTCAGCTGGCGACGAATCTCCAACTAATTGCCGAAGCAAGCTCACAGGTATATCCTGTGCTCACTATATATAGCTACTGATATAGTCAGTCCACATAGTTGATAGGGAGTATAGGATATTCCATTTAAACAAAAACAATGCCAATTACACACAAATAAACATATAAACTGTACAATAACAACATTTCTTTACTAAATTAAAAACATTAAACACACACTTATTATTATTGAATAAAATCACAATCACAACGATTACTTTTGCATTGAGTTTGTCTTCGCAATTCACCACTAACAATTATTTCGGGCGAGGTAGGACAAATTTGGGGTTATATGGCGCCTTTATTAATAAATTTCAACTTAATATCAAGAAGATATTTAAAAAAAAAAAAAGAATTATTATGAAAACATGTCGACATATTATGACTATTTTATATATATATATATATATATATATATATATATATATATATATATATATATATATATATATATATATATATATATATATATTTCATAAACAACAGGATAAAGGTAAAAAATTAATAAACAAATCTGAAAACGATATATAAATGCCGATAAATCTAGAACCATCGACATAAGGGAAACTATCAACTACCAAAAACAGATTAAACAAGAGATCAGCATATTCTATAAAACCAGCAACAACGAATTGGAAAAGAACATAAACAAACAATCAATACGCTTAACCCTGAAATTAAAACTAGAAAATAGAACAAAACAATTACCGAAGGTAGAATCATTCATTAAATTAAAAGAACATTTCCTAAATAAAACAACATGTAGTGCAATAAATTACTTGAAAACAAACTAAGCAAACCAAAATTATAAAAGAATATTCACAAAGTTAAGGAGCACACTAAACATAAACAACATCACCAAAAAAAAAACACTTTTCTTCCATGCTACTAGACATAAACGAATTTTCCCATCTATCAAAGAAAATACATTAAACATTGCTCTAAATCTGGAAAAGCATTACATAAACATTTCAAACGGAACTCTATACATTATAAAACATGGCAGAAAATCAATACTATAAACATTGATGTAACAAAGGGTGGCTATGACTGCTACAAAAATATGCGACCTCATAGCAAAAACATCATCAAAAAATTAACACAGATCATTAATCAAAAATACATAGGCTTATACACAGATGTCGTCCTAGGACTACATAAAAAAACAAATTATACAATTCTTCTACTAGGATTTAAAATTCTTCATTAGGATTTAAAATAGACATAAAGTCTAACCTAGGTATAACGTGTAGCTAAAAACATACTTAAATATAACATGTAGCTAAAAGACACATACAAAACCTACAGAAAAGAACACAACAGACTTCTAAATATCAACAAAAATTCCAACAACCCTCATAGCATATTCAAACCCATACCCATATCTATAACAAACGAATATCAAATAATCAAAGACAATAAAAGTATTCAAAAAAGACAATAATAACCACAACAACATAAATCAGCAAAAAAGCAACAAAGGCAATTCACGAAATAAAAAGAATTGCCGACTTAACAGCAAATGCCTAACCAACAACTTAATATATAATGTCACCGTAACAAGCGACACAAATGAAAAACTTACATATGAGCTACAGGAAAAACCTTCAAAGAAAGATTCAGTAATCAGCGACTATCATTTAAAACAGAAAATACAGAACCAACCAATTCTATGAATATACATACAGAACCAGAAACAAAGTAACATTACTACCAATATGTATGTAACAACAGCAGAAGCTGTATTTTCTTTCTGGAGAAAAAAAAAGTAAATATTATTACATTTAAAAATCAAAACAAGTTATTGAACAAGAAGAATGAATTAATGGTGAAATGCAGACATATAATCAAACACCTACTTTGCTACATACGTTCAATCATAAATATATAAAGAAATAAATACAGCAAAAAACGCAATTTTATCACAAACACAAACCACTATACCTAACATCAAATCCATACCAACCTGAAATACTGCCACCCGGAAAATAGTAAGTATAATATCAACAAATACAAACCAACAAAATTTATCGCAATTACACTATTTGAATAACGCAAAAACACACGCACACTATATTAAAAAAATAGAATGCATGCGAACGTACACATATATAAATATACACATCAACGCAAACACAGAGGTAGACGCTGACGATCGAACACACAAATACACACGGGCAGTGTATGTATGCATGCATGCGTGCACACGCACAAACACGCACATAAGTACACACTGGCAAAAATACTAACGTAAAAAAGAGTAGAAAGAAATACAACACAAAACGTAATCCAATCCCACACACAAACAAAATTACCTAACAACTAATCCATAACAATTTCAAACACAACCCACCAAGAAAAACAATAACTATAGTATCAACAAATACCAACCAACAAAATTTACTATAGCAACACACACCCCCACACCCCCCACCACACACACACACTAAATAAAAAAGTGAAAAGTAAAAGAAAAACAAATCAAACGAGAACGCATATAAGGCAAAAAAAACCCCACATAACAAAAACACACAATTTGGCGCGCACACACGAACACGCATACATGCATGCGCGACTGCGTAAATGTTTGTTTCTTTGTATGTATGTATGCATGTATCTATGTATGTATGATTGTATATTTGCAGGCAAAGTGGAGTAATGGATAAAGTCTCGGATTGAGGAATCAAAGAGTCGTGTTCGAATCCCAGTCGGATCCATTACATTCACTTACGTGCTAATACACTTCTACCCCCATGTATGGGTAAATATCAGAACAGACTGGCAACAGGTCCAGTAGAATGAAAAGGTCTGAATTAAAAACTGGTCGAATTTACAGCTTATAAACTTCAATCTTCCATGAATCTCTAACGTAGATTCATAACTGCTCATGGCGTATCGAATGTAAAGAAATGCCGTCACACATTATTAAATGAATGGACACATTCATTCGTTCAAATTCATGGAAGATTGAAGTTTATAAGCAGTAAATTCGACCCTGACAACCGGACGATGCTTAGTGGCTGAAACGGTCAAGGCACGTCAGGATATATGACGGTCCTGTATAGGATACAGGTTCGAATCCTGTCGAGGACGAATATGTTTTATGGAAATTTCTCGGACATGTAGGCCGGTAAATGTTATTTAATACTGTTTATTATAAACAGAACATTTACTTAAATCCTTGTATCTATAAAAAGAATGGTAAACATAAAAATGCCTTTAAATAATTGTCGGAATTTGTCCATTTCATAATTAATATATATATATATATATATATATATATATATATATATATATAACCGTACAATTTTTTAGGAAGCGGGCAATATCTAAATCACTATGCTCTACATTTAAAGAAAAGATGAGAGCGTGTCTTTTCATTTCCTGAGTTAACGTGATATGTGTCATCATTCATTTGAAAAGAAATGAATACCAGACCAAGTCATAAAATGTTTGTGCTATAAAAAAATAATATATGTGTGTGTGTGTGTGTGTGTGTGTGTGTGTGTGTGTTTGCTCAACTACTTGTATATGCAGGTCAATGGGGCATCATGAATAATAAGGACTATTAGACGGTTAGGTTATAAAAACTGTTCAGTAGGAATAATTGTGTAGCAATGGATGCAGTTATTTTCCCGCTATGTTATATTGTGTTGTTACACGCTCGTTACTATATATTAATTATTTGTGTTTATGTGTGCATTCGTAGCTTCTCAATTTCAAGTAGAATGAAAGATGAATGCACTCAAAGTTATATACGCATATTTGATGATGTGGATAAATTTATGTGTCGCTTATATGTTATATGTACACCTTAGACATTATAACTCTCACCTGATAAGAGTTTAATTTCGGTTCACTGTTAAGCAAAATTAACTCTTACATATATTAATGTGATTGTCCAATTAAAATGGATAATAGATAATAGATTTTAACTGGAAGAGAAAATAATACCATGAACAAATTACCGACGTTTCCAATACTTCAAACAAAAAGAAATAGGATAGAAACATCCATCAATACTGGAAAGAGTGGTAACACCCAGTGAACGTATTTCAAGGAACGTATTTTCAGAAAGAGTTACTATTTCAGGAGAAATATTCTTTTATATAGTTATATCAGCAGCAGTGCTTCAGTGACTGCAGGTAAAATGTTTCCTCGTAAGGGTGCATATAATAATACCATTACGGTACGTATTTTTTGTCGATATGCATCACTGTTGTTAACCATGTCTTTCTCATTGAGAGAGAGAGAGACAGAGAGAGAGAGAGAGAAAAGAAAAAGAAATAAGGAAAGAAAGAAAGAAATTAACACTATATTTTCAAAGAAGATCAAATAAAGTTGATTAAATTCAATAATATAAGTCTGCTCGCACAGAACCTAGCTAGGGTTAGAATTGAGAAGATTAGCTGTGAGTGGAGAATGGAAATTAATTTGATAGATCTCCTTCGTAATAAACTACCGGTAATAACACGACATCAATAATCTTGTCAGCGTAAGTCCTATATAAATTGTCTTACAAATCTTATTATTTAAGAAGAAGCTCAAATTACTGCCAACTGATTATTGAACTGAACACAACTCAGAACAAGAATCGACTGATTCGTGGTCCGCAAATGTATGTCACTGAATTGAATAATGAAGAATAATATTGGTTGGAAGTGGCATGTCTAGCATATTTTATTAATTTCCTCTGGTAGAAAGAAGTTAAATTGCAAAGAGTAGATGAGGATAGACAAATCAAGGAATAAGAAAAATGGGAGACATCAGGGATAAAATAAAATATGTAAAAGGGAAAATTATGAATGATTAAAAGAAAAAAACAAAAGTATTAAAATTGGTAATAGAAGTTAGAAAATAAGAAAAGCAAAAGGAAGGAAATCAAAGAGGGAAAAATAAAAAAATAAAGCAAAAGAAATGAAGGAAATAATTAAAAAAAGAAAGCAAATAAAAAAAGATTAAGAATAAATGTATTAAAAGAAATAAAGAAAAGAAAAGAAAGATTAAGGGCAACAAAGAACCAAACAATTAAAAGAAATAAAGAAAAAAAGAAAGATTAAGTGCAACAAAGAACCAACCAATTAAAAGAAATAAAGAAAAGAAAAGAAAGATTAGGGGCAACAAAGAACCAATGAATTAAAAGAAAATAAAGAAAAGAAAGAGAGATTAAGGACAACAAAGATCTAAATTTAAAGAAATAAAGAAAAGAAAGATAAAAGAGCGACATAGCTCCAATGAATTAAAAGAAATAAAGAAAATAAAAGAAAGATTAAGGGCGACAAAGAACCAATGAATTAATAGAAATAAAGAAAATAAAAGAAAGATTAAGGGCAACAAAGAACCAATGAATTAATAGAAATAAAGAAAAGAAAAGAAAGATTAAGGGCGACAAAGACCCAATGAATTAAAAGAAATAAAGAAAAGAAAAGAAAGATTAAGGGCAACAAAAATCAATGAATTAAAAGAAATAAAGAAAATAAAAGAAAGATTAAGGGCGACAAAGAACCAATGAATTAATAGAAATAAAGAAAAGAAAGGAAAGATTAAGGGCGACAAAGACCCAATGAATTAAAAGAAATAAAGAAAAGAAAGATTAAGTGCAACAAAGACCCAATGAATTAAAAGAAATAAAGAAAAGAAAAGAAAGATTAAGGGCGACAAAGAACCAATGAATTAATAGAAATAAAGAAAAGAAAGGAAAGATTAAGGGCGACAAAGACCCAATGAATTAAAAGAAATAAAGAAAAGAAAAGAAAGATTAAGGGCAACAAAAATCAATGAATTAAAAGAAATAAAGAAAATAAAAGAAAGATTAAGGGCGACAAAGAACCAATGAATTAATAGAAATAAAGAAAAGAAAGGAAAGATTAAGGGCGACAAAGACCCAATGAATTAAAAGAAATAAAGAAAAGAAAGATTAAGGGCGACAAAGACCCAATGAATTAAAAGAAATAAAGAAAAGAAAAGAAAGACTAAGTGCAATGAAGAACCAATGAATTAATAGAAATAAAGAAAAGAAAAGAAAGATTAAGTGCAATGAAGAACCAATGAATTAATAGAAATAAAGAAAAGAAAGGAAAGATTAAGGGCGACAAAGACCCAATGAATTAAAAGAAATAAAGAAAAGAAAGATTAAGGGCGACAAAGACCCAATGAATTAAAAGAAATAAAGAAAAGAAAAGAAAGATTAAGTGCAATGAAGACCCAATGAATTAATAGAAATAAAGAAAAGAAAAGAAAGACTAAGTGCAATGAAGAACCAATGAATTAATAGAAATAAAGAAAAGAAAAGAAAGACTAAGTGCAATGAAGAACCAATGAATTAATAGAAATAAAGAAAAGAAAAGAAAGATTAAGGGCAACAAAGACCCAATGAATTAAAAGAAATAAAGAAAAGAAAAGAAAGATTAAGTGCAATGAAGACCCAATGAATTAATAGAAATAAAGAAAAGAAAAGAAAGATTAAGTGCAATGAAGAACCAATGAATTAATAGAAATAAAGAAAAGAAAAGAAAGATTAAGTGCAATGAAGAACCAATGAATTAATAGAAATAAAGAAAAGAAAAGAAAGATTAAGGGCAATGAAGAACCAATGAATTAAAAGAAATAAAGAAAAGAAAAGAAAGATTAAGTGCAATGAAGAACCAATGAATTAATAGAAATAAAGAAAAGAAAAGAAAGATTAAGGGCAACAAAGACCCAATGAATTAATAGAAATAAAGAAAAGAAAAGAAAGATTAAGGGCAACAAAGACCCAATGAATTAATAGAAATAAAGAAAAGAAAAGAAAGATTAAGGGCAACAAAGACCCAATGAATTAATAGAAATAAAGAAAAGAAAAGAAAGATTAAGGGCAACAAAGACCCAATGAATTAAAAGAAATAAAGAAAAGAAAAGAAAGACTAAGTGCAATGAAGAACCAATGAATTAAAAGAAATAAAGAAAAGAAAAGAAAGATTAAGTGCAATGAAGAACCAATGAATTAATAGAAATAAAGAAAAGAAAAGAAAGATTAAGGGCAACAAAGACCCAATGAATTAATAGAAATAAAGAAAAGAAAAGAAAGATTAAGGGCAACAAAGACCCAATGAATTAAAAGAAATAAAGAAAAGAAAAGAAAGATTAAGTGCAATGAAGACCCAATGAATTAATAGAAATAAAGAAAAGAAAAGAAAGACTAAGTGCAATGAAGAACCAATGAATTAAAAGAAATAAAGAAAAGAAAAGAAAGATTAAGTGCAATGAAGAACCAATGAATTAATAGAAATAAAGAAAAGAAAAGAAAGATTAAGGGCAACAAAGACCCAATGAATTAATAGAAATAAAGAAAAGAAAAGAAAGATTAAGGGCAACAAAGACCCAATGAATTAATAGAAATAAAGAAAAGAAAAGAAAGATTAAGGGCAACAAAGACCCAATGAATTAAAAGAAATAAAGAAAAGAAAAGAAAGACTAAGTGCAATGAAGAACCAATGAATTAAAAGAAATAAAGAAAAGAAAAGAAAGATTAAGTGCAATGAAGAACCAATGAATTAATAGAAATAAAGAAAAGAAAAGAAAGATTAAGGGCAACAAAGACCCAATGAATTAATAGAAATAAAGAAAAGAAAAGAAAGATTAAGGGCAACAAAGACCCAATGAATTAAAAGAAATAAAGAAAAGAAAAGAAAGATTAAGTGCAATGAAGACCCAATGAATTAATAGAAATAAAGAAAAGAAAAGAAAGACTAAGTGCAATGAAGAACCAATGAATTAAAAGAAATAAAGAAAAGAAAAGAAAGATTAAGTGCAATGAAGAACCAATGAATTAATAGAAATAAAGAAAAGAAAAGAAAGATTAAGGGCAACAAAGACCCAATGAATTAATAGAAATAAAGAAAAGAAAAGAAAGATTAAGGGCAACAAAGACCCAATGAATTAATAGAAAAAAAGAAAAGAAAAGAAAGATTAAGGGCAACAAAGACCCAATGAATTAAAAGAAATAAAGAAAAGAAAAGAAAGACTAAGTGCAATGAAGAACCAATGAATTAAAAGAAATAAAGAAAAGAAAAGAAAGATTAAGTGCAATGAAGAACCAATGAATTAATAGAAATAAAGAAAAGAAAAGAAAGATTAAGGGCAACAAAGACCCAATGAATTAATAGAAATAAAGAAAAGAAAAGAAAGATTAAGGGCAACAAAGACCCAATGAATTAAAAGAAATAAAGAAAAGAAAAGAAAGATTAAGTGCAATGAAGACCCAATGAATTAATAGAAATAAAGAAAAGAAAAGAAAGATTAAGGGCAACAAAGACCCAATGAATTAATAGAAATAAAGAAAAGAAAAGAAAGATTAAGGGCAACAAAGACCCAATGAATTAAAAGAAATAAAGAAAAGAAAAGAAAGATTAAGTGCAATGAAGACCCAATGAATTAATAGAAATAAAGAAAAGAAAAGAAAGACTAAGTGCAATGAAGAACCAATGAATTAAAAGAAATAAAGAAAAGAAAAGAAAGATTAAGTGCAATGAAGAACCAATGAATTAATAGAAATAAAGAAAAGAAAAGAAAGATTAAGGGCAACAAAGACCCAATGAATTAAAAGAAATAAAGAAAAGAAAAGAAAGATTAAGTGCAATGAAGACCCAATGAATTAATAGAAATAAAGAAAAGAAAAGAAAGACTAAGTGCAATGAAGAACCAATGAATTAATAGAAATAAAGAAAAGAAAAGAAAGATTAAGGGCAACAAAGAACCAATGAATTAATAGAAATAAAGAAAAGAAAAGAAAGATTAAGGGCAACAAAGACCCAATGAATTAAAAGAAATAAAGAAAAGAAAAGAAAGATTAAGTGCAATGAAGACCCAATGAATTAATAGAAATAAAGAAAAGAAAAGAAAGACTAAGTGCAATGAAGAACCAATGAATTAATAGAAATGAAGAAAAGAAAAGAAAGATTAAGGGCAACAAAGACCCAATGAATTAATAGAAATAAAGAAAAGAAAAGAAAGATTCAGGGCAACAAAGACCCAATGAATTAATAGAAATAAAGAAAAGAAAAGAAAGATTAAGGGCAACAAAGACCCAATGAATTAAAAGAAATAAAGAAAAGAAAAGAAAGACTAAGTGCAATGAAGAACCAATGAATTAATAGAAATAAAGAAAAGAAAAGAAAGATTAAGGGCAACAAAGACCCAATGAATTAAAAGAAATAAAGAAAAGAAAAGAAAGATTAAG
This sequence comes from Acanthosepion esculentum, assembly GCA_964036315.1. Lineage (NCBI taxonomy): Eukaryota > Metazoa > Mollusca > Cephalopoda > Sepiida > Sepiidae > Acanthosepion > Acanthosepion esculentum. The sequence goes on from OZ038495.1 coordinate 8,021,185, forward strand.
TGCAATGAAGACCCAATGAATTAATAGAAATAAAGAAAAGAAAAGAAAGATTAAGGGCAACAAAGACCCAATGAATTAAAAGAAATAAAGAAAAGAAAAGAAAGACTAAGTGCAATGAAGAACCAATGAATTAATAGAAATAAAGAAAAGAAAAGAAAGATTAAGGGCAACAAAGACCCAATGAATTAAAAGAAATAAAGAAAAGAAAAGAAAGATTAAGTGCAATGAAGACCCAATGAATTAATAGAAATAAAGAAAAGAAAAGAAAGATTAAGGGCAACAAAGACCCAATGAATTAAAAGAAATAAAGAAAAGAAAAGAAAGATTAAGTGCAATGAAGACCCAATGAATTAATAGAAATAAAGAAAAGAAAAGAAAGACTAAGTGCAATGAAGAACCAATGAATTAATAGAAATAAAGAAAAGAAAAGAAAGATTAAGTGCAATGAAGAACCAATGAATTAATAGAAATAAAGAAAAGAAAAGAAAGATTAAGGGCAACAAAGACCCAATGAATTAATAGAAATAAAGAAAAGAAAAGAAAGATTAAGGGCAACAAAGACCCAATGAATTAAAAGAAATAAAGAAAAGAAAAGAAAGATTAAGTGCAATGAAGACCCAATGAATTAATAGAAATAAAGAAAAGAAAAGAAAGATTAAGTGCAATGAAGAACCAATGAATTAATAGAAATAAAGAAAAGAAAAGAAAGATTAAGGGCAACAAAGACCCAATGAATTAATAGAAATAAAGAAAAGAAAAGAAAGATTAAGGGCAACAAAGACCCAATGAATTAATAGAAATAAAGAAAAGAAAAGAAAGATTAAGGGCAACAAAGACCCAATGAATTAAAAGAAATAAAGAAAAGAAAAGAAAGACTAAGTGCAATGAAGAACCAATGAATTAATAGAAATAAAGAAAAGAAAAGAAAGATTAAGGGCAACAAAGACCCAATGAATTAAAAGAAATAAAGAAAAGAAAAGAAAGATTAAGGGCAACAAAAATCAATGAATTAAAAGAAATAAAGAAAAGAAAAGAAAGATTAAGTGCAATGAAGACCCAATGAATTAATAGAAATAAAGAAAAGAAAAGAAAGACTAAGTGCAATGAAGACCCAATGAATTAATAGAAATAAAGAAAAGAAAAGAAAGATTAAGTGCAATGAAGAACCAATGAATTAATAGAAATAAAGAAAAGAAAAGAAAGATTAAGGGCAACAAAGACCCAATGAATTAATAGAAATAAAGAAAAGAAAAGAAAGATTAAGGGCAACAAAGACCCAATGAATTAATAGAAATAAAGAAAAGAAAAGAAAGATTAAGGGCAACAAAGACCCAATGAATTAAAAGAAATAAAGAAAAGAAAAGAAAGACTAAGTGCAATGAAGAACCAATGAATTAATAGAAATAAAGAAAAGAAAAGAAAGATTAAGTGCAACAATGACCCAACGAATTAAAAGAAATAAAGAAAAGAAAAGAAAGATTAAGGGCAACAAAGACCCAATGAATTAATAGAAATAAAGAAAAGAAAAGAAAGATTAAGGGCAACAAAGACCCAATGAATTAATAGAAATAAAGAAAAGAAAAGAAAGATTAAGGGCAACAAAGACCCAATGAATTAAAAGAAATAAAGAAAAGAAAAGAAAGACTAAGTGCAATGAAGAACCAATGAATTAATAGAAATAAAGAAAAGAAAAGAAAGATTAAGGGCAACAAAGACCCAATGAATTAAAAGAAATAAAGAAAAGAAAAGAAAGATTAAGGGCAACAAAAATCAATGAATTAAAAGAAATAAAGAAAAGAAAAGAAAGATTAAGTGCAATGAAGACCCAATGAATTAATAGAAATAAAGAAAAGAAAAGAAAGACTAAGTGCAATGAAGAACCAATGAATTAATAGAAATAAAGAAAAGAAAAGAAAGATTAAGTGCAATGAAGAACCAATGAATTAATAGAAATAAAGAAAAGAAAAGAAAGATTAAGGGCAACAAAGACCCAATGAATTAATAGAAATAAAGAAAAGAAAAGAAAGATTAAGGGCAACAAAGACCCAATGAATTAAAAGAAATAAAGAAAAGAAAAGAAAGATTAAGTGCAATGAAGACCCAATGAATTAATAGAAATAAAGAAAAGAAAAGAAAGATTAAGGGCAACAAAGACCCAATGAATTAATAGAAATAAAGAAAAGAAAAGAAAGATTAAGGGCAACAAAGACCCAATGAATTAAAAGAAATAAAGAAAAGAAAAGAAAGATTAAGTGCAATGAAGACCCAATGAATTAATAGAAATAAAGAAAAGAAAAGAAAGATTAAGGGCAACAAAGACCCAATGAATTAATAGAAATAAAGAAAAGAAAAGAAAGATTAAGGGCAACAAAGACCCAATGAATTAAAAGAAATAAAGAAAAGAAAAGAAAGATTAAGTGCAATGAAGACCCAATGAATTAATAGAAATAAAGAAAAGAAAAGAAAGATTAAGGGCAACAAAGACCCAATGAATTAATAGAAATAAAGAAAAGAAAAGAAAGATTAAGGGCAACAAAGACCCAATGAATTAAAAGAAATAAAGAAAAGAAAAGAAAGATTAAGGGCAACAAAAATCAATGAATTAAAAGAAATAAAGAAAATAAAAGAAAGATTAAGGGCGACAAAGAACCAATGAATTAATAGAAATAAAGAAAAGAAAGGAAAGATTAAGGGCGACAAAGAACCAATGAATTAATAGAAATAAAGAAAGGAAAAGAAAGATTAAGTGCAAAAAAAATCAATAAATTTAAGAAATAAAGAAAATCAGAAAAATAAAGCAAAGAAAATAGAAATTAATCGAAGAGCCTGAGCAAAAAAACAACGCATGAAAGAAAAAGAAAATGAAGAAAACGAAGAACTGGCGAAGTAAGAGAACAATGTGAGCAAAAGCAATAGTAACGTCAAATAAATCGAAGAACAAACATTAAAAAAGCTGATAAAAACAAAGAATATCGACATAAAAATGGAGTAAAGAAAAAAATAAAAGGCAAAGAAATATTAAAATATGCAAACAATGGTAATAAAACTTGGAAGTAATGATTTCAAATATTTAAATGTTGTAGATTAATTAAGAAAGAAAGAAATAAGAAGTAAAGGAAGGATGAAAAAGAAAGTAATATACTAACAATATACCAAAGCATACTTCTAAAGCAAACATTAAAGAAAATAATGTACCAAGGGATTACAGATAAATTAAAATAAAAGCGAGCATAAATATATAAAGATGAAAGGAAGACAATAAATAAATAGAATTTAAGAGAAAGAATTTAAATGATATCAAACTTAAATAAAAAAAACAGACGATAAGTTTGACCTAAAATCGAAAGAAGCCAAGGAATATAAAAAAAGACTGGATGAAAGAATCTATACGAAATATTTAATCCAAATATATAAAAAAAACAATCAATAAATAATTAACAAGTAATGATATAAAAACGAGTAAATAAAATAAAGGAAAAAATCGGAAAAATATAATTAAGAAAGTGCGTAGGAAAGCATATCTGAAATCTATGAAAGTTGGAAAAAACGAAACAGTAAATTCAGAACGTAAACAATTAACGAAATTAGAAAGTATAAAGGATTGGATGAAAATGCATATGCAGAAAATGAAGAAGAAATGAGAGAATGATGCCTGACACATTGTATGGTGGAAATAATATGGATAATAATAGAGAGGACAAAATGACGAAACTAAAAGGAAGATGAAACCGATAAAGTAAAAGCGATGAAATAAAAGCGATGAATATATTGGCATTATTTACAATCGGAAAAATCGTCATCTTTGTTGATATTAACCCAAATATTCGGATATTTTGCATTTTGGTTTTCTTCATTGAAAACATATTCAGTAGGCCTAGCAAGGTTATGAATGCAATATGGATTCCATCAATGAATACTTAATAATGAGAGATCTTAGTGGAGACCGACTGGCTTGACAAGAAACTTTTAACAATCTTATGAAAGTGAAACGGCAACAACTAGAACCAGATTTAGCAGGAAGTCTACATCAGCAACAGAAGTGCAAAGAAAGTTTGATGAAATCTTATTATTCTAGTTTAAGTTAATCCCGACAATGTTGGCTCGGAAATTATATGGCATAATAATTGTGACTCTTGTGATTAGATACTCAAACACAGCAGATACAAGATTGGAAACAACTGAATAATACTGATTAAATGAAATGATAAGAGAAAATATTTCTGGATGTGGACATAGCGGTGAGAACGATATACAACCGTATATTGAATTATATATTTAGTTTAAAATCCGCTGCTGTTTAACATGTTGGACAAATAGGGGATGAAATCCGGATAGGAGAAAGGTCCAAATATTGTGTTATCAACAAAACATATGCGCACATTTGTCTGACTATAAATAATGCAATAATAAAATATCATAATATCCGAAATACAGAAAGAAAAACATTAGAAAAGATTTAATGAAAATAACAAATGTGTTGAATAAAATAATCGAAAGAAAAAGAAATATGAAAAAAAATATATTTGTTTTTTATTCATAAACTTTGACTGAACTCTTAAGAATAAACGAAAACATCTTCGAAAACAATGTTAACTATTTTCATTAAATTTGTCCAAGGAAGAAAAACTGCGTATCAGTGTAGTTTGGCATGTTTATATTTCCTCAATGGATGTCGGAAATATTGTAACATCAGATGTTAATTACACTTTTCCCGTTTCCCTAACAGTGAATAGAAACTTATTTATAAAAAAGGAGAATGAAAAAGGAAAGTAAACGAAAGTGATTTTGTAGGAAACAGCTGCCTCCCATACAAAAATATCGAGAAATCTAATATAGAAGTCATATTTATTCGGGGCAGATGAAACGTTTTATTTCATATATGCCATCATTCTACTGGTTTTCCGAAATGTAAGAATCTCCGGTGTTTAAAATAATGATTTTAACATAGTTTGATATTAAATTAATTACGGATATAACATTTACTTATAATGCGTGAGTGAATATCAACTGAATTACGTGAAACTTATAGAAGTTTCCAAAAAAATATATTTTTATATATATATATATATATATATATATATATATATATATATATATATATATATATATATATATATATATATATATAATAATATATCTATGTAAATGTGTATTGTTACATAACTACCACACAAAGATGTTATTATAATAATACCGGGAATAATAACAAGTTTTAAAGAGGATAATACATTAGGAAAAAATAAACCTCTGGAATTTGATTCGCCAAAACTTTTCTCTGACATTTCTTATATATATCACTCACATTCATAAAAGAATCACACACAAATATAAATTGAATCTAATATCTAAGTGTCAGAATTATTATAAATAAAAGTATTACTTTTTAGATTAAGTGTTAATGTTGATATTATGTAAAGAGAAGGTTTTAGCATAACACACAGAATGTTATTTAATTTCTCATAAGATAATCGATCCGGAACATTGTAATAGTAAGAAGAAATTGTAGAACAATAGACTCCATGTAAATAATATGAATAAAGACAAAACCTCATTACAGAAATTAATACAGAAAAAATTCAAGCATTCTCTCTGCTAAATTCGAGAGCCGACAAAAAATGTCATGTATCATAACATATCATTTCTATTGATTGTTCAGAGGTTAACACAGGGATTCTAAAAGGTGTGTGATCTTGAAAGCTTCTGCCATCCATAACGTCTAAATATGCAAAGAACATTAATTACCATTCGTATAATTAACTCCACAGTTTATCGCCAAGTGAATTGGTCACTTTGAAATGTCTCCTATTCATTTCTTTTCATTTATCCCAGTGTTGATCAACGAAGCAAGGACGACTTCACTTTGAGTTTCCAAATCTCCTACAAGAGACAGATGATATATTCCTCTAGTCAATAGACGGCCGATATGAGCTGTGACACGGACGATGGCACTAGTCCTCTAAACGTGGCAAGACATTTATTGTAAGTGTAGAGAAATAGATGTCTGCCAAATAATTCTTCCGCGTTAAAGAGTGGGTGCCAAAACTGTCTGAGATGACGAACTAAGTGACCTCTTAATATGAAAGTTTAATATTTTAAATATGTGTGTCTGAAGATTTTACCAGTTTGGTAAATGGGGGGAAAGATTTAAAAAAGGAAATATTATAAGCTTAGAGCGTATCTTAAAGAAAAGTAATATATAAGTGCCAATGACATTTTATATTACATGATCCATAGTAGAGAATAAATAAGTTAGAATTTTGTGCTATTGAAGAAGTTAAGCATTGGGAGATATTGATGGAAAAATCAATTGGGATTGAGAATACAGGAAAAATACATTCTCTGTCTATGCATATATCTAAGAATCTATATATCTATCATTTTGAGAGAAAATGTCTCCGTTATACGAGCACTCACACAAAGACATAGACGGGATAAAAGAAACATAATTTTCCAAGTGATGCAAGGTCAGGTAATTCTGGATAACAGCGTCCAGGAAGGAAGCAACACATAAAAGAGGATTTTAAAAAATGCAAGTAAATACGAGAAAAACTTTATTTGAATAAAGTGTTATATATATATATATATATATATATATATATATATATATATATATATATATATATATAGATTAACAGAATAAAATAGGCAGCATATAATTTTATATTACAAAGAGTTAATTATACCTTGAATCAATTAGCAATTATTGGCGAAATCCCTTCGCTAGTAGACATAATTATAAGCATTATACTACTACTAATCCACTGAATGATGAGATCCTTATGTATAAAATGGATACGGTGTTTTTTAATTCAGCTAGTACTTTCAAATGCTTCATACATTCATCTTCAGGCTGTATGTTTTCCTTTAGAATCAAAACTGGAAGACGAAATAAATGTGTTTTTCCGATCGAAAGATGTTTTTAAGAATGAGCTATTTATTAACGGCTATGTAGTGTTGGACCGTGCAAATCGCAACGCTAAATTTCAAATATTACAAGTGATAATTTTATGAATTTTGAAATTTGGTAAATCTACGAATTTGTTATAAGTTTTTTTCAGTTAACATGACATGAAGTAAGTAGATAGTTCAATTAACAGAGTGATTTGTCTTAATTGTTTTTTTCTCAGGAATACTTTACTGCAGCTCAATTGTTTTTCATGAACATAATAAAATAGGCAGCATATACTTTATATTACAAAGAGTTAATCATACCTTAAATCAATTAGCAATATTAATGCAATTATTGGCGAAATCCCTTCGCTAGAAGACATAATTATAAGCATTATACTACTAATAATCCACTGAATGATGAGATCCTTATGTATAAAATGGATATGGTGTATTTTTTAATTCAGCTAGTACTTTCAATAACTCAACTAGATCCTCTATAAAAAAAACAATGTAGTGTATCAGTTTACATGACTGTACAGGAATTGTAACTCTGATACTAATAATAAGTCCACCACATATATTGGTTTTACTATAACCACCCTGTCTCATAGACTTACCTGTCACCTTTCTTTATCTCAGTTCCATTAAACAAGATTTCTTAGAAAACTAATGCCATGTATCTAACATTAGAGAAACATTACATTTCAAACCAGTCACAATATATTAAAATTCATCAAAAACATGTTTTCTGTTGGTCATGTACAACTTCATAAAACTGAATTACGAATATAATAATTGCGTCTGCTATTCCGTGGCCATTATCGTCGCATAGTAATGTTCTATGTACAAATAACAGGATGTCATGTTTGATGGGGAACATCTCTGTTGTAATGTCCATATAGCCACTCTGATGATGGCTCATATGAGCCGAAATCTTAGATCGATGTACAGCATAATAAAAACGTATCCAAATGTTGGATAGATTTGACTTTATTTTCTCTTGAAACTAAAGCCTCTATACGAAACTTAGAACGGCTTATTATCAAACATAATGGATATTCGCTATCTGTTACATAAACAATATATATATATATATATATATATATATATATATATATATATATATATATATATATATATATGTATATATGTATTATTGCATGTTGGTTTATGTATATATCGAAATAGTGATTAGTTTAAATGTACACCAACCCTGATGTGTCATTTCATACGGAAATGTAATTTTCTTGGGCGCTTTGAAGTAATAAAAATATTTTTATTTTGTTTTTCCAATTGAATACATGGAAGATGATGCTCAGCTTGTGCATACGCAGTGTGCGATGGAAAAATGTCGTCTAAATGACGCAAAAATGAAAAGAAAGCTGACATCTTTTAACAGATATATTTTCAATAATTATCCCAAAATATATTGAACTACGAAAGAAAAAATATGTATCATAAAAACCTTATTGGCTTCAACTAGGTTCTCCAGGCCACTTCGGAATCTCATGCAACTCTTCTGGACGGTCACTTTGTATAAGTTGTGAATGCTACCATAATCCCTGCTTTCAATTCATTTTTGATATGACAAGGAGTTTTTTGTTTAATTTGGCCTCTCTCTCAACTCTGCCCAACACATAATAATCAAGGAGGTAGCAGTCTGGAGAGTTTAATGGCCAGATGTAAGAGATGATATGCTCGCTGAAATTTTCTGAATGCCATGACAGGGTTCTCCTATTTGTGTGGAATGTAGCAGAGTCTTGTTTCCAGATATAGGGTCTTACAGCTGACCCTATTTGACACAAGGCAGCGCTGCCTCCTCATGGCACTTGATATAGGCCTTGGTGTTAACTCCCAGTGCCTGTGAGAAGATGAATGAAAACAAAACTTCGCCATCAGTAGTGATCACTCCAAACTAATCCTCATTAAACTCATCCAATTCTTTTTGAATCTTCTGCGCAGTCTTCAGATTGACACTCAGACGCTCTGAAATGTTTGTATTGTAGCTTCCAGCGCGAATGCCAAGCAGTACACCATGTCGTTTATAAATTTATTGCGGAGGGAATCGCGTCATGGTGCTATTTTTCTCGAAACGTGTTTACACCAGAAGTTTATCCATATTGTCATACTTATTTCCTTAAAATTGGTTTGGGTTCACTCAGTGAAATTATTCATATTTTCATGAAGAACATTTGAAATCTGTACTTCAGTTCGCAATGAACTATTGTCACAAGAATGGGAATGTTAAACTCGTAAGTATGTATAATGTATATTAGCCAATAGCCGCCGCTGTTACTTCGGGGAAAATAAATAATTCAATTCAACTCAATGATATTTCGTCAATTTGGGCGGCGGGAAAATATTAAACAGAAACTGAATAGATTAACCATTAACATTCTGAGTTTATATGAAACATATCTGAAAGCTAATCATGACTTGAGAAATAAAAGACACGGCGTGATTCTGACAAGTGAATGTGAAGTAGAGTCGAGTTCAAATTCCAGTCGAATACATGACATTCACTTACGTGCGGATATCCTTGGGAAAGTTAAGAATCCTCTTCTTTTCTCGCCAGTTCTGGATAAATAGCAGGAATGGCCGAGTTCTATATCCTTGGATTGCAACTGGTCTACCGCAGGAAGAAATGGCAACCTACTGCGTGAAAACTTATCTGCCTCGTCATTCATGTATCAAAAGTTACATGATCGCCTAAGTGAGTATCATGCATGGCACATAACTGAAAATATAACCAGTTCAATAAATACTTTATAGTTGTATAAGACCCAAAGGCATGTAAAATAAATTGATAAATTCTACAGTCAACTTGTTAATGCCAAAACTCAACCGAAATCAACAGGAAATCACCACTATCACAGGAGACCTAAATGCTATACAAGGTAAACATGTAGGCGGTTAATTATTTGGCAAATCCAGGCGATGGTCACATAACAGAGACTGAAATATGAGTTTAATAGTGCGCAGCGAACAATCTTAAAATAAACAATGCCTGGCCTCAAGATCCATACATTCATCTCGAGTTGCTTGACAGACTCCAATGCAGGATCTGCAGTATAATCGATCCTGATTTGGAAACAGGATTTCAGTGAATTCTCACCGACGTCATGTGCCTTCCCTCTGTTGTTTCTGCAATGACTCCATGACAACTACTTTTAGGAGCTTTTTGCTTGGTGCACTGACTACATTAAGCGTTCAACTAAATCTTTAAATTGGTCCCACCGGTTTACAGTTGAAATATTTAAATTAACCGCAACTTCTACACCATTAGCTTATTTTCTAGCAATATCAACCTGTGGAACTCCCTTTCCCTGAAAAGCATTAATGTTTGAAATTTAAAAGCAAAGTCAATCGACATCTTCTATCTTCTTCAATTTACTTCACATATTTCCTTTCCTCGGTCTCCCATATACCCAGCCTTCTCTCGCATTTTCACTCAATGTAAGCTCTGCCATCCTCAAAATTGTTTATATGGATATACGTTATTTTATAGTTATGTGTCATATGATCCGGAAGCTTAGATCAAGGACGACCTAAGTTAAAAAAAAACATCCAAATGTTGAACTATTTTTGTTTTTATTTTCACCCAAAATTATAGCAACAATCCGAAGTTTAGAACGGCTCAGGATAAAGTATAATAGACATACATTGTCTATAATATTTAAAAATATATATTTAAATAATGATTTACTGCCCCACTACACTAAATACATACATACATAATGGACTCTACCGTCGGTTTCCAGGTATCATGATCTGACAAATTAACCAGTTGATTCAGTTATGAAATTTTGTGCGCTCATCTTAAGTGGAACTTAATAACCGCTAATGATTTACAAAGGAGACCACATATGGACCAACACTGATGAATGGTGGATCAGATCACTGCTAGATTGGATGACATTTTAGATCATACTTTCGCTTCTTGAAGACGATTCAGACAAGCAGATTGAAAACTGCTGAGTCTAGTAAACACGTTGATCTCCATTCTAGCCGCTCCAAGGCTAAACATACACACACACACACACACACACACACATATATATATATGCAGAATATATCCGTTTAATTAAATAACATATTATGTATATGTTATTTTACAATAATATCTTCAAGTTATCTAATAATCTCGATGTTAAGATGAAATTTATGAAGGACGACGCCATATTTTCTATTAACCCAAGTACTTTCGATCTCCTCTTCAGTGGTGAATTACGAAGTCTAACTTAATGAAACTATTGTGAGGGGGAGTTCTGTAAATTTTGAAGATTAATCATTGTGTTCAGATATTTTATGAACACGCGTTCACAATGAAAGGGAGCTAACCAGAGATAGTAAAATGCAACATGGTTTTAAATGTCAGTCAACTCCAAAGTATTTTAAAGCATTGCTTCTCGTAATAGATTTTGTTCAATGTTGCCTTGTGATTTTAATTTACATATATATATATATATATATATATATATATATATATATATATATATATATATATATATATGTGTGTGTGTGTGTGTGTGTGTGTGTGTGTGTGTGTGTGTGTCCTGATGATGCGTCTAAGGATGAAACAGACTATTGCCACTGGGTGTTAAATTTATATTGACATATGCTCTATCAATTAAATAGCATATACTAAATGTATAAATTATCTCAAAGAAACACAGACACAGACACACATATATGTATATATATATATTCACACACATTGAAGTGACTATGAAAAATATATTTTAATTTAATCTCGTAAATATATACAAGATTACATAAAGTCTCTTTCTAGAATTGCTATCGGGAAATACATTTTATAACGCTCGTTGTTGTAACCAAGTACGAATATATATACTCATCTCAAGCATGGAAATTTAAGTGTATCACTTCTTCATTGTATAATGAATATAATCATGGAACTATAACCACATCATTGCTCACTTGAACGGAGAATAAGGCGCACACTCCCAGAGTGTGTGTATATATATATATATATATATATATATATATATATATATATATATATATATATATATATATGTACATATATATATATATATATATATGTGTGTGTATATATATATATATATATATACATATATATATATATATATACATACATATATATATATATATACATACATATATATATATACATACATATATATATATATACATATATATATATATATATATATATATATATATATATATATATTGATAAGAGGGTATTTTTATGGATATTTAAGTTTTTAATAGATATTAAATGTTATAAGCTTCTTAATGCATTAGTGAAATAGAAATTTCATAGCACGTCTTCTTTACATTAACTTTGCCGAGACGTCGCAATGGCTGCGCTAAAAATGTCTGAGCTCTTAATAAGGTTTTGAAATTTATAACTTTCTTAAAGCAGAATAGTTTACTATTAATTCTTTATGAGTCGTCTCGGGAGGCACTAAAAGAGAATAAGATCAACTGCGCATGTCAGCGTGTAAATATATGTGTCAGAAAGTATGCGTTCTGAAAACGTTATGCCTGAAGGAGAATAAGTTTATGGAAACATTTTAATAATAGAAACTGAGCAATGACATACACATACTTAAATCCCGCAATATATCTCCCCGTTTCTCTTTCACATCACACTCACACATACACATGCACATATACATGTATACATTTTCATCGCTCGATGTCTTTTCTGGACTTGAAGAACCATAATTCTAAAACTACTTACTACCATTTTCTGCTCTGACAAATATGTTTTTTTTACAATATTCTCGATTAAACTTATGCCGATAATTCTTCTATGAGATTTATCCTTCTGTAAATCATTTATTTAAGACAAATATTGACCTATTACGTGGCATTGATTGGTTATTAAATAAAGTTGTATAAGTGTAAGGAGTAAGAAAAACGAAATACAACTTATGGGATTATATAGGTGAGACATCGTTTAAACATAGAACTAAAGAACTTCAGATAATAGTGGTCGGGAAAACATCATGTTGGGAGATTTTGTTCTTGAAATTGACGTTCATGGGAAGATAAACTACATCTTAAATATTATATATTAATTGTGTTTATTTCTGAGATGATGCATTATGTACACTATTTACATTATTCGGACTATTGTCCTCATCTTTGTTGTCAAGGACACATAGCAAAGTTGGTTAGATACAGTGACAGGACCCAAAGAGTGTGAGTTCAATTACCGGTTAAGGCAGTGAAAAACTTGAAAAGGGGAATTAACAGGAGATAACTGATAACTGACTTCCATTATACATGGAACTAGAACAGTCTACCCCAGCGAGCCAAAATAAAGGGTTCAGTTCGATATTCCAACCACCTGAAGAAGGTCGGAGTGTACAACGGCCGAAACGTTGTAATAAATATGGCGACAAAGATGAGGACAATAGTCCAAATAATGTAAATAGATTACATGTTAAATCTAGATTACATGTTAAATCTTATATTCTAAATCTTACATCTGACTAGTGAAAGACGAAGCAAATGGGTATTCCGGGATTTAGCTGAGTTACGACGAGTAGAACATGTGCAAAGATTTTATTCTGCGCGCATGTGTGTATACAGATGTGTGTGTGTGTGTGTGTGTGTGTGTGTGTGTGTTTGTGTGTGTGTGTGTGTGTGTGTGTCTAAGATTAATCAACTCTGAATAAAATTTGTATCTATACTCGGTTTTTCATTCCGTTTAGATTTTTAAAGCCATATGCCCTAAAGAAGTAACCGGTCATGGTATTCCACAGCTTTCCATCATTTTATATATGTAAAAAAATATTGCATATGAATATAATGATGTTTTTTTTGTTTTGTTTTTTTTTCTGTTGCATTCTCCATTGATTTGAATTCAGAATAAAGATTTTCTTAAAGTGTATTCTGTCCGTCTGTTCAACCCATATGCAGATAAAACGCTTCATGGATTTCTAAGGAGTATAAATGCAAAGTTAATGAAAATTCAACATATATAAAGACTGGATTCGATGACTACTTATTGACATAAACTTTCAATAGTCACAGCAGAAGATATTTTTGTTTAAGCCATATTAAAATGTGTTTCTTCTCTCTGGCAAGTTTTTCAGATTTCAGCATTGAAATTAAGCATATATTTCCTGATAACTTATGAAGGTTTTATATTTTTTAAATCATTTTCGCAGATATTTGGATGGCGTTGTTTCTATAAGTATGTATTTAGTTTCTTTCGTGACTTTCGAGTTTTGACATTTGATAACTCAATGCACGTCAAATAACAGTAGACTTAGACATAAAAAAGCAAAACTTTGTCAATATATTAATAAAGCGTAATGACAAAAAACGGTTTCGCGTGAAGACGCAATAATAAAAAGAATGTACAAATATTACGTGGCAGACCGACGCGTAAAAACACATCACCCACAAAAAAGACATTTTATTGGCACCTATTGCCAAGAATATATCAAATCACCAAATATTCAAGCAAATAGATGATGGAATTCGAAAACAAAGGGAATACAAACGGAAGGTTGTTCTGAGAAACTATAAAAATATAAGATCCAGACAAACCCCTGTATTGCAATATGTCTCTTAATAATAAATAAAACATAATTCAACAGATGATATTAATTTATTTATGGTAATAGGATGTTTGGCGATTGCCTTACTGGGTTTCTGTCGTTCGATACTGTCTCTGTGAAAAATTCCCCTTTTATCGTAGTCAGTCTTCTTGACCGATCAAAATGAAGTATCTCTCATCAAGCAGATGAAAAGCATCTTCATATCTGAGTTGTGTTTCTCTTTAGATAAATTATTTTAGATACAATGTATGTGTAGAGAAACAAAATGAATGAAAAATAGATGTTCCTCTTGCTCTCACTTTATATATATATATATATATATATATATATATATATATATATATATATATATATATATATTACACGCGTGCGAGTGCGTGCGTGCGTATAGATCTGTCAAACAATAGAGAGTGCTTTTACTTATTGTGAGCAACATTATGTATGCATAAATAGGTTTATATAATAAAGGAGAGAGTTAAAAAAGGATATCGAAAACCCAAACATACATAGCTATGCAGAGTCACACACGCACACACTCAGCAATAACAATGTGTGTGTATATATATATATATATATATATATATATATATATATATATATATATATATATATATATACACCCACACGAATATACACACTTGCACACATCATATTCACTCAATCCCTAATGAACCAAATGATAACACACACCCACAGCAATATACACGCTTACACATATCATACCCACTCACTCCTTAAGAACCAAATAACACGCATACACTTAACAGAGACACATCCCTTTCTCCAGGAACCAATAAATCTGTCAGACTGACCAAGGGAATTCAGAGCAGCATGGATCCATCCAGCTCTTATCTCAACAACTTAAAAGAGACTGTTTGACCAACACAAGGAATGTTGAAACATTCATGTTAAAAAGATAAAAAAAACAAATGAAAACTACAGACAAAAGTTCATTTTCTCCATGAAGATATTCATTTCTCTAGTTCACTGCTACCAGCAAGCAGAAATATTTTTTTCTCCTGATGATGGCCATATTGTCCGAAACTAGTCGAGGAATCTAAAGGAAATAATAATAATAAAATCGAAAGAATATTAATCTACAACCCAGTGTTTCTGAAGATTTTTATTTTTTAATAATTTTTATTGTTCAAAATATAATCATGAATAACAGACACGGGACTGACCGAGGACATAACACCAACAGAACCAATAAACAGCGAATTATTGACTATCCGTATGAATAGAGCAACCAACAAATTAATTTTTTTAATAATTTTTATTGTTCAACATATATATATATATATATATATATATATATATATATATGGGAGAATGGTGCATGCGCAAAATTATTTTACTCTTATCGTTTCTAAGCCTATTATATGTCAAAACACATTTAACCATAATTAGATCGAAGATATATTGCAAGCTGTTTTACATTTTTTTACCTGTCTTCCTCATATCGGAAGCAATGATTTCATCCGATCTGTAGATGGCGGTTTTCAGTGGAGGTTAAACTTAATTGGCCACCGAAGATTGAGTCTGGAAGTAATAAATCATGGCATAGACATTAACATCTCGAAAGAGAAATGCGCCTATGAATGCATGTGTTAGATGGAGAGAGAGTAATCTTAAGAATGCATTTAAGAATTTAAGCCAACAATATTTATTGCGAATAGCAGTCTCTATAAAATTTGTATAAAGTTAAAAAATAAATTGAACAAGCACACACACACACGGATACACACTCACACAAGCATTTATATATACATATATATTTTTTTATTCTTTTACTATAGATAGATAGATAGATAGATATTTTGACTTAACATGATTAAACTTATCTTCTTACCGAAGATAGCCAATGTCCTGCAAGCTATAAAATATCAGTGATGAAAAGTTCCTAAATAGATCACACCTTCATAGATAATATTTCTGAGTGAAATAAAACACATGGAAGGAACAATATTTAAAGGTAATTTGCAGAAATATATTACATGTAAACAATTAAAATTATTCTCACAACAAATACCAGTAATAATAATAATAATAAAAAAAACAAAAAATACAACAAGACATCAACG
The DNA here is from genome assembly GCA_964036315.1 of Acanthosepion esculentum. Classification (NCBI taxonomy): domain Eukaryota; kingdom Metazoa; phylum Mollusca; class Cephalopoda; order Sepiida; family Sepiidae; genus Acanthosepion; species Acanthosepion esculentum. The sequence goes on from OZ038495.1 coordinate 8,037,728, forward strand.
ACATTTATGGCAACCATTTGCAGAATAATTGCAAGCCGGAGGTAATCGTTATACAACGAATCATTAAAAACCAAATTTCTGCTATAAAACCTGAAAAAAAAATAAAACTCAAAATTAACCTAGTGATGTCCAATAAAATAAATAATTTTCACTGCTCCGTACATGATTATTTCTTGGCATAAATCACTTAGCTATACCAGCTCCTCCTTGGCCAGACTCCTCAAGTGTGACATTTCTGACAAAAGTGCGCTAATACGGCTCATATCCAGCCATATTTTACAACAGACTATAAGAAAGATTCTGATTGATAACACTAGCGTCTTATATATATCCCATCACTGAAAACATCTCGCTGTGAGAAAATCCTTTACATTAAGCATATGGCAACGTTGTAATTCTCACCTTATTCAGCCGTGGAAAGAGTGTGTTGAAGGATTTAAAAAAAAATAATTCTGCTCGGAATAAACATATTACTATTTCGATACCACAAAACTACATGTTAAACAGACAAACACAAGATAAATTTAATGACACATAACAAGAAACATCCCATGAAAATGACTAAAGATTTGACCGAAAGCGCTTGGAACAACTGACACTACGGAAAATTTTTATACTCCATTACTCCCATCAACCGATAAACTGTAAGAATATTTGAAACAACTTTTCCTTTTTGCCATATTAAAAAAAAACATGCTTGAAAGAAAAGTTGTTGGCCAATTTTTTTGTACAGATACAGACACACACAGACACAAACACACACACATATATATATTCTTTTTTATAACACTAATATTTTATGACTTGTTCTGGTAATAATTTCTTCGAATACATGAAGACATATCATGTTAACTCAGCAAATGGAAAGACACGGTCTCATCATTTCTTTAAAGGTAGAGCATATTGATTTAGATTCTACAGCAGTAGCCAAACGTAAAGAGCTAATTAGTTTCCTAATACCATCGGAACACGTTCATGTTACAAATTATCAACAAGAACCCCAGAAAGACAATTAAGTACATTTCTCATGATCACATGGTAAATATAGACGATATTCGACTTATTGTGCATTATAGTGATTTACTAAGCGCGTCTAAGTTTTGGCACAAATCCGAAAGTATGTGACACACAGTGAATATCTTATTCACTACTCAGGTTTAATTCATCTAACGAAACAAGCTTGCTAAAAGCACGTCGAACAACGACTTCGAAAGAAGATATATGTGGAGAGGCCAAATCATGTCTGCAAAGACAAAAGATAAAAATAAACCTAGCTTTCTGCGCAAAATGAAACATCAAGACCCTCAAATGTTTTGCTTTTACTCTGCTGAGAACGAAAACGCCAGCCAATGGAATGAGAGACTTATGCGGTTACGTAAGTGATAGTTGTGGGAGTCGTGAGCAAAGATTAAGATGCAATATATCCTCTCTTCTTTCCTCCAGGCTCGATCTGACAACTACATAAGTTGCGTATTCGTAATGGGAAGTCACTCAATGTCACATAACAATATAACATCTATGAAGTCTGCCATAACTAACTAAATGCTGAAAAAAGATAATGATCACGATTCGGGTTTGCCAATGTTTCGTAGCCTGGATTGAAGTAGAATCGATTCTTAGTGTAGGTTCATTATAAAGATGCTTGAAGGAGTTTCTCAACTCTATTAAGACCATTTTATTCTCAAGTCATTGCTTTCATGATTTCCTCGTCTCTTACTAAATTCAAGTTAAGATCTAGAGGAACTGAGTAGCACTGTACAATATAGATTTTCAGAAGATTATTCACATTTCTAAAATTTTGAATGTCTTCTTGTAGATTGAATCATTGCTCCAATGCGTAGTAACTCTTCACTATCTTCATAGGTACTAGATACAATTCCAAGTGATTTGACTAGCATGATATCTGAATAAGAATATTCCCTGGTTCTGTCAAAATCCATGATTTAACTCAGCTCTTTCATTTGACTAAACTTCACATACTGTGATGCATTAATCAATCCTTTTCTCTTGTTTTTCAAGTAATCTGTAACGGAAATTCGTAGTGCTTAAGCATTTCGACTTCATCCAAGCCTGGTATAAACTGTTACTTCAGCACATTGTATATTTGGTACTATTCATTTTATCATCCGTTCTAACCAATTTTCGACACGACTTTCTTTACCGGATTTGCTACAAACTGTTGGATTAAGCCAAATATTCGTTTTGAGATATCAAGAGCCACATCTCGAGTTTCGCCATTCCTACCTGGACCTTGAGAGATAATTTCAGTGATGACAGAGGGCATATCAACGGTAGACGTGGTGAAACAGAAGCCATATGGATTGTCTGAAATGAGGCCGTCCCATGCTTAACCCTCCCGCCCTTGATTAGAGCACAAGTAGTTCGCTACAAAAGAAGAAAGAGTCTAATAGAGCGATAATGTGAAGGGTTAGACAAGCTGGGAAGCAATAGGCATTTGTTGTAATGTTTGCAGAGAACAGGATCTATTTAAATGGCACATCTTTTGGAATGATTGCAGGGATACCATCAAATAGGCGTGGCATGTGGTGATCTAATTTAGAAATGATAGCAGAAAGCAAGGACAGAGTTATAATCATGTCGTTCAACAGAGCCTCAGTACTAGCGGTAATATATAGAAGTTATATTTCAGATGTCGAGAGTGCAATTTCATATGATCAATGTATATTTGGTCAGTAATCTTTTCTTTAAATATATTTCGTTAAATATGACGGAAAAGGGAGATTTTATTTTTTTATTAAGATTTTCCAACGTCCTTAGATTTTCCGTTTGGTGGAATTGTATACCTATAAAAGCTTTCCATATCATCTATTATCCCAAGAGCTTTTGTCTACGTCTTTAGATATTTTCAAGGGTGGGGGTTGTTAGTTTATTTTCAGGCTTTTACTGTGCCAGATATATTATCTGTGACTACTTCGAGCAGACGTAATTCCGAGGCATCATGTGACAGACATGGCTGGTTTTCTAGTAGGCGAATTTCTATTTTTAAAAGATTTTCAGCACGCCGTTACCATTGCTGAACAAGGTGAGGTTGTTGGTTCAGCAGAGCTGTTTCTCAAAGAGTGCCTCTCTTAGAACGAGATACTTTCTGAAATTTGATTATATAGGGCACTTGAGTTTTCAACCATTATCTTTTTTTAGGGTCCCCGTAGATTGTCGGTTGATAGACATTTTTATAGAGCTCTGATCTGATAAGTAATATGTGAGGCCTCTACTCAATGAGGTGAAATTTATGACAAGAATAACAGTTTGTTTTCTGGTGGGGGGTAGTAAAATCGATACACTATATTGTTAATCAACAGTTTAGATTTGATGGGGCAATTTTGATTATTGACGATAAATTTTGTGGCTTTCCATTATTTGTAGTATATATGTTTCACATGTTGTTCGGGAATTACAGCAAAACTATGGTGTTTAATAATTCTTCGTATAACGAATTCGTTCTGCTTAAAATCATTGTGTATCTGCGGTGAAGAAAAGAATAGCGGCTCGGATTGATGAATCGGAGAGCCGAGTTCGAATTCATTACATTTCACTTACGTGCTACTACCTTTTGTTCCAGCTATGAGTAAATAGCAGGATAGCCCAGGTTCCATAGTTTTGGATTGCAAGTGGTCTACCGCAGAAAGAAATGGCAACCTACTGCGAGAAAAAAAATCTGACTCATCAGGCATGTATCAAAAGATACATGATCGCCTAAGAGTATATAACGCATGGCATATAACTGAGTTACCGTCAAATATGTTGGTTATATGCTGGGTGGTATTTTTATTACTGGAGTCGTGTATTATTTCTAAGAATAATTTTGTTCATCCATGATGTAGTTGGGAAAAATATTGTTGAGTCATGTTTGTTTGATGTGTTTTAGTTCATTCAGACTTATTCCTTGGGTAATATAATTTAGGTAGGGTATTTTTAGACATTTTTTGACTGCTATTTTATATTTTTCCAGGCATTGATTATCATTGTTTTGAAGTATTTGCTTAAATAAATATAATGTTTAATAATAAAAAAGAGTATCTACTCAAATATAAGTATCCATTTAAAATAAGGTTTGAACAAATAAATCTAAAATATGTCGGATTTAATCAATGACATAAAAACAGACTTTCTTTACGTTAGGGTACGTCACAGTGCAGATATATATATATTTCGAGAATCGGAAAAGATAGGTTTTCAAACGTACTATTCGAAATTTTTTGATCAGAGAGTCCTACGTGGGCGACAGGCCAAGGCGCATCTAATGACGGTTTACCCTATGTGACTCAGATTTAAATCCTGCCGGAGAAAATCAGACAAGAAAATAGCAAAGACCCCATCCTGAAATGGGAAATATTAAAATGGGATATATATATATATATATATATATATATATATATATATATATATATATATATATATATATAGTCAAACCTAGAGTGAGCCAGACAAACCTACCAAGGTTTGCACTTAGGTATATCGTCAGGGTCAGCTGGCTAAAGAGGCAAAAGTAAACGGCGTATATATAGGCGACAACCACGACCAAGGAAAAAAGAAAAAAGAAAAGAAAAGGCGACACCGAGGGGGATGGGGTATAAATTTATTCAAATAACTAAAAGGGGAGTGGATATTTTAAGAAAACACAAACAATAACGATAACGAAACAATCGGGGGAGAGAGGCTTATTTCAGTAACCATGTTTTTATGTGCCTACATTTGTTAAGGATCTCGGTTTTAGAATTTAGTAGATCATTAGGTTTATTATATAATGCTATGGCTAATTTTTCCTCAGTGCATGGCTTACAGAATTTATGGCCCGCTTTATATTTGGTGCATCTTTTTAATATTTCCCATTTCAGGATGGGGTCTTTTCTATTTTCTTGTCTAATTTCCTTGTCTGATATATATATATATATATATATATATATATATATATATATATATATGTGTGTGTGTGTGTGTGTGTGTGTGTGTGTGTGTGTGTGTGTGTGTGTGTGTGTGTGTAATTTGCCAGCAATCCCTATTTTATGCAAGTGTCATTATAGACGACTGACAACGTACAGCGTTTAAGCATTTTATTTAATTTAGCTTGTGCTTGTATAAGTGCTTTCTTTTCTGGACATGATGTGTGTAAATATTTGCCAAACGTTCAAATTATCCGAACACTTTCGGCGATTTTTTTTAGCCATTATCAAAAATGATTTTTTTTTATTTTAAATGAATGTATATATAAATTATTTACTATTAATCTAGAGATATATTACCGCTTTTCTTATTTTCCAAACAAGGTCATCTCGTTGTGACAGTTTTCATAGTTGATGTTATTGAGCGTTGCATTTTTCTTTTCTTTTTTAAAAGTGTCTCTGTTATTGTTAGTCTTTATTACATGTGGATGAAGCTGTGATACTTGTATTTTGTACAAGTATTTTGCGGATGGAATATGGTATGTTTCGGCTTGGGTTTAAATGAATACTATCTGAGCTATGATCAGGTGTGAGTAATGTGACTATTCTTGATTGATATGTATTCGTATGCCCAGTATAATTAGTCATGAATTTCAATTGATGAGGAAGGCATTTGCTTGTGGCTCATGCGAATTCATAAATAATATAGGCTCTCTGTATTTTAGATCTTAAAAGTGCGTTGTGATTGTTGGTTAACTATTTTAATTATTACTAATTAGATAATAAAATTTTATTGTTGTGGTCGACTGTGTTTGTGTATTTCTTTATAATGTTTCTTACAGAATATTCATCTTGCTTATAGTTAACGTGTATTTCTTTGTTTTATAGAAAATGTTAATATTATTGTTTTTTATCTGTATGTTAAGTAATGCTTTGCGTTTCTTTGAAAAGAAAAAGACTAATCTGGTGATCGATGAGGTAGTTCGAAAAACCGTTGTTAAATATAGTCTATTCACATTGTTGGGTTCTTTAAGAAAAAAAGGGCACATTTTCATTCTCCAAACATTGTCTGCTACCCAAGGCCATAGTGCACATATTTCGTTGTAGAAGAGATTGTTTCCTACCTTTCCGAAGTGTATCTTGGAGTAAGCCAATGTAGCGAAATATTGAAGAATTCAATCGTAGTTTTCCGGGTTCTGATCCTGAGACATTAATCATTACATCACTTGAACATGCTAGCTTAAATCTCGATATAACTAAGTAGTCATCCATCTAAGTATTGACCACTTTCAAGCTGGATATATATATATATATATATATATATATATATATATATATATATAAACATATATATATATATATATATATATATATATATATATATATATATAAATATATATATATATATATATATAAATATATATATATATATATAAATATATATATATATATATATATAAATATATATATATATATATATATATATATATATATATATATATATATATATATATATATAAATATATATATATATATATATATATATATAAATATATATATATATATATATATATATAAATATATATATATATATATATAAATATATATATATATATATATATATATATATATATATATATATATATAAATATATATATATATAAATATATATATATATAAATATATATATATATATATATATATATATATATATATAAATATATATATATATATATATATATATAAATATATATATATATAAATATATATATATATATATATATATATATATATATATATATATATATATACGTGTGGAGATATTGTTTTTATTGACAGTAATTGACGTAATATTCAGTTAACAGTATGAAGATAGCGTTCTCTAAATTCTTCCAGTTTGTAAGGTCACTTTGTTTTGTTATTATTTGTTACTTTGTTTAATAAATTAATTTCATTTGTTGCCTTGAGAAAGTCGACATTGGACAAAACGCGTCGAAACTTTTACAGTTTTCCTATTGTCTTTTACATTTATAAATATTGTCTTTTTCTACAGGTTAACTCTGAGAAAATTTTTATATATACATACATTATATATATATATATATATATATATATATATATATATATATATATATATATATATATGAAAAGGATAGGGATGTAAATATATTGTAAATGTATTCAGTAAAAAGGGAAATCATCATGTACTTTAATTGTTATGGAGGATGGTGGTGGTGTCTAAAATAACAGTGGGTATTTTATTTTAGATGTTTTTAATCGTCTTCACATTCATTAAATAAAAATTGTTTTATATGAGGCCAAGTGTTTAAAATTACGGATTTTTGGTTTAAAAAAATGTTTGTTTTCCGGAATGTCATAATAGCTAATTTCTCATATTAGCATTATTTGCACGTGCGGATATAATTGTTATATGTTTTTAACTTTTTTTAAAATTGTCCACCTTACGACAGTGTCCCTGTTTGTTATTATTTTTAATTCCACATGTGGCGGGCAAGTTTGGTGAGGTAGGTAATGCTTGTTAGCTTAAAAATCGATGTGTGAGTGTACCATCTGCGCTTGAAAGTGGCTTTCGTGCAGCCTATATATGTTTAATTTGAGCATTTATATCTGTTACTTCTCGTTTATAAATAATAGATTCTGTTTTGCAAGCCCCATTTAACAGACGCACACACAAACACATAGGCAAACACACTCACACCTACACGCCCCATATATATATATATATATATATATATGCAAATGTTACGGCTAAACTAGTGAAACACATTAAATACGTTACTCAAACTGGTCTCAATTCAGCCTGTCATGTCTTTTAAAAAACCTCGAAGATTTAAGTGAAAAAATATCTTATTAATGCATTCAATTAGTGTAGCTTAAATTGTCATAAAATTTATCCAATAAAAATTCAATTTCCTTAATGGCTACGGCGTTTTTTAGCAGAAAATTTTAGACACATGTTTTCATTTACATCTGTTTAAATCAGATTCAATAAATTATATGGATTTTGGCAGCTCATCACAGATTGATGACAAAAAACTTAATTTATTAAATTTCCGCTTCTCTTTAATGCGTTAAGTTAAGTCTAGGGTGTTTTACATATTTAGGTATATAATTGGTGTGGAAAGACACGGTTTTAACGGAGATGCACTCATTAATTTCAGATTACTCTCTTTTTATTCACCATTCTCTTGATGTTTCTTGAATGGACTTTGAAGAAAGAAGACAGAGTAAGAATTTTGACATCATTGCTGAACGCTTAAATAATCATTTTCCTCTCACCATTGCTCAACTGGAAGATATTGGGTCTGACACAATATGCTCTCTTTATATCTGAATAAATCAAAGTTTTTTACTGATTCTTACGACAGATAATGTCAAGATGACTAAACGTCTTATATATATATATATATATATATATATATATATATATATATATATATGTACATATACATATATATATACATATATGTATGTGTATATATATATATATATATATATATATATATATATATATATATCAGACGTTTAGTCATCTTGACATTATTTGTCGTAAGAATCACTAATATATATATATATATATATATATATATATATATATATATATATATATATATATATATATTGACAGGCTTTTTCGCTGTTTCATTGATCATCAGTGTGGCTAGACATCCGATTTCTTCAAGCCGAGATCGAATCCCGACTCATTTGGTATCAGTTGGAGACACCAGTGACAGGAGAACTAGTTTCGTTTTAAAAAAAGAGTCTTGTGTCAGCAGCAGTAATAGTCACTGTTTACAAATTCACTCTTCTCCCCTAAGAGCTCAAGCGAATTAATTTTTCAGGAGCATAATATATATATATATATATATATATATATATATATATATATATATATATATATATATATATATATATATATACATATATATCGACAGAGAGAGAGAGAGAAACAGACAGACAGTGAGAGAGAGAGAAACAGACAGACAGTGAGAGAGATAGAGCGAGATAGAGAGAGATAGAGAGAGTTCATAATACTGCAAGTTATATTCCATGTAGATTTTGATATTTCTAAATTTCTCGCACTTGACAATGATGCATATTACATAATCAAATTCTGTAATATCTGTAGTGGAATATGTGAGTATAGAAGTGGGTCAAGCAATGACTATACAGAAAATAACAATCAATTGGGATTCTTATATAGCATAGTACAAGCTTTTAACATAAAGAGTCATATGAATGGTAATTGTAAACGTTGCGCATTCTCCATCATTTTCCTCGCCATGCATTAAACTTGGGTGGTGAATGTGCCCTTTACAGAAGGGGGTCTGCGTGGGTGCTGTTCAAACCACTGTGATAATGTTGCTCCTTGCAGAGAGAGGCTAATCGTAGAAATATCACATCTAAACTTCTTCCTTTGCTATCATCGTGATTTTCGTATGTTATATGTACGGAAAATTGTTCTATTTCCGTGTCCAAATTGAATTTGTTATAAAAGACACACTACATAGGCGCCGTAAATGACGAAAACAAAGTTTCATTTTTTCTTTTTTTTAAAAATCTGACCGAAGACAAAACCTGCTGATGTACCTTTCTATTTAGACTTTCAATTTCAAAACAGCATTAAATCCATTTTTAATTATGGGAAAATCTCACATTTTGGTGGGGGCATATAACAGAATATCTTTAGAATGTTGGAGAAGAATATGTTAATAGTTTAACTCTTTTCAAACAACAGTACAGTTGTCTAAGAAAGATTTTGGTCAGGAGAAACACACTGCTCCTAATTTCAAAATTTAATTACGTAATCCCAACTGAACATAAAAAAGAGTATTATTTAGACACGGAGAACATTTCAAACCCAGAGTGTTTTCCTTGCGATGGATGACAACTAGAGTGTCATAATCAAAAGTGCAAGAATTCTTTAAACAAGAAAGTATGAGAAGTCAAGAAGAAAAGAGTAATACATTTAAAAACACATAATGCGTCGTTTAAACGAAAGATGTATCCCAAGCGGTGACACATATATTGGAAATCAAAATAAGTCATACAAACAGTTTGCGTAAAACACAAACAGAAAAGGGGATGTGTGAAGCATACATTTTGTGGTACATAGATATTGTGAAAGTTTTCTCCTAGGAATTAACCAACGAACTGACGCAAATTAAATTTTGTAGAAAAAAGTGGGGGACTGAAATGGAATATTTACTTTTTGTTACAAGAGTGAATATTGGACACATTCCACGAAACTGAAAAATAGATTTGCTGCAAAAGGCACGTGTGTCTAACGTTGGCTGTCAAATATATCATAGCATTGAAAGATTTGATTTATCTATTAAAAATAGTCCTTCTCAAAGGTTAAACTTCATATGGGAAAACTAAAGAGCACTGAGTTCCCAGCTCCGGTTACTAATGAAACAGTGTTATTAATTTAGAATGCCATATATATATATATATATATATATATATATATATATATATATATATATATATATATATATATATATATATATATATATATATACACACACTTTTGATTTAAAACTTTCAGGAATAGATCCTGCATGTTTCCCTTTTTTGTTAGTTCCACCAGTTCTCCCCTTCAGGCCTAAGCTCTTCCATGTCACTCAGGTTGTAATGAACCAATGTTTCTATTCCATTGGTAAGCTGTAATTTGCACTCGAGTATCTCAGTCCCACAACTCGCTGGCTTGTGGAACAATCTACCAAAACAATGATTCCACGATCACTATCAACTTAACCTGTTCACGTCTCCAGACAAACGTTATCTTCCCTACATATCGACCTGAACAGTGCCTCTTAATCTGTAACCCTCTACCAATAGTGGCTCTTCGGTCACTGAAGGTGAACATCATTGTAAAAGAAGATTCGAAATATTGCTTCTCTCTAGAAAATAAATTGTCCAGCGTATGTCAATAGGATGGTCAATATATCTTTATTGGAATGGGGAATCCACTGTACATCTCTTTCTGTCTTTGTTGTTAATTCATTTGGAAAATACAAAACAACATAATTCAAATTTATATTTACAGGATTTAATTAAAAAATGAAAATTTATATAATTTATTTACGTCCTTTAGTATAATTTAACAAAATGAATAAACCTATTGGTAGGACTGAGTTACTCTGTAAAACGCATATCAAAAAATCTCAGATAGCTTTCAATTCGGGATTGTTTCGGCTATTTCTGATATAAGGTAGGATAATTCAGATTAATAATTAGACGAAAGACAATTGAAAATGCCCTTCTTATGGACGATCCTACGACGATCCTACCTTTAAAAAAGCCGATGATAACGAACCGCTTTCATGTTAATCCAATTTATTCTTTGAATTACGTGAATAATATTTTGATCAATAATTCCAACAACAAATGCGTACGTGTTTTTACATTGAAACATACATAGTAAGCTATTTTTCAGATGATATCAAATGTATCTGTATTCATTTGTTTTGAATGTCAACCTATTATTGTCTCTAAGTTACACTGCCAACTTTATTAAGTCCCAAAGCAAATTCAGTTTGTATTATTCATTAATATTTTGTCCATGTCGTTATTCTTAATGTATAATATGAGTTAATGAATTAAGTGGTTTTACACAAAGTGTCTAAAAGGTTAGAAAACATATAAAATGCGTTTATTGTCCTATTCTATACATATTCTTTACTGAGGAAATGAAATACATTCCTAAAAAATGTAAGCCTTCGTGACTTCTCACCAACAGATAATATTCTATGTAAATACCAATGTATAGTACTAACACAAGAATATATTTTATATTAAACACAAAAATGTCTTTCAATTTTTATAGAAAAAAAACGAGTTATCACGAAATATTTAATGAACTTAAAGTATCATTTAGTATGGTTGATGTCCTTAGAAAATAGATATAATAGAGATATATCCATCAATAATGGAGTGATGAAAATTTTCAATTCGCTCCATTTCCCAAATCTGATAAAATAGCCTCTTTCTTTGGAACAGATTCTTGGTCGAGCCAATAAAATTGCTAGTTTATAGATTGAGTATTTACTTCTACTATTTTGCCCGGAGTAAGTACATATTCTTCGTTGAATAAAATTTGACCGTAATTTGGGTCAGTTATTATTTCCTTATTCACAACGAAAATTGCAATCCTTACTTCGCAAGAAATATCCACAAGAGAAATACCTGCGGGACGAAAAATATGGCGGGAACGTATTAGATATTGGCAGAGGTTGTAAGATTGTTAATATCCCTCTGTTACAGTTTGACAGGATTGCACTTAGTCGAGGCAGACTTCAGGCTATTGTCTGCGAAAAGAAAGGTGAAAATGTCAGCGTGAGACGACCAGTGTCAAAGAGCAAAACGATAAAGAATGAAAAAGATCGAGCAGAAGAAGAAAAAGAAGTAAAGAAAGCAGTTTCCATCAAACAAGAATGAATCGAGGAAAACACTGACACGACGCCATAAAAATATCGAAGCACAGCCAGAAGATATGCTCTTCCTTTTTTTTTCTTTTTTGAAGCCTTCTTATCGCCCGAGGGATTGCCACAATGACATCGAATATTCTGAAGAAAAAAAATCACGTTGTCTCGATCAATTTCCTGACTCAATGTAAAGGGTTTTATTTAATCGGTGGAAGATAAAACTAGAAATGTGGTACTCCAAGACTTAAAGTAAGAATCCTTGAATTGTTAAGCTGGCGGACAGGACATAGAGGTCAGATTCTAGTTAATCTCGAAATATCTACTAAGATATTGATACTAACGAACTGGTTTCACATAGGCCACCTTGGGTAAATTCTTTTACGTAGATGTTTATATTACTTACAAATGACTATTTCAGTATTATATATTTAAATACAAAGAGGCATAACTTTTATTTAAAGACTTATTAAAGGAGGAAATATCGAATGAACTTTCCTCTTTTATATGAAAGAGCAAGGAAATATGTCTTTTTAATGTTTCAAATTCTTTGTAATTTCAATATTCTGCTAGTTACAATGTGAAACATTGAATAAAAAAATGATTTGAAGCAAATTAATTGCTATAATACTGTTGTCACCTAGAAAAGGTTACTGAATGAGGAATAACCAAAACAGAGGTTGGAAATTAAATTGTAATCTTTATAAAATTAACAAAATAAAATACTCGGCAGCGGCATGAAGTATGTAAACCACTGCTAGTGGTGGACTACTTAGATAGGATATTACTCCAACTTACAACAGTGTCCAATGTATTTATGAGGATTGGGACAAACCCATAGGTACGGTATATAATAAATACTAATACAATACTAAGAGACTTACAATTGTAAATAAAACAATCATTGATGCATTCTTAAAAAGTGGCCCGCCAAATATTGTTTTCTGGATAGATAAATACATTATATGTATTAAATGAGTATGAGAACTTTCCAGATAATTGGATCACAATATAACTGAGTATTCCAAATGTTAGTCGACATTTCCCTTCAGAAACATTTTTCCTAAGAATATCGACTTCGCAAAATGATAATATAGTCTCCGTTGATTCACCTGTCAATCTTTATCTATTCAAATTATCCACACAGTTTTCACTTCCTACAAGTTCCAATCTCATCCGGTCTAGGTACACATCGCATTGAAACCAAATTTATCGTACGGTCAAAAATTTAAGTCTCGTATGTAGCTAGATTGTTGGCCGTTTAGGAATACCAGATGAAGTATTTTTGGATTTGTATGTGATGAAATGTTTCATTCCGTTCACTTATGCGTATATATCATTCGAAAGGCATGAATTCAACTGCAACCCCGCCAATTATGGGTTAATTAGAACTACTTTTTATAAGTAAATAATTGTTATATATATATATATATATATATATATATATATATATATATATATATATAACATTATTTAAAAGGGAGAATAGAAACTTGCTCTAATGTGATGTTTTCTGTGCCAGAGAGTCCTAAATTATACCGGGTTAAGCGATGATTTCTCCTATAATGGTGGATGGAGATTGCAACCCTGCCTGAGAGCACATTCTATTTATTAAGATTTCTCGAGTGACCAGGTCGACAGACATAATACACACTATTTAAAATAAAATCAGTGCGTCTATTTTAAATATGTGTATCCATAAAAATTGTTAGAAGTAATTAATATCGGATTAAATATAAAATGCATCAATTCATTTTTAATACTTGTGTCAATTTCGTGGTTTTTGTGAATGTGAATATATAAAAGAAATAATAGATGGAATAAATAATATTTTCTATGGTATATGAGATAATACACACACACCAGAAAAATCTAGCCTGGTCAGTACGTTGATGTGTAACTACTTTAGAATACAAGGTGTTATAAGCTTGGATGCGTCGAATGTGTAATGCATAAAGGTTCACCGAGAAGAGTTTCAATTCCTGTCGGGTTCGTTATATTCAATTACTCGCAAGTAGACTTTGCAGAGGTTAGTATCAACCTCTTATCCCCATCTGTGGGTTAATTAGTAGGAATCGTATCAGTAATTTGTTATTATCTAAAAAAAAACGTTGATAAGACATAAAAATCAAAATCAATATTAATATCTACATTCTCCATAGAATTATTATAGTCAGGAATTTTATAATTATTCTGGATTCATCGTATTGTGGCAATATTAGCAACGAGCTGATATTTTAAATATAACATTTTACAAATTTATATTTTCAAACAGCAGTCGTGATACAGACATTAAATTTCTATTAAATATCGGAAATATCTGGAAATCATTTTTCAATCGATTATAATATATACCGAATTGTTAGACGCGCCACATGATAACAGAAGAATTTCGTTTCGTCGCCATCTTCTATCTTCTTGAATCCCGTTCATCTTTTAGGCTCCCCTCAATCGTCTTTATAATCAGTATTTTCTCTCATATATTTCTCCCTGTATACCTGTAACCCCCTGGTTGGTCTGAAATGATTAATATATATATATATATATATATATATATATATATATATATATATATATATATATATATATATATATATATATATATATATATATATATAAACGTTGAACATTCCAGATTCGTTTTTTATTTGAAGTGAATGATTTGATTCATTTAAAATTGTAATTATACATTGTATATCAATGGAATGCGAAATACCCCCCAAATACATAAATGTTTAGTTCAAAATTAATTTGTCACAAGAATAAATTAGACCTTTGAAAATTTCCTTATTTAAATAAATTCACTGTTTTGCTAACTTTTTATTTTACTTGTGTAACTATATTCGATTAATGTCCAATTTTAATAAATTTTCGTTATTATCTCCAAAATAAATTTACACACCTCATATATTAAATATTTAATTTCAGAAAATTTACATTTTTTACAAATATTATCTTAATATTTTATTCACCCACATTGTATTATTGCTAACATTAACTTGAATGAACGGATCATCGTCAGTGATTGACTTAAGGGCGTAACGGATTCATCCCTACACAATAATGGATTTAAACCTGGTTAGGCCAGGTTTTTGTAACAGGTTGTCTATTGTCATTTGAAAACGTTTCAAGATGGCAATCCATGAGATCAAACTAGTGCATTTATTGTCTAAGATACATGTATTTCTATAAAATTTTCTATCACTGAATTTTAAAAATATAAGGACTTGCGTGCAAGATAATCTGCATGGACATTCGTTATCAATGTATAAAGATTCCATTAATTGATTGCTTCTCCTAGATATATGTGCTGCTTTAAGTACACTTGGAAAAGACTAAATGGAAGTTTTACGT
>OZ038495.1:8061130-8138630 GCA_964036315.1 Acanthosepion esculentum
TCCTCGTGGATATTTACACTGAGTAGACCTTCCGTTGATCTACTGGAAACAATAGACGCGGGAAATTCTCAAATAGGGGTCTCCTCTAAAATAATCTTTCATTTAACACACATATATATATATATATATATATATATATATATATATATATATATATATATATATATATATATATATATGTGTGTGTGTGTGTGTGTAAGTATGTATGTATGTGTGTATGTATGTATGTGTTTATATGAGTAGGTAGACTGGATTTTCCGGTCTTTTGAAAAGGTGTAAAGATTTATGCATTGCTTCTTGTTGAGGACTGGGTTTCCGATTCCATCTAAAGCCTTCTCATGCAGTGTTCCTGTCAGTTGATACTTGCGTCGTAGTGGCAATGTCACCTTGTTTATGGTCAATTGAATAATCAGCAGTTTTGATTTTATTTTCAATATTTGTTGTTACCATAATGTTCATTACATAAATGTAGAAAATTTCACTCAAAAATCTCCGCCCTAAAACAACACACATATATGTGTAAAAACATATCTAAGAGTTCACCCAAAACAAGGTCCAGTGGACCCTCATGGTAGAAGGTTACTGAATTTGATCGTAAAGGAGGGGGGAAAGGAGAGTAATCGGGAATAATCACGAAGTGTATGATAGATAATCGGTTAATCATGCATTTAATAAGACCAAGTTTGTAGTTTCAAGGAAGATTTCTCTGGGCATTTTGAGTGGAACTTGTTATTTTTATATAAGGAATTCAAAGGGAATTGGGATGGTTTGTTACACTGAACCTGGCATGATGGTTCCGAGTTTTGAATGTCTGAACTAGTGGAATTAAGAAATGCAACTCGTCTCAATATTTGCCACAGTAATATCGATATGCAACTTTTCAACTTTGAGATAAGGCTTGCAGGGTTGAGAATAATTATTTACGCACCATGTTTAGTAAGCACTTTTGAACGCACTCAGTGTTGGGAAGTGATATTTGGGCATCAGATATGGGATCATTGTTAATTTTAGAATTTTAGACAAATGACAGATAATTTAAACTCCTATTTGTATACGGACAGCCTCCAAAAATGTGAACTTTCATTCATATATATTAACCAATCACCGAGGCCTCATGAGACACACCCTGTTTTCTTTGAATTTGCATCTGATTAGGATTTGTTGTTAGCTCTGAAAATTTAGAGGATTACTTCAGAATATGATAAAAAATATTTTCCCACTTCATTTGGATATTGAAATTTTGAGAACATATTTATTAACCAATAAAATTGAGATTGATAAATCAAATGTCTGTTTTGTTGTTTTTATTTCTGGAGCCAAGGATTCATTATATAAATGCTCAATTATTATTCCCTAATTATTTTATTTAACGTGTGAAGTGTGTTTTTATTCGTTCGTTATTTTAAAAAACTCAAATACTCTTACTTAATTACTCAGATTTACGCACATTTATTTTTAGTAAATTATATTACACAAATGCTTAGCCATATTGACACAAAAACCATGCAAACTATTTTGTTTGCAAGCGTCACCTGTTGCAAGTGGGCTTTGCTACATATTTCATGCGACCGACAATAATTACCGACACACAACATTTATCTTCTAATCATTTCCATTTTATAAAAGCAAAATTCAAACACTGTGTCATTATCTAATAATTAATATTATAAAATCCCATACAGTGCATTAAATTTCATTTAATTCAGATTGTTCTACCTTATGTTCTTTTGAATAAACGTATATCGACAGAGTGCGGGATATTTTTACAACCCATATCAGAATTGTAGAGAAATTACATAGATTACTTGACCTCAGATTTTAACTCATTTTTGTATGAAAAATTTGAATTATTGTATTCATATATATTAACAAATCATCGACGTCAAATGAAATGCACAGTTCTTCTCGAATGTGCAGATGATTAAGAATTGTTTTTAGCTCCGAAATTTTGGAGAATCAGTTTAGAATATGATCAACAATATTTTCATTCCTTAAATGGATATTTAAAAATTGGGAAAATATTTATTAACCAAGAAACTTGAGATTAATAAATCTAACCTTTCGGATTATTATAAATGATCAATTTTTTCGTAAGTTCAGTTTTTTTATTTAACATTTGACCAGTTATTTCTTAAAAAAAAAAACTGAAGTTATCATACTTAATTAATTACTCACATTTTTCGTATATTTATATGAGTATCCAATATTACAAAAATTCTTAGCGATATTGACATATGAAATAATAATGCAGATTGCTTATTAGCGTCAACATCAAGTTTCGCTGCTTGTTTCATGCGGTCGACTGCTACAATGTCTGCGCGTACATAAAACAACATCCATCCGCGTCACTCACATTCTCACGTGCAGATATTTTGTTTCTACTATACTAACGCAATTTATTCAGTTGAGTTGTAAAAAAAGATACACAAAATATTTTTCAATGAAGTTGTTTCGCAAAGAATCTTTGTAATTCATTTTGAAATAAAAATAATACTCCAATAATAAAAATTAAAATTTGTAGAGTCGTGTTAATGATTCTTTTATTTTTTCGTTTTATATACACATAATCTGTTTCAGCATTAACAGATTCCTGATGTGATCAGAGTCCTAATATGATAGGTCATGACAGTAGGAATTAGGTATTATCTGGGGATAGAATATTATTACTGCATCTTTTGCGATAGTACAGATGCACGATTTCTAATTATTTGATGGCGAGAGTGGGCATTAGTTCC
This sequence comes from Acanthosepion esculentum, assembly GCA_964036315.1. Taxonomy (NCBI): domain Eukaryota; kingdom Metazoa; phylum Mollusca; class Cephalopoda; order Sepiida; family Sepiidae; genus Acanthosepion; species Acanthosepion esculentum. Next base: position 8,063,866 of record OZ038495.1, read on the forward strand.
AGTTAATTCTTCGATGCATGCAGCCTCTTTCATGGTGAGAACATTCTTTTGGATTAGTGAAGGGGTACAGTCTGCTTGGAGAGGATTTAATGTTATAAGATTAGTTTTGGATATATTGAATAATACATCCTCTCTTAACCCCATTGAGCTGTGAAAGTTAGCTGGAAGCAGAGCTAAGCATCCAGGCACCGATCATCAAGATATTGAGAGGTGCCACCGTACACTGTGGAATCATATGTATATCTATTTACTAAAGGCCTGCGCGCGTTCTCTGATAAAACGTTGATGTACAGCAGAAAGTGAGTAATAGAGAGAAACTTCTAGAACGCCATTATTGGACCCTGACTTGATAATTGAGAGGACTCCCTCAATGATTACTTAGCTGATAAAACTTTGTCCAAATTTCCAGTCTCGCACATACTCAAAGGCCTTCTCATGTTATCACTCTCGAGAGTCTTTTATTATCAAGTTCGTCGCTCATTCTATACGTGATAATAGGTAAGACATCAACAGAATAGTGAGAAGAGTGAAAGAATACTGTTTGATGATTAGAAGTTGATTTTTGTTGAGGTATTCAACTACATACATTTTTTTTCCTCTAGTGATGAAAAATAATCGTTTTAAGATGTCTGCTGCGCAGTTAATGATTTATTGTGCAACTGCTGCACGTAAATGCACAAACAACAGCGAAATGATAAGTAGAGGCAAAAAGAAAATAATGCCACTAACAAATCCTGAGAAATAATCAGTGAAAGTCTTCAGGCGTTTTCGTGTTCCGGTAATGGACATTGATTATTGACTATGCTAGACTTGTAAATCTTCATTGGAATATTTCAACGAAACAACATTGTACGGTATTATTTCATATTACCGAAGCTGATGTTACATGATAATCTTCTCTATTCCTGACTTCATAACGTTTCTACATTCTCTTATATTCTATTTCTTTCGTATGACCTTTTCATTTACATATAGTTAACGCATTTTAGAAACTATAAAATATATTGTGCTACATCGAAGTTAACAGGAGTAAGGATGCATACAAAAGAAACCTGTTTTTATTTAATCATCATGATTAATGCTAACCAACAGTAGAGAAACTCTGCATATTCTTGGGCTCAAGATTACCATGATATAAAGCGAGTTTATTATATTGAAACAACTGATAGGACTATTACTTGGAAATTTGGTTCATCGCGTCGTGCGAGATATTTTTCGTGTCAGAATCCATATTTCAGATTTATAAAACCACCATTTGTTCGTGGGTTGAATATTGCTATATAAACGGGTTGGTGCCCCTAATATATATTTTGAGATTCTTGACAAAATACAAAGAAGTTTCTGTAAAGCAACTGACGCTGATTTGGTATCTAAATTTCAGTCACTATCCCACCGCCGTCATGTGGCTTCTCTCCTGTCTTTTCTACAAATATGTTCATGAATATTGATTTCATGATTTTTACTTTTTGTTGTCTCCTCTACAACATTTTAGTGTATTACTAGATTTGTAACTAAGTTTCACCATTTTACTTTTAGCTAGATATATCTCTATGTCCTTTTTAAATCATTTCATTTCCTGGATTTTTGATGTGCGAAAAACATTTACAAGTTCTTGCGTCCCTGTCACCTACAATCCAAAATAAATAAATGTAATTTTCTATTTTCTTGAATCATGTTGTGTTGCTGTACTTTCTCTTGAATAAATTTTTTTCATTCTCTTTCACTCCCAGTAACCCCTTGTGTATTAGGAGCATTATCATCTGCAGTCTTCCTGAAACTGTTCTTGTATTGTCCTTTCGCCTGACGAAAGTCTTCACATTCTCTTTCACTCCCAGTAATCTCTTGAGTCTTATTGGCATTATCGTCATCTTCTGTCCTCCTGAAACCTGTTCTTTTATTATTCCTTCTCATGACTAAAGTTTTCTCATTCTCTTTCACTCACAGCAACCTCTTATCTCTTAGTGGGATTATCGCCATCTCCCGTCTTCCCGAAACCTGTTCTTTCATTATCGTTTCTCCTTACTAAAGGCTTCTCAACCTGTTTTAATCTCAGTAACACATTACGGGTTTGTGGCGTTATCTCTTTGCTTGGGGTGTACTAAACTATAACAAAATTAGTACGGGGTATTTAGGGATTAATACATTAGTATACCTTATTAAAATTTAGAAAAAAATACACTCAAGTGTTTAGCAGTTTAACTGTTGTCAGAAAGATAATTTTATTTAATAAGTTAAAAATCTGCAATGGCGAGACGAAATATGATTTTCGTTATGTGTCTTAACGCATCTTTACAGTTTTAATTTTATTCAGTTTTAAATTTATGAATTCTTATTTTTGAGATGCTGAGTGTTTTCACCTGGTTATATGGTAATAACGAACAAACACGGTCGTAGGAAAAAATACTGGTATATTCAGAGAGGTATTTACATCAGAGAGATTAGTAGTAGAACGAACGTAGGTTAGTAGTAACAAAAAGTAATAGTAATAAAGTCCAACGGTATCTTCCGGTCGAGAAACAGAAGTGTAACTGATCACCACAGAAGTCTCATTCTGCACTGCACTACGCTGCTACACTACGATATTTAACACCCCCCCACACGGGTCGAATGTGGCACAAGGCCGGTTTAAAGTGGGCTTACCGAGCCCGTAGGCTCGGCCAAAAATATGTCCATTTACAACCCGTATACACTAGTTTAGGGACTGTCTACCTCCTCGGACGAAACTTTGCCCTGCGGCAAAGCTTCGTCCAACTTCCTCTCTGCCAAACAGAGAGTTCGACAGCAGAGCACCATTACTGATACGCTGCTACACTACGGTATTTAACAACCCTCCCACGTGGGTCGAATGTGGTACAAGGCCGGTTTAATGTGGGCTCCCCGAGCCCGTAAGCTAGGCCAAAAATATGCCCATTAGAACCCGTATAAACGGGTTCAGGGACTGTCTACCTCCCCGGACGACACTTTGCCCTGCTGCAAAGCCTCGTCCGGGTTCCTCTCTGCCAAAGCAGAGAGTTCGAGAGGAGCAGCGCACAGTCAGAGACTGCGTACACTGCTACACTACGGTATTTAACAACCCTCCCACGTGGGTCGAATGTGGCACAAGGCCGGTTTAATGTGGGCTTACCGAGCCCGCAGGCTCGGCCAAAAATATGCCCATTTACAACCCGTATAAACGGGTTCAGGGACTGTCTACCTCCCCGGACGACACTTTGCCCTGCGGCAAAGCCACGTCCAGGTTCCTCTCTGCCAAAGCAGAGAGTTCGACAGGAGCAGCGAACAGTCAGAGACTGCGTACACTGCTACACTACGGTATTTAACAACCCTCCCACGTGGGTCGAATGTGGCACAAGGCCGGTTTAATGTGGGCTCCCCGAGCCCGTAGGCTCGGCCAAAAATATGCCCATTTAGAACCCGTATAAACGGGTTCAGGGACTGTCTACCTCCCCGGACGACACTTTTCCCTGCGGCAAAGCCTCGTCCGGGTTCCTCTCCGCCAAAGCAGAGAGTTCGACAGGAGTAGCGCACTGTCAGAGACTGCGTCTCGTACACTGCTACACTACGGTATTTAACAACCCTCCCACGTGGGTCGAATGTGGCACAAGGCCGGTTTAATGTGGGCTTACCGAGCCCGTAGGCTCGGCCAAAAATATGCCCATTTACAACCCGTATAAACGGGTTCAGGGACTGTCTACCTCCCCGGACGACACTTTGCCCCGCGGCAAAGCCTCGTCCGGGTTCCTCTCTGCCAAAGCAGAGAGTTCGACAGGAGCAGCGCACAGTCAGAGACTGCGTACACTGCTACACTACGGTATTTAACAACCCTCCCACGTGGGTCGAATGTGGCACAAGGCCGGTTTAAAAGTGGGCTTACCGAGCCCCTAGGCTCGGCCAAAAATATGCCCATTTAGAACCCGTATAAACGGGTTCAGGGACTGTCTACCTCCCCGGACGACACTTTGCCCTGCGGCAAAGCCTCGTCCGGGTTCCTCTCTGCCAAAGCAGAGAGTTCGACAGGAGCAGCGCACAGTCAGAGACTGCGTACACTGCTACACTACGGTATTTAACAACCCTCCCACGTGGGTCGAATGTGGCACAAGGCCGGCTTAATGTGGGCTTACCGAGCCCGTAGGCTCGGCCAAAAATATGCCCATTTACAACCCGTATAAACGGGTTCAGGGACTGTCTACCTCCCCGGACGACACTTTTCCCTGCGGCAAAGCCTCGTCCGGGTTCCTCTCTGCCAAAGCAGAGAGTTCGACAGGAGCAGCGCACAGTCAGAGACTGCGTACACTGCTACACTACGGTATTTAACAACCCTCCCACGTGGGTCGAATGTGGCACAAGGCCGGCTTAATGTGGGCTTACCGAGCCCGTAGGCTCGGCCAAAAATATGCCCATTTACAACCCGTATAAACGGGTTCAGGGACTGTCTACCTCCCCGGACGACACTTTTCCCTGCGGCAAAGCCTCGTCCGGGTTCCTCTCTGCCAAAGCAGAGAGTTCGACAGGAGCAGCGCACAGTCAGAGACTGCGTACACTGCTACACTACGGTATTTAACAACCCTCCCACGTGGGTCGAATGTGGCACAAGGCCGGTTTAATGTGGGCTTACCGAGCCCGTAGGCTCGGCCAAAAATATGCCCATTTACAACCCGTATACACGAGTTTAGGGACTGTCTACCTCCCCGGACGACACTTTGCCCTGCGACAAAGCCTCGTCCGGGTTCCTCTCTGCCAAAGCAGAGAGTTCGACAGGAGCAGCGCACAGTCAGAGACTGCGTACACTGCTACACTACGGTATTTAACAACCCTCCCACGTGGGTCGAATGTGGCACAAGGCCGGTTTAATGTGGGATTACCGAGCCCGTAGGCTCGGCCAAAAATATGCCCATTTACAACCCGTATAAACGGGTTCAGGGACTGTCTACCTCCCCGGACGACACTTTGCCCTGCGGCAAAGCCTCGTCCGGGTTCCTCTCTGCCAAAGCAGAGAGTTCGACAGGAGCAGCGCACAGTCAGAGACTGCGTACACTGCTACACTACGGTATTTAACAACCCTCCCACGTGGGTCGAATGTGGCACAAGGCCGGTTTAATGTGGGCTTACCGAGCCCGTAGGCTCGGCCAAAAATATGCCCATTTAGAACCCGTATAAACGGGTTCAGGGACTGTCTACCTCCCCGGACGACACTTTGCCCTGCGGCAAAGCCTCGTCCGGGTTCCTCTCTGCCAAAGCAGAGAGTTCGACAGGAGCAGCGCACAGTCAGAGACTGCGTACACTGCTACACTACGGTATTTAACAACCCTCCCACGTGGGTCGAATGTGGCACAAGGCCGGTTTAATGTGGGCTTACCGAGCCCGTAGGCTCGGCCAAAAATATGCCCATTTAGAACCCGTATAAACGGGTTCAGGGACTGTCTACCTCCCCGGACGACACTTTGCCCTGCGGCAAAGCCTCGTCCGGGTTCCTCTCTGCCAAAGCAGAGAGTTCGACAGGAGCAGCGCACAGTCAGAGACTGCGTACACTGCTACACTACGGTATTTAACAACCCTCCCACGTGGGTCGAATGTGGCACAAGGCCGGTTTAATGTGGGCTTACCGAGCCCGTAGGCTCGGCCAAAAATATGCCCATTAGAACCCGTATAAACGGGTTCAGGGACTGTCTACCTCCCCGGACGACAACTTTGCCCTGCGGCAAAGCCTCGTCCGGGTTCCTCTCAGCCAAAGCAGAGAGTTCGACAGGAGCAGCGCACAGTCAGAGACTGCGTACACTGCTACACTACTCACAGTCTCTAGAACTACTGTTCTATTTATAATAATAGGATCAGTCTATTGTGGTTGTGAAGGTGGGTGCGCCCCAACACTTATATATGATTGCATTGAATTCGAGTAAAAGCTAGGATTTAAGAAACCGAAAACTGTAAAACTCTCTAATACACATCAATATAACTAATCTTTTATTTGCCTTTTTAGGCACAAACGCATATGTTTATATTTATACTCACACACATATGTGTGTGTGTGCTTGTGTTTAATCCATTTAATTAAGAACAAAGATCCTTCAGAAATCATTCCTTAACAATTGTTAGTGCCATATTCTCAGCAATTCCATCCATTTCATTTGTGTTTCTACTATTTTGGCGGGCATATTTCTTCGGTTTCTAGAAATGCTTTTGGTTAAATCGAGTCATTATATTTTCCGTATCCATTTCATATCCTGCTTTGTGTAGTTCAATTATTAAGCGACAGTATCATTTATATAGTTATCTTATGCATTCGGAATATCATTCGTACACTTTTCTAGTTTGGAATTTAAACTGTTAAATATATATCAGGACTAATTTTATTTTCATATTCAGTGAATGCTAAGCTCTCTCCTATATTTTACTATTTAGTGTGCTAATTAATTATTTTATGTAATTCCTGTGTGTAAGTATATTGATTACATAGAAGCATTTGTTAGAATTTAAGTACATAGGAGAATAATAAACGTTACTAATATGTTGCGGTAATGTGACAAATGATTTTAGTACCTACTTTATTTTATAAAGATCAACTTGATTTGCATTCGTCAGCATTTTAAGGAGATTATTTGCAAACCTAAATTGGGAATAGCGGTTCCTTAATTAAATTCCTATATCTATGCATAGCAATGCGGGAGATGGTGATATGAATAACCGAGGGATATTGTGCTTCAGAAATAAAAATACGACGAATAGTCAAGAAAAAGAAAACATCCTTAATATCCCGTGTCTATTATAATCAGTAACAGATGTATAAAAACGATTGCCAGAAACTGACAAATATATATATATATATATATATATATATATATATATATATATATATATATATATATATATATATATATACACAGGAGAACAAAGAATTTGTTCCTAATAGGCATTATGAAAAATAAAAAATAAGAGATGAAAACACTGACAAGACAGACCAACCAACCGGTTTCGTTCCCTAGCTTATCAAGGTCAACGGGGAAAATAATATATTTTTATAATAAATAGCGTTTACTCTCACAGACAATCTTCATACAATTAAAACATTAAAAGATGAAATGAATAATTTGTATGAGGGGAAAATATATATATAGCAGGAAGGTAGGGATGGAAAAAGAGGGGGAATAGATTAACGAACACTAGAGCGTAATAACATGAAGACCAAGGAGATAGTCACGTAAGTGAAAAAGGGAGCGCGAACTGGCCAGGAGATTTATTTCTGAACATACAGAAATTGTGGGATAAGGCCGAAAATGGGAGGAGTAAAGGCTGGTCGTAACTAACTATCGTATACCTAGCTAATCAGATTCGCGGCCCATTCATACATTACAATTGACACCTTCACCACAAGAACTCGTTCGTCACCATTCAATCCTCTATACACCATAATACCACATCCTAACAAGGCGAACCTACAAAAACGCGCCCCACACCATAAAAATTGGATGATGATAACAATACATTAAAATTATAATAATGAAACGATGAAAGGGGAGGGAGATGAAACCAATAACAAACAAAAATTCAACAAATTTTAAACTAAACATAATTTATGTTAGTAGGGCCCGTCCAACCCTCAAAACAGAGAGGCCGCTGTATTCTGTCCATAGGGCAAAATCAAGAAGCACTCTCGCCAATGGAGTGGGAAAGAGATAAAATAACACGGGCATGGGAAAATAAAGGCTGAGCCAGTCGAGATAAAAGAGGGTCAAAACCAAACTGGGGAGGTTGGGAATCTCGACTTGGATCATAACATAAGAGACAACCTGGAACAGGTTAGGAACACACTTACTCACATTAACTAGGTACACTTAAGCTTGTCTAACCTAACAGGAAACAACCCCGATGTAACTTAGGTTTACCTAGAAAAGAAAATCAAGGCTATCCCCGTTCAAACGAACCAAGTTCGCCTCTTTTACCCACCTTTCGCTGACGATTATTCAAAGAATCGGATTAGATCCTAATAAGAAAGACGATTACCTCGCAAGACTTCCTCCATGCGCGTCGTCCATATCACCATTCGAGCCGTGGCTAGCAGCGTCAGAAACACCATTCGTGTCACCCCGGAATACGGGGGCGACACATTGTCACACGCGTATACGCGATCAATGGACACGAGTTCTTCGGGAGCGAGACGAGCCGTCAGTTCGCCGACATGGTCCTATAAAGGGCGGATCCCGGAGCAATGGTAGAAGGCGTGCGAATCCGTTTTCTCTAAACCAAGGCCACACCGTTCCGCCAAGCCCCATATGAAAGCCTTGTCGTTGAGAGGCAGCCGATTCCGAGCCAATCGCCAGGTAAGCGAAAACTCAGTGTTACTGAGATAATCCGCCGCTGGACCAGTAGGAGCGATACTCCTCTTCTGAAAAGCAGAGCGTATCACGTAGGGAATCCTTCGCGCACCCCTCCACTAATCCCCGATAGAAGACATTCCTAGGCCGTGAAAGGTCACTGGACCGCTGAATAGCCTTCAAGGCTGACCGACACTCGCGGAGGAAAAGCGATTGATCCCGGGGATTACGATGGCGCTCAATCCCCGAGATGGGGGGGGGGTAATGGTAAGGCCAGGGAACGCGTCCCTAACAATCCCTTCCAGAATCGGATCTTCTCTAGTCAATGCGCGGAAAGCCAAACGAGAGGCACGGATTTGACTCATCAAGTGTGGCATTCCCAGCCCCCCATGACACGGACGTTTAGTGCAGACTCGTCTGTTGACGCTGTTCACGTGTCGCCTCCATAAAATGGAGTATAGCGATCGCTCGAGCTCCTTCATGTGGGCCTCACAGAGAGGAAGTACTGACAATCGATAAAGAATCAAGGGGAAAATGTATGTAACACACACGTCCGCCCTGCCCTTCACGGACAACCTCCGTCGATTGCAAGTCTTACCGGCAGAAACGACCTTTGCTAGTACTTCTGACCAGTTTTTCTCCAGCTGGAGCTCGGGTCCAAACCACACTCCAAGAATGCGGACCGGACCGTCCGTACAACCGAAGCGGCCTGGAAGATCACGCCCTTTCCAGGCACCTAACCGCAAGCCGGACGACTTGTCGCAGGTTATCATGGCCACTGTCACATTCTCCTACCGATCAAGCGCCTTCTGTACCGCCTCAATGTCGCTGGGTTCTCTCGTTATGTTGGCTCTATTCATTTTAAATCTGTAAGAAAATTAGCGAGTGACACACAAACAAAACCTCAGCACCTTATTAGTAAACGGTTTGGACATGATGTTGAACTAATTTCGGAAATTATTCTTAAGCTGTCCACCTATGAGCTTTCCGAGCTGGGGTCTAGTATACTTTCCCATGGCCTTGATTATTGAATTCCATCTAGGGTCTCTGATAAGGAAAAAATCTTTTCAGAATTTGAAGTGTTATCTGAACAGCTGTGTCGACTGGTACCTCGCTCCTCTGACTCACGTTCGAACCTAAAAGCTACACTGAATAACTTAGCACATACTTATGCTATAACTCCTGTAGCTATTTCTGAGTCTAAGTGGAGCCAACAGCAGCGTTCTGTGGTTAGGACTATTAAAGCTAATAACAACTTGGTAATTACTCGTCCTGATAAAGGTGCTGGTATTGTGCTGCTTGACAATTCGGACTGTGTTTCCAAAATTCAAACCATTTTGAGGTACACATTAAATTTTCTTCCTCTTGGTCCAGCAGAGACATACGACCGCACTATACCTATTGAGATCAAATTTCAAAAGAAACTTTTGTCTTTGGTTAAACGGGTTTTTCCGACCCGTGAGATCGGTGATGATATCAGACCTGTTGGGTCTATTCGCCCTCGTATGTATGGTCTTCCAAAGACTCATAAAGATAATGTACCCCTTCGACCCATTCAGTCAATGCCTGGCTCATCTCAACAGAAGGTGGCTGGTTTTCTCTCAGATCTCCTTCAACTCGTCGTTGAGCATTTTAGCTCATATACTATTAAGGATACTTTCTCTTTTGTTAAGATTATACCGGAAACTCCTTCTAAAAATAAATTTATGTGTTCCGTCGACGTGTCATCTCTGTTCACTTGCGTTCCAGTAATGGAAACTATCGAATTCTGCTGCGACATCTTATATCGTAGTCACTTGTCTCCTCCGGATATCCCCGAAAATGTCTTTATTGAGCTGATGCAATTTGCGACAATGTCTGTAGAGTTTAGCTTCAATAAATTTATGTACAGACAAATTGATGGGGTTGTGATGGGCTCCCCTTTAGGTCACGCTTTAGCCAACATTTTTGTGGGGTTTTATGAGGTGTCCCTCCTCACCCATGACAATGCTCCGTCTATGTACCGGCGTTATTGTGACGATACATTTTGTCTCTTTAATAGTGAACCCGAAGCCGATTCCTTCCTATCAGTAAAAATCAACTTCATCCATCTTTTAAGTTCAACATTGAAAAGGAGTCTAATTCTTGTATCTCTTTTCTCGATGTCCTTGTGCATCGGACTCCGTCTCAATTTCTTACCTCTGTGTTTCGCAAACCAACGTTGTCCGGTTTGTATACTCGCTGGGACTCATTTTGTTCCCAAAAACGCAAAATCAATCTCATCAGGACCCTAACCCAAAGGGCCCTGATGATCTGTAGTGAACAGTATTTGGATGAGGAATTTGATTTAATCCGTTGCACCCTCTGAAAAATGGGTATCCGAGTGATACTCTACACAATGTCATGCGAGATAAAATCATTAAATTTCGGAAGGATAAACAATATGGAGTACAAAATGTCCTGTCTATCTACGTCTTCCCTTTATTGGTTCACGGGGTGAGCTGCTGGCTAAGCGTATCTCGTCTGCTGTCCAAATGTGTTATTTTTCGGTTAAACTAAGAATTCATTCTGCGACTCGTGCTGCCTTTCCATCTATGCGCAAGGATCGTCTCCTTCACCCCATCATGTCTCCTCAGTGATCTACACATTCAATTGTGGTTGTAGTAACAACTACATAGGAAGAACGACCCAGCGATTGGATTGTAGGATTAGGCAGCATGTCCCATTAAGAGTTCTGAATCCGGAAGCCCGTAAGAGCCAACTGGTGAATACTTCCGGTTCAGCTATTACTGAACATCTGATAAATAGCAGGGTTTGTGCTATTAATTTTAGTTCGAACTTGTTCACTCTTCTGGTCAGTTCGCACTCCCTTTTTCACTTACGAGCACTTGAGTATCTGTATATACGAACAAGAGAACCGTCTCTTTGGTCTTCATGTTATTACGCTCTAGTGTTCTTTAATCTATTCCCCCTCTTTTTCCATCCCCACCTTCCTGTTATATATATTTTTTTGCGGGAAATTGCGATATTTCGGTTAAATTCCCCACCTCATACAAATTATTCATTTCATCTTTTGATGTTTTAATTGCATGAAGATTATCTGTGAGAGTAAAAGCTATTTATTATAAAATAAATTATTATGTTCCCCGTTGACGTTGATAGGCTAGGGAACGAAACCGGTTGGTCTGTCTTGTTAGTGTTTTCATATCTTATTTTTTTAATTTTTCATAATGCCTATTAGGAAAACATTCTTTGTTTTCCTGGCTATATTTCGGTCCTGTAACTCCCACAATTTATATATAAATATATATATATATATATATATATATATATATATATATATATATATATATTAATTAACGATTGACGGGGTTGCTATGGGTTCTCCTTTCGGTCCAGCTCGAGCCAACATATTTGTGGGCTTTCACGAAGAAAGAATACGGAAAAATGTATTTTGTCCTCAACTATATTGTCGGTATGTTGATGATACCTTTTAAAGTCTTAATATATATATATATATATATATATATATATATATATATATATATATATATATGTATATATATATATTGAGACTTTAAAAGGTCATGTGTGTGTATGTATATGTATATACACTCGAAAGCGGAAATATTAATTCCAGTCGAGTACTCTTGTTATAAAGAGCGAATTTCTAAACAATGACTACTCCTGCTAATACTGGAAAACTCCTGTTGTGGAACGTCGGGAATTTAGGATGATGAATAATTAATAAACCGGGTTTTATTCAGAAGGCCTTGGCTGATTGCGTGTTCATTTTTTTCCACAAACAATTTTCGAAGAGATGTAAAACATAATTCATGCAAGCAGAACAGAGAACGAAAAATAATGACGTCGACAATATTTGAACAAGAACAAATTCCAATTATTTATATACACATATAGATATAATTGTGAGTTGTATGTAAGATTGAATGTTGGACTGGAAGATTAGTGTTCATATGATTGAATCAAGTTCGTTTGATCAGTTCTTGAGTCGAGATTAATAGTTTGAAGGGAAATAAAAATGTGACAAAAACGACAATTTAATCATTGCTTTAAGTGAAATATGTGTGTGTGCTTGAGAGAAGATAATAAATCGAACAAAGTTGCGTACCTTTATACGTAGAGTTAATATTTCTTCGTAGTTGATTAGAATAACAAGTTTTTAAATATTATTCTCTGAACGTTCGTTGGAAATCAAACTTTTGTTGTTGATGAGTTTGCTTTTACAGGAAAGAAGTTTTCGTTAAAGAATTCAGATTCGCTGAATTTCTAAAGGTGGCTGGTGATGTAATCGGTTCGAGTTTGTTTTAACAGAACAACGGAAAGGTATGTTTCATGTCGAACGATGATTCGTGCAAACTCACTTGAAATCACAAAGAAGCGCGTTCCTTGCCTGTCCAAAATTCGTATTTTGGCGGGAACATGTACCGACCGAACTGATTGGTCGATTTACATTCTAAGGACGTGATTCGTTGACATATGCTACAGGAATAGTTCATAGTAAGATTGGGGAAGTCGTCAGAGTGTGGACGATCCCAATACTCTTCTATTGAGTATCTCCGTATTATATGTAAAACCCTTCTTTTTGTTTTTTTTTCTTACATTGTCTTTTAATTTTTAGATAGATTTTATATATTTTTCTCCGTATGTATGCATATATTAATTTGTGGAGTATAAAATCCTCTTTGAGAACAAAATATGTTCGTCATTCCTTTTCGTTTATTCAATTCTTTTCCGTCTTGATAGATTAATGCTCATAACGCGGGAAATACAAATGGACAAATATTTTTTCTTTCGTAGCTCACTCCCATAACACCATATTTGCCTCGTCTTTCTTCTTCAGAAAGCACATAATAAAAGAAGATATCTAGAGTAATGCGTGGAATACTCTGTCTTTTTTGTACCAAGTTTGCAGCGATTTAAATTTAATTATTTCGTTCTCCAGGAAATGTCCCCTACCGTGGCTCTAAAATATTTTCCGGCTTATTCGTGTATATATATATATATATATATATATATATATATATATATATATATATATATATATATATATTGATAATATATAATATTAGTGGCCAATCTATCTATCTCTCTCTCTCTCTCTCTATATATATATATATATATATATATATATATATATATATATATATATATATATATATATTGATAATATCAGTGGTCAATCTATCTATCTATCTATCTATCTGTCTATATATATATATATATAGATATAATGTAAATTCCCAAGAGGAGAGAATCCAGGTAGAACAATGTCCAGGACCGAGGAAGAATAAAATATAAAAGGCTCAAACATTGATATTACAGTTTGAGCCTTTTATATTTTATTATATTATATTATATTATATATATATATATATATATGTGTATATGTATATATATATATATATATATATATATATATATATATATATATATATATATATATATATATATATATATAATTCTGTTGAGAATTGCATTTGAACTGAATGTTTCGAAGGAGGGAAAATTAAAATTTGGAATCGAATTTTTATATTAATTATCTTTTATACTTAATAATTTGTTAGGTGTTTAAAAAGAAATGTCCATATTTTGAACATGGTATCAAATTAAAAATGCCACCTCTTCAGAGTGTTTATTAGATTCGAAATGTTTAACCGAAAAGAAAATATGCAAAATCAAAAAAGGCTATTTCATAGAGATTCGCTGAATCCTTCTTCATAAAATAATAATTAGTTACGAGGGGTTTTCACCATTAATGATAGAATATTTTGCTACTTAAATTTATGTTTCTTGGTTTTCTTGAGTTGCTAATTGTTTGGGCTCCTAGAAAATAATCATATATAAAACTACCATGCCTGTTTCTGAAACATATTTGTTGAGTAGCACATACACCCTTGTGAAAAATAATTGAAACAACAGCTTTATTTTCCTTTCTTAAACCATACGAGCATTTTTAGATCCACTGGAGAGACAAGGTGTAATCGATTTATATTTATTCCTCAGATTAGGTCCTTTGCAGTGGAGTGCAGTAATATGAATATCTTTTCAAGGTGTATGATGGAATTTGTTTGGCCTTGAAAAATATTACATCATCCGTAATTGCATCAGATTTTTATTACACACAGACACTAATATCTCGACCGTCGATTAGTTTTCCTACGCCCATTATCTGCGATGGACTTTAATCCAGCGAAGATTACGAAAATTGTAATGCTACACGAACACAATGGGAGGCCTTACCAGTGAGCAAAAGAAAGTACCAAGGACTGTCCCGGAAACTCTTCTGATTTAAATCCAATCGAGAATCAGTGGTCAATATGCAAGGAACAACTTGGTCAAAGGGACATACGAATTATTAACAGGTGCACTGTGTCATGTTTCATTGGAAGAATACGAAGAAAATATTAAAAATAACGGAATTATTCGTTTTGTTTTAATTAATGTACACAAGTGTGTTTTTTGACTGTCAAATTCTGTTACATATGTTTTCGATAACTAAAATAAAACATCTCAAACATATGAATATTTTCACATGCACGCCGATATATTTGTGTGTGTGTCTGTGCGTGCATATATGTGTGTGACTGTTTTTTCTGTATATCCCTTCCCAAAGACGGGAAAAGTATGTACAGAATCTACAAAAACAGTGAAATGATCAGAACTGTCTCTTTCGAATTATACGTGAATAATTTACAAAGAAAGCAAAATAATCGTGAAGTATTATCAAGGTGATTTCTGTTAAATATATTTAATATTTAATTATATCATTCTTTTTTATGTATTGTGTATGTACAAGATGAATTATATTCCTATGCCTTTTTGTGTTTAGCAGGAAAAATAATATTCAAATCAGGTGTGCCTTTCCGTCAAAATCTTTTAAATCATTCATTTTCACATTTGTCAGAATAGACGTGTTTTATTGATGAAAAATGCTCTAGCTATCAGATGAGAAAAATCAGGCGACCGAATTCAAAGTTCTCTTCCCGCTTGACAATAATCCCTGTTTTGCATGTATGTAAATAACACAATAGACCTTTATAACGTCCATATTAAATTAATTACGCTTTCATAGACTCGACTTATATTCTACTCTTACCGAATGCTTCGAGTTGTAAAATTTTCTTTATCTTTTTGTAAAGTTCTTTGAAAAGTACATTGAAGGTTATTTACTAGTGTAAAAGAGAAACGTACATGTATGGCGTGAATGAAAGCTAAATTGGTCCATATATTTGATTCTATAAAATGCTGTCGTAAACAATTTCAATTTCTGTGGAACGTATGTAGAATAGTTAAGTAAATTTGTTCTATTGTACTTTGCTCATACGTTTGTGGTGCGTATTAGGGAAAATTGTACGGTTTGTGTTCATTTAAGGATGAATAAATGCATTCAGGTTCCTTCCACAAAGTTGTCTTCATTATTATTATCTTTTTGATGGTATTGCTGTTTGTTTTTCTTATGGCATATCAACGCTTTGTGGGTGTTTTAAAGCCAAAAACCTGTTTAGGATTGTAAAAATAGTTCTACTTTGCGAATGAATGTTGCATTTACAATTTAAAAAAATATCATTGATACTGGAGTAGTTGGTTATAAATGCGGTAGTAGATAAAAGCCTTTCATATAATACCTTGAAATAATTTCATAGAATCTTGTTTTTTAGTATTATCAGAATTATTCCATTGGAAAGTACCAGAATATCAAACTCTGTTCCTATTTACGTATGACGAGAAAAAATATGCGTATATTATTTCCGATATACAAGTCAGTACCTACACAAAATTACATTTATATATTACAGGTTAAAATTTATAAAGGTGTTATTCAGGCCGCATAAACAATTTTCTTAGTTACATATTCAGATTTCATACACAGACACATAAATAGCACTTTCACTTCACACACAGATACACACACACGCACACACAGATACACACACACACACACGCAGATACACACACACGCATACACACACACACATATATATATATATATATAAATTACAGTTCAAAAGTTTGAAGCCAGAACTCAGAATTATTATGGGAGGAACTTGGCAGAAGAATGAAAAAAATGTAAAAGATATCCTAGAGTCATGGAAAAAAAGGATGAATCAATTATCAAACTTTAAGAAACTTTTACAATGAATGAATGCGAAACATTTGTACTTCGGTAATCAAGGCTAGCGGAGGATATTTTGACGTGAGCAAAATTTAATCACAAAATGCCTTTTTCTTTTTTGCATAAAAAACTTTCTAATAGAAAGTCATGTCTGTAATTTTTTACCCATGTATAATAATTTTCTCTTATTTAAAGTAGAAAACAACTACTTTTGGTACCAAATTAATTTTAAGTTTTAAAGGGGCTGACTCAAACTGAGGACCGCAATTTATGCACATCTGTGAAAGATAACACATTGTCTGATCATCTACAATTTCTTTTCATAATATTCCGCATACTAACACTCATATACAGTAAGAAATCTACCTTTTTTATTTTTTTAAGCATTTGTCACTCCTGTATTCTTTGTACGTTGTCCTGTTAATTGTTGTGTAACTTACTGTTCTGTGTTTTTTTATATATCCTTTAGCACCGGATACTTGGGCTGAATAAATATATTTAGTACTGATACTCCTGTATGTATCATTCAGCTCGACGATTCAACATATCCTTTCTATAAATATTTCATGGTAATTATTCTGATGACATTTTTCAATTTAGTTTACAAATTTTAGAGCAAGGCAATAAAGCCACTAAATCGCAAGGGGTTACTGAGTGTGACAATAAAAGAACAGAAATTTAAGAAGACATAACTTAATGATTGTTATTGCAATTAATATTTTTAGAACATTGTTGAATAGGAAGCAAGAAGAAGAAAGCAACTTCCACAAGAGAAAAGTGTGAGAAAAGAAAGTTTTAGCTTAAATTTACGGTCATATTAGCCATTTCGACTGTAAAATAATGTGACTTTGCCGAAATTATATTCATAAAGTCTAGATACGTTTGAGGACAGTTTTCTTGAACAATTACCATGGAAAAATCTATAGAAAATGTACAGGTATGCTATGTTACGGCGGTGAGAAAGTGACTGGAGCCAAGATGACATGTCAGGACTAATAATATTTTGTGATTTTATCAAGAATAACTAAGTGCATAACGGATTCACCAAGCCAGATGTTAGTGGAATATTCAATGAGCGAATGAATGATCGACATGTAAATATGATGTAAAAGATAGATTCTGGCGTGAATAATTGTCTAACACGACATAATGAATCAATCTTCATTGATGCAGGCGTAACATATGAGCAATATTTCTTTTTCGACTTATATGCCAGCGGAAAACGTTGCAAAGTTAATAGGAAATCCAATGTCATTCTTTAATTGCTGGTTTTGTAATATATGGACTTTTATTGTCTTTTTTCTTTCATAATGTATTTTCTCATATTATTTCAAACTCACTAATCCCTTGTATCTTGCAGGCTTTGTCAATATGTGTTGAGGGGTCTCCCCTTTTTACACAAATGGACTCACCCAAGGTATACATATATACAACCAGTGAATACCAGAAGAGTAGTGGAACGTTGAGTCGGTCGGTACATTAACGTAGTGACAAGAGACACAGTAACAAGCACGTAGACTCAGTAAGAAGTCATACAGCGATACGTCGATACCAAAGACTTTATATATATTTGTCTACTAACCCCGCATTCCTGGAACTACTAACTTGTATTATCAATTTGTATTATTACGTTAATACATTATTTTCCTATATTCATTCTTTGCGTTTGTTATTATTTGATACCGGATTTCTTCCCGGACTCCACAACAATATGATTTGTGTAAAATAATTAAAACAATTCATTCGTCTAGCATTTATACAAGCTCTTTATTCGTCGTTTTCCAGAGTCTCTCATGCTTTCAATATGACCTGGAAGTGATAAATTCTCCAAAACACCCTTCATTAGCATGTGTCTTATAAATGCTTCCCCCTATATTTTCCCCAATATATATATATATATATATATATATATATATATATATATATATATATATATATATATATATATATATATATATATATGAGGTTGCTGAGATTGTCTTGGCTCAAATTATTTCACAAAACCTCGTATCTGGAAGATTTAAAATGTGAAAACTTTCATGCACCCCTACACAAAATATATTGCATATATAATGAGATCCTGTGAACAATAGACACCACACACACCCACACCCACCCACACATATATATATATATATATATATATATATATATATATATATATATATATATATATATATATATATATATATGTGTGTGTGTTTGTGTGTGTGTGTGTGTGTGTTGTGTGTATTGCATAATGTTGGATATCAATTATATGAAAAGCATGTACGAAAACGTGTTATGTGTCGAAAGGGTAAATGCATCACGAATTCAAAGAATATTTCGATCCTACGTACAAGCGTTCAATTCAAGAATGAACATGTTTAGTTTACTTCATCTAATCTTTTGGCATGATAGCATGACACTACAGGTTCTAATGAAATTGTTATGTCTCCCTAAACACTATTCACTAGAACTAAACATGAAACATTGTATTGAATCTAAACTTTAGAAACCTAGATACTTTTTACAAAGCCGTTATTTATATATGTAGATTGACCAAAGATTTAAGACAAAAATGCTCACACACTCACATACACATCTACGCACATATTCAGACACATATCCGAATATTTGGTTGAAGAAACTTATTTCTTCCTTAGCATGTGTCTTATAAACTTCAACTGTTCCACATTATTCTTAGTATAGGTGCCATGCGATCCATTTACCATAAAACTTCTTCGTTATTCATACATTCATTCCACAGAATTCTTACTATAGCAAAACCATTTTTCTAAAGAAATATTCTTTTTATTTATTAATCCGACATATTTTTCCGTTTTAAAGATTATTCCTAATAGATATTTACATTGAGTAGACCTTCCGTCTATCTACTGTAAACAGTAGACGGAGGGACTACTCAAATAGGTCTCTACTCTAAAATAATCTTTAATTACATATATATATATATATATATATATATATATATATATATATATATATATATATATAGTTTATGAAAAACTAGGTAATCCGTATGGGTAGACCCAAGGAGGATAAAATCCAGCTCAATGTAAGTCAGAGCTAATAATTTAACTAAAAATAAAAACAGACCACTTTAAGATTCCATGTTATATATATATATATATATATATATATATATATATATATATATATATATATATATATATGTGTGTGTGTGTGTACATTATGAAATGGTCAGAGTTCGACAATTTTTAATACATTTTTATAAAAAGAACGTATAATCATAAAAATGTCTTATATATATATATATCTATATATATCTATATATATCTATCTATCTATATATATATATATATATATTCACATGGAAGACACAAACTTAGCAACACGTTCTTTCATTTTGACCTAAACCTATTTCATTATGATAAATCATTCTGCATTCATTAATCAAACGGGCATTTTTACCGTCGTTTGAAATTTAGAAAATCTTAAAATCATTTTTAAGACAATGGTTTTCTTAAGTGAAGTAGTTGGTGACGCATTTTAATCTATTCATAGAGGTTTCATGACTTGTATTTAAAGTATTGAGTACTATCAACATCTACATGATGTCATTATCTTCTCTTTGTGTTACATGTTATATATGTTGCTGCTGTTGAAAGCACTCAGATTCTGCGGTTTCTCTTATCGGTTGCATTTCTTAGTTTGCGAATCTCCAGAGCATGTCCACAAAAGGTTTAAATTATTATCTTGGCAAAGATTCAGTCTTCCAAAATGCAAATCAATTTTAACTACTGATCTGATAAAGTGTTTTTATACTGCTGGTTGTATCTGTATATGGTAAAGGGTTTCTCTCCATGCATGGAATTCATAAGAATGTCTAGACATGGCGATGCTATTTACAAACATGAGTCGAGATCCTAGATTAATGATTTGGATTCGTAGAAACATGCTGTATTGTTTTAAACAACCACTCGCGCAGCCTATTCTCTCCGCAACTTCATTATCTCTTATACTGTCATGGTCCAGGTTAGGACCAAGGAAGAACAACACGAACACAAGAGTAGAAATAACGAAGATACATTACAAGGAACAATAATACAAGATCTAGAATGGTTAGTATGACTGTCAGTCTGGTTTGGAGTGAACTACTATCGGCTCGACTCGATTCGTCCCTCTCTCTTGAGAGGCGTAGTATACATAGTGTTAGGAAGAGTTCATTCTGTAGCCAAGTACCCATAACATATACTAAATGCATTATAATTGATCTATACACTGATTTGTTTGAAGGATTTTGCCTTTACTAATTTTTAAGATGAATTCAGTGTAAATGCCATCATTTATTTCATTTTAATTCCAGATAATAATATCGATTTTGTAAGGATTTATAATTGAGTCGAGTTTCTTAGAACACTTAATAGATGATGTTTAATTACTCTTCAAGAAAATTTTTATTTCTACTATGAATAATTTGTAATGAGTTTATGGGCCTCGCACGCTCGCAAATATGTGTATGTGTGAGTGTGTGTGCGCATATGTGTATACTTGAAACAAGAGTAATGAAAATGACCAGGAATAATTAACATGACAATGAACATAACAAATAAACACATATGCGTTTACGCACATCTTCATGGGATTTCACAAAATTTAACGTTGTTCATATAGAATACTGGTTATGTGTTGTTACATGCATAGATGTGAATTTTCAATTAATGTAGGGATACTTTTTCCATTCAAATTGAACTAAAATGGTAGAAAAAAACGAGTTTCCATTTATCTCAACAAGTTTCGTAACAGCCTTATATCATATAGATTTCATAACTTATAACTTATAACTACATATAACTTATAACTTATAACTTCCTATATATGCATGAATTGTATAATTCCAATTAATACGGGTGTCTACAGAGATCTGCATGTAAAGTGTCCATCCTCAACATCTGCGTCTCTTTTTGCAAATGTCAACAGCCAAATTTAAGTGTCTGCTTCAGCGTCAAAGATGCAGCTGCTCAAATGCGGAAATGAATAGAAAGTCGGTCTAAAATTAGATCGAGATATGGAAGAACAATTTCACATAGAAATAATATTTTCAAGGAACCTGGTATTTTGTTGGAGTTTAGGGAAAGGATTCTCCTTTGTCCAGATACTGATATGTAGTACGAGTTCTATGTATGTATGTATGTATGTATGTATGTATGTTTCTATCTATCTATCTATCTATCTATCTATCTATCTATCTATCTATCTATCTATCAGTTTTTTCGTATCTATCTATGTATCTGTCTATCTCAGTCTTTTCGTATCTATCTATCTATCTATTTCATTAAAGAAAAAGCACAATTCATAAAGATCACGGTTTCATTTAGCTATGCCTTTTTATTCTGTTACTGTTTGAATTATTGCATTACAAGTAAATGCAGAAATGCATGTTTTGGTTACTGATGGCGAAGTATTTAACCGATATTAAACTGAACCAAGATATTAGTGAATCCAGAGATGTAATATTTAGGTATTCGGATATACACAATTGTTTTCAAATATAAATCTGAAATACGCTTCATATTTTATCAATTCTTGTAAGGGACCAAATTAATATTACGGCGATTAATCATACCAAAATGAGAGATGAAAAGTTGAATTATGTTCAGATTGACACATTGATATGTAAGTCATGAGTGGAACAAAAGCCGTTCAGAAATAACTAAACTAATTTCTATTCAACGCGTTCCTAAGATCACTGGTGAAAAATTTTTTGAGCAAGTGAAGCCTGACGGTTTTGAAAAAGATATTCATTCTTTGAAGATTGGGGACTGGCGCTACAGCATCACTGCGCAAAATAACATGACATACATATCTTGAGGACTACCAACAGTAGCAATAATGAAATGGCTAGCACCTGTAACTTGAAGAGAAAATAATTACATAATCAAGATCTTAACATTCCACATTACTTCAAATAGAAGATTCGGAATGGAACTCACCTCAGTACTAGAAAGTGCGATAAATGCTTCTGAACTTGAGAAACAGGTTTTCCTTTAAAAAATGCGTGTTAAGTGAATAATTATATACATTTAAACGTTAAACACTACAGGCAAATCGGTCATTGAATATCTAATATTCCCTTGTATGTAAATGTCTAAAATTACCTTATATGTATATTCATATCTTTACAAACATCTTGAGTGGAGTAATATCTTACGCACATCTCACCCGCTACGAAGGGTTATTTTTCATATACAAATTTAGGTTAAATCTAAATATATCACATTACCCTCCAGAGTTTCATTATGTAATAGTTTTCCGGACAAGAATTAATAATGTGAGCAATGGGGTACCTAAAAATATAAGAAATATATTAAATGAAAATAACAATAATTGTGCTCGTTCCTTCCTAAGTTAATTACTCTCTTCTGTACTGATCTGCATTCAGCGTCTCACTGGCGGAAACCTTCAAGAAACACCCTTACCATCACCGATTCCAAAGCATTTAGAGAAGCGGCAATGGAGGTTTCATATAAAAACCCATTTTTTCATTTTTTTTATTCGTGCGTCATATATATATATATATATATATATATATATATATATATATATATATGTATATGTGTGTGTGTGTGTGTGTGTGTGTGTGTGTGTGTGTGTGTGTGTGTTTAGTTTATGAAAAGCTAGGTAATCCGTATGGGTAGACCCAAGGAGGGTAAATGTCTCAATGTCTGGACCTCAAGTAATATTAAATATGAAAGAATAGAAATATTAATTTACATCTAACTCAATCATATCTCTCCCCCCTCACTTCCTCACATCGTTAATTTATATATACTTAATACTGCCCGTCAAAAGTGTGTAAATTTCTGTTCATTTTTCTTTTCAAGCTTTGGAAGTAAAGTCTGATGATCCGCAGTCCTTTAAAAGGGCTGTGGTGAAATAATTTATTACATGGAACCAGAAAGTAGTCTGATTTTATTAAAATATTTATATATATATATATATATATATATATATATATATATATATATATGTGTGTGTGTGTGTGTGTGTGTGTGTGTGTGTGTGTGTGTGTGTGTGTGTGTGTGTGTGTGTTTTCTTCTTATTCATTTGAGTATATACCTTCGGCTTTTTCGCTGAAAAAAAAAATACCATGATAAATAATTCCACGAATATAAAAACAATTTTTATCTTCAATTACGAAGAAGACTAAATTATTTTTTGATTATTTTATTATTTATTTAATCCGTTTTAACACGTTCGCAATTTGGGTAAAGTCTGGAAATACTTGCCAGATCAAATATTTGTCGGATTTTAATGAGACTTTCTGGACATATTCGGAAAATAATTAAATTATTTTTGCGTTCTGTGTTTTTCAGAAAATTGTAGCAAACATATGTTACAAATGTTAAAACCAACTCACTTAATTTGATAAAATTACGAAAAGTTAAATTTGTATTTGGATTGCATTGTAAGATAATATGTTGCGCAACGCCCGGCATATGCGTGCACTCATCTAACAATGCAATTAATACTAGATCTATCGCCTTGCATTCAGAGGTTGTTATAGTTTTAGTCACAGAACTGGAAACTTATGTCAACATCAGGTTGTAGATGCATATGTCAAGGTAGAAGGTTGCATGTTGCAATATCTCAGGAATAATCAGGCCCAGTTGCAAGTGGAAAGGTACCACGGATTGATGGACTATTTGAAGACAGGAGTAGATAAGAATACTGAACGAGAAGTGCCAGTCTTACTGCCTTCCTCATTCACAGATAACCCAAGGAATATGCATCCATATTTTCTGGGTGATAGTCAATTTTTTCAAAATATGATAACCCCGAATTGTTCATAATTTTATAATAGATTCCACAAGCGAGAGATGCAAGGTAAGAAAATGTTAGCATAGAACTTACGGTTACATTTTAATTTCAACGGAAAAATTTTGAGATCAAACTGGCAATCTCATACTGTGTTTGAATTCGAAAAATCTACTTAACAAAAGCGAAATTCCAATAGAACATTTACTATATATATATATATATATATATATATATATATATATATATATATATATATATATATATATATGTGTGTGTGAAGAAATATAGTCTTAAAGTGTGCTATATTTATGGGATAAAGTGCTCAATATCAGATAGAGAGTGTGTAAATATAAAAGTGAACATAGAAGTCAACACTTAGACGCGACAGTCTGTTTCATGCTAGTTGCCTGAGGATTGCACTCGCATGAAACAGACTGTTGTCTCTAAGTGTTGACTTCTATGTTCACTTTTATATATATATATATATATATATATATATATATATATATATATATATATAAAAGGCTAAGTGGATTTACGTTAGATCGGTAGGATCATCAGTGAAATTCAGAAACCAGATCCAGACTAATAATATAATATTCCAGATTCTTCTTTGGATTTTATCAATCCTCTCTTTATCCATAGCATTAGCAGCAGACCAGATGTGCGGATAATATTAAATGTATGGAAGAATAGTAGAATTATAAATGTGTAAAAGTGATTCTGGCGAGAAACATTGTCTAGCACGTGAGAGTAAAACCTTATTCCTAGTTAATGACATAGACATTGATTTAATATAGACATTATATTTCGTGCAAGCGCAAAATGTTAGTTCGAAAAGACGCAATGAATCTCTAGCCTGATGGTTAGAATCGGCCGTGCCGATGTAAGGCAAACAGCGTTCTCTAAGACGATTCTTAGAAATCAAAATATGATTACGTGCAGACAATTTTCGTCTGAATTGAAATGATAAAAGATCCGAATTTTTTTTTATCGTGCCGGACTAATGCGATCGTGGTTCTTGATAGTCTTCTTTAACTTTTTGTGTTAGTAATTGTTGTGGATTCCGGGATGAAATCCGATATGGATAAGGAAAATAAATGTATTAACGTAATAATACAAACTGGTAATACGGGTTAGTAGATCCAGGAATGCGGGTTAGTAGCAATAATATATATACAGTTTTGGTATTGAAGTATCGCGTTATCACTCCTTACTGAGTCTAGGTGCTCGTGACGGTGACTCTTGGGCTACTCTCCTCTAATACTACTCTCCTGTCGTTCCGTCTAGACTCCTTCACTCTTCAGGTATTCACTGGTAGTAGTATATATGCACCTTGGGTGAGTCCATTTTTGTGAAAAGGGGAGACACATCAATACCCCCTCCTTAGATAGGGAGTTAGTATTTTTTCCTTTCTCTTATGGTCGAAAATTAGAGACACTGTATTTTTTCTCTTTCTGCTAGTCCTTCAAATTTCTGTGTCTTCTTGTGGTCTTTGAAAAGATTGCCTCCATCGACTCGTCATTTTCTCCTGATGATGAGCTTGGCTCATAAACCCGTCTTTTTTGTATTTGGTCAATATGTTTTCTGTGGGTAACTTTTTCGCCTTTTGCGTACATCACGTTTCCTAGTCTGTTAATTATTTTATATGGTTCCTCATAAGTAATATTGTTACTGAAATAGACCCATTCTTGTTTGAATGATCTCTTGAGCACTGTAGGTGTATACCGGTTTTTATTTATTTTTTCCTTCGTCCTCTGAATAAATTCATCTTTTTTCGCTTCTTTTCTTATCTCATCTCTCGCAAGGTCACAGGTAGTTCCTTTACTGCCTTGCCTCTTTACTGTTTTCATCTGTAGTAGCAAATGGCGCTTTTAGCTTCTTTTTACATACTGGTTGGACATTTTCTTTCAATTCAATTTTAGCTGCACCCTTACAAAACGAGCTGATAGGAGAATCCCATACGTCGAACTTTTGCATACAGTCTGTACCCACTAGATTTTCTGTATCTTTCATTACGTATATCTTGAGTTTTGTTGTTTTCCCGTGAAATTTAACATTTACGATTATTTCTCCTTCGAATTTTATACGCTTTCCTGTCACCGACTTAGCAATTTGTTGTGTACGTAACTTGGTTGGACTGTTAGGCTTTTTCCATATCTGTAGGTTAATTATCGTTAGATCGGAACCCGAGTCTAGCTGCAATTTTATCTTTTTACTTAAGATTTCAAGTTCCACATATTTCCTTATGTTGTTGTTGTCTTCGTCATGCATCCTAGTAGCTCTTATCCTACTAGTAGCTTTTCTGTTCCTACATTGGGATGCCTTGTGCCCCATTTTTCCACACACAAGACAGTTTTTATATTTAAAACGGCAATCCTTATTCCAGTGTAGTCGTCTACACCTATAACATGCAGATGGAGGGGGGCTTATATTTGCTTCGATTTTCGTCATAATTTGCCCTATATGTTGCACTTTTTCCCTTATTATAGAATTTTTGTTTTCTTTCCGGGGAGGGTGAAGAACTTAAACTTTTGTTTAACTTACGTATATATGATACTCCTGACTCCTCAATGTTTTTCGAGTCTTTCTTTATACTCAGCCATTTTTGGCAATCTTCTGATAGTTGTTGTAGTGTTAGTCCAGGTTCATTTTGTAGTTTTGAAAGCATTCTTTGCGCATTTCACTATCTTTTTCTGAGACTAACCCTTGAACAAAGATGAGGCACTTGAAATTGTCCGGTGTTAATTCTGCCAACTTGAAGTCGTCGCAACGTTTATTTACGATTGCGGCAAACGTGGAATAGTCCTCATTTTTGCCCTTTACCAGGTTAAGACATTTCCACCTCTTGTGAACGAGTAACCTTTTTGGACTGAACAGGTCTGTAAGACATGTAACTGCTTCGTCAAACGTTAATTCGTTCGTCTTTTTTGACAAAATGTAATCCACAAATTTTGTGTATTCCTTAGTTCCTAATTTTTTGAGCAACAGTCGTAGCTTCTTTGATTCTGTCCAGTTTTGACAATCGATGTTATAGATGTCTTCATGACGTCTGAAATAATCCGCGAAATTGTTATCCTCTTCTAGGGAGTAATTGAATGTTTCTATCGTATCCCACACTGCATCTTGGGAAAAAGTTGCCTCTTTTTCGATAATTTGTTGTTTGTTACCCGCTACATTTAATATTAGTTCCTGCGTTTGTAGTAATAGTTTTTGCCATTTTTCTTCCATTCTTTCTTGGAATTGTAATTGCTGTGCGTTTTGTCATTCTTGGAGTTGTAATTGCTGTTCATTTTGGTATTTTACAAGTTTTACTAAAATACTTTTAAAATCCTCCATGATAAGAGTCTTACGAAAAACTCGATTTTCCGTGTTTTAATCCTCGTAAAACTTTTGTCGCCCAGTTGTTGTAGACACTGGCAAAATCGGCAATTTTTTCTTTTTGTGTTAGTTCAAATACCTCTTCGCCAATTTGTTGTCGACGGGAGAGGATTTTTCTTTGTTCTTCTCGTGTGAGTTCGAATACCTCGTCATCAATTCGTTGTGGATTCCGGGATGAATCCGATATCAATCAATAACAAACGCCAGGAATGGATAAGGAAAATAAATGTATTAACGTAATAATACAAACTGGTAATACGGGTTAGTAGATCCAGGAATTCGGGTTAGTAGTAATAATATATATACAGTCTTGATATTGAAGTATCGCGGTATGACTCTTTACTGAGTCTAGGTGCTCGTGACGGTGACTCTTGGGCTACTCTCCTCTAATACTACTGTCCTGTGGTTCCATCTAGACTCCTTCACTCTTCGGATATTCACTGGGAGTAGTATATGTATACCTTGGGTGAGTCCATTTGTGTGAAAAGGGGAGAGCCCTCAGTAGTAATGATTTTCTCGTTTTATCTCTTATGATTTTTATATCCATTAACACAAACTCGTAAGAGAAGTTACTCGCTGTTTAACCGATCTCAATTTCCTTCAATCGATTACCTGAGTGACAATTTCTCCATACCTTATTTTAGTAATTTCCATATTTCCTAATGACTCCAAGCATAAGTATATTTTTTTTAAAATGACATCGTTTCGCACATGGTCAAACAATTATATTCTCATCACCCTTCTATACAATATCGATAGGCATTCCGTAAGTGTTGAGACCTTTTTAGATAGTTATAACTGTCCTTGACTATTGTACTTCTAGTATACTATTACTATACATCTATTAGAATGATTTGACAATTTTCTTTTAATCCCAGTTTGAAGGAGATAGCTATAGCACCCTATTAAACATTGCTTGTCACCGTTGACAATTTGGCAGAATGAGGTCGGAACGTGAAGACAATTTGAAGCTCGCCTGTGCAATACATTTGTCCGTTAAACTGGGCAAAATGATACAGAGATTTATGAAGTACTTCAGACTTACTATGTGTTACATTGTGTGAGCCGAGCATCTATTTTCGATGGGACAAGTTGTTTAAGGCCGGTAGATGTAAGTGATGCTTTTAGATGAGGAAAGGATATGAACATCGGAAAATGAAAGCTAATCTAGAAAAATCTCAATTTTCTGGATGAAATCAATCGTTTGTCTATAAAGACAATATGTATAGACTTTTAAGTTTATATGACAAATATACACATCGTTATTCCTGAGGATTTGAACATGGGAAAAATTTATTCCCAGAGTACTTTGTAAATTGGAACGGAGGGAGATGGATGGCATCGTTACTCACGCTCTCCACAGTCCAGATTTTGCTACCTGTGACTTGATTTCTTCCAAAAACTGAAAGAGAAGATCAATAGCAATCGTTTTGAAGATTTTGTGAAGATGAGGGCAGTTGTGACAAACAGTCTTGGCCACCTTCATTTTGAATTTCTTCCATGGAGCTTTGACGGAGTCGTTGGAACGCTACAACAAATGCAGTGAAGTCAGAAGATCTAATTTGAATGAGATTAGAGTTTTGTACTTCCTTGAAACTAATAATTGATTCTGCTGAAAAAATCTGAAAAATGCTAGAATGCACCTCATACCTCTCTATTACATAGATTCGTCTCTTCACTGTCACATAGCAGAAGAGATATAACTGTTAAATATTTTTGTTTGCTTCTCTGTTATTTCCTCGGTTAAGAACGCATTTTTCTATTACAATGGGATTATAGATTTTTGTGTCACGTATTCATTTGTATCTTCCTAGATAAATAAAATACAGTAAGAGCTTAATTTTGCTGTCTCCAATTGATAACTATGTCTTACGAACACATCACGTTGAAACAACGATTCCAATACGAACACCGATGTTAAGCAACTTCAAGCCTGTTCCGTGCCTAGATGGGTGACCCCATGGGAGTACCAGGAGTTGTAAGTTTGGATATGCAGATAGCGTCTCGCACATCTCGCCTGTGGAACTCCCTTCCTTATTCCTGTTTCCCTGACAAATACAATCTGCAACTATTTAAGTGTAACGTCAATCGACATCTCCAGTTGCCTTGATCTATCCACTTCCCTTCTCCACATACTGTCACCTTTCATTCCTATCTGCTTTCGCTCCAAATCTTCTGTAACCCCCTTGCCTTGATCGATCCACTATCTT
Source organism: Acanthosepion esculentum (assembly GCA_964036315.1). Taxonomy (NCBI): domain Eukaryota; kingdom Metazoa; phylum Mollusca; class Cephalopoda; order Sepiida; family Sepiidae; genus Acanthosepion; species Acanthosepion esculentum. The sequence goes on from OZ038495.1 coordinate 8,093,661, forward strand.
TCTCCACATCCTCTCCTTTACCACTCCTATCTGCTCTTCCTCCAAACCTTCTGTAACCCCTTGCGTGCTAGTGGCTTCCAGCCTTGCTTGGGGTGATAAGCTTAAATATATATATATATATATATATATATATATATATATATATATATATATATATATATATATATATATATAATGGCTCGGAATTTCTAATCGAAAAGAAGAGTTTCAATTCTACCTGAGTTTATTATATTCACGTACACGCTAATACATATGGGAATGTCTAAATCTATATCTTCTCTCTCAGCTATGAGTAATTAGTAATATTTGTATCATTAAACCATTATTATTTTCAAAAGTAAAATGAAATTGCGTACAAAATATTTAGGTTTCGGTAGTAAATAACCCATAGATTAGTTGATATGCCGCTAAACAAAATCAATTCATATTTCACATTTTAATATTTTCCATTCTAATGAACACTGACTGTGTCTTCTTAGAATCGATATGCATTCATTTCTTCACATTTCTCTTTGTATTACTATATATAGTTAGAAATCAGCATTTATAAGGCATCTAGTAAGGCTTGAATTCTGTAGAAAAAAAAGGATATTAGGCAAGGATACATTGACAACCAAAGTGTGATTTTGTAATAAAATATGTGTAGTATAAATGGTTTTCATTTGACTTTTTTTCGACTAAAGATAAAACGGATCTATTAAATATGCCGACAGCACATTAAGTTTATAGACTGAATTCAAAATCTATAGAAATTTAATAAATAATGACGTCGAGTTTTACAGAAAACTGAATTATCAGTAAAATACGAAAGATAAATAGAGAAGGAAACAATAATTGAATGAGGGAAAGAACAAGTTTACTGGCAAGAGAAAAAGATACAGCAAGATGAAAAGTTGATATAAAAGTTGCAAAGAGCTAGACGCTTTTGCATGGACGCATTCACTCTGAAATCATGTAAACAAGAGACAATTTAATTGCAATCTTGAACGACAAGCACGCTAGTTGTTGCGAGAAAATCCATTACGTAAGAAACAGAAATAGATAATTTAATCTCTCAATCACGTCGTCACTGAAATAAAATATATACAAATATACAAATTTGCTATATGGTAACACAAGAAATAGTTCGAAATGTTGTTATCAGTTAAAAGACACGAATTTGTTTTCATAATAAGCACCAACGTATATAAAACGCATATGTATTTGAATGTTTGAAGACTGGAACATTCAAAGATATTGTTGTTCCAGTCAATGCCACAAACTTGGGCTACTGTGTCGTGCCAGAGAGTTATTCTAGTCAAAGTCCATCTTGCATATTTACAATTTTAACATTCTTCCCTTCATTGAATACTGTTGCCGTATTTGGTCTGATTCTACTGCTATTTATTTCAAGGTTATTTAAAAGATCCAAAGAAGAAAAGATCCATACAATCGATCCTGACATGGCATCCCGCCTTCAGTCTCTTTCTTACTGACTGGCGTGTCTTCTCTCTGTCTTTTCTACAAATATTTTCATGTCAACTGCTCTGATGAGCTTTTCTTCCCTGGTGCCTCTACAAAATGAATTAAAGCGAGGTACTATATTGACATCTAGGTCACACCCTTCTACTGTTGAAATAGTTAAAAGTAACCGACATTTCTAGTCCAACCGTTTCTTTTCTCTCACTTCCCGACTGTGCAATTCATTTTCGTTTACTCGTTTCAAATGAAACGTCAATCGCTATCATTCGGAATCCGGTTCTTGTTTTATAATTTCCTTAATTCCCACTATACAAACACTTTTCTCTTAGTTTCACTCACTCTAAACCACTGAATACTAGTTGCATACCCACCTTTCTTGGAGTGAAATGATTAAGAAATTATGATTTGCTCACTCAAAAACATATTGAAAGAATTTATTGATATAGTCAGAATAATTCAGAAATTTGAAAACATTTTCAATTAAAATGTAGATAGAGTAATATTTACATGGATAACTAATATATCAAGTTAATATAGGCAAGTACTTCACAAGCAGAAAAATTTTGATGTTTATGAAGATTACAACGGGATAGACACATCTAGGAGATAATTTATCTCACCAAAATCTAAGGCGCCTATTTATATGTGTGGCTTTCGTTAATATATCGAACATTGTTGCATTTTAACGGTTGGTTGAAACGTTTTTCAACCTTTTGCAGGATATTCAAAGCTAGAAAACATTTTTAAATTGTAAAATTAAAATGTCTCTTTTTGGAGATAATAAGAGTATAGTGATAACATTCTTACTAATTAACATATAGCTATCCGTAGAAAAGTCGAATTCACATATTTCCAAGGTGATGAGCGCGAAAGTGTATATAACGAACAGAAATGGAATTGGAACTGGGCTCTCTTATTACCAATTCAGAGCAACTTCCAATTACACCATCGACCTATCCAAGATAACATAACGTGGTATTCGCAAGAGGTCACCCATCTAAGTACTGACCAGGTTAGACGTTGTTAAAATTCAGTGGTCGAACGGGAAACAGTGTTTCAACGTGACGTGGCCGTAAGCCGAATATTGTTGCCACGTAGTATCTCGTGCGACTGATACGGGTCTCGAAACTGTTGACAAAATCCAAAGAAAAATCGCCAGTATTACTCGTTCTGAACTGGTATCTTATTAAGGTTAGGTTAATATATAACGTCTTAAATTTAATATATTCTTGTAATGATGCTATCAGATAAAGGTCAGTTGTCGTCACAATAACAAAATTAGTGTCAAATAATAATCAACGTTCGGCAGGTATCATAGACATTAGAGTTTAACTTTATCGCAAATGTAAATGTTACAGATGCAGCTGTAAGGAAAATACCGTCATGATACTTCAGATACAAAGACTAAAAATAAAGTTATAAATAATAATTTTTATCCATACTATGTATGTGGAAATCTCGCTACATATGCTCGGTTTGCCAAAGTAAAATGCAGAATTTTCCAGTCAATAATTATCCATGAAAACGACATAACCAATAGAGTAATCAAAAGACATTGCCAGGAACGTGACAAATATAGACATGAAATTATTTGATGTAAGAATATATAAGCAATTCAGTTGACTATTATTTGCGTAAAATATAATGTTAACATAAGAGATTAAGTCATATGTATTTCTTAGTCTGGAGGATGATAACGTGTCATGACATCACAGTTATAAGACACACTTCGAATTAAAATTGAAATACCCCAATCATAAACAGAGAAGACTGAACGTACCTATAACATATCGGATAACACAGAAAACACTTCTGATAATTATATTAAATGCAGGATAAAAACTATCAAATTTAAGTCGGTGCTATGCAAATATTTGTCATGACGTGCGACAACATATTTTTTGTATTTGATGTCGTCTCTTGGTCCAGGTATTCATATTTCAGTATAATATCATAGATTGTATAAACGACGGACACTTTTCTTTTTTATCTCAATTTGTTATAGGAGGGAATGTAGTTGTATCATCGTTTCTATGAAGAAGCTTTATGGTGAAGGAAAACCAATGTATAATATATAGATAAAATTGCATAGCCACGTGCGGGCTTGTCTCATTAAGGAATCTGGGTGCGGAAGCCGTGTTCGCTATGCACATTCTTGCAGCCACTCCTTTATGTCTAATATCATACGTTCAAAGAAAGAGAAGCCATCACTCTCGATATTACCCTCAGAGTGTCTTTTGTCATGTATTATGCCATTCTGAGTTGGCCGAAGCATTGTATTAGGTCATCCCATAAGTTCTGTCGAGATTTTAACATTTTGTTAAAATGAACGAAATTTAAACAGTATTTTATAATGTCTAATGGAGCTGAACATTATTTTTATGTTTAGATGCATTCAAAGTGATCGAAATCTATTTCACAGAACAATAAAGTTAAATTTTGTTTGATTAAAACCCTGCTAACATGGAAGTACCCAAGTATCATTTGAGGCACATAATGCTTTATGAGTTCAAGAAAGGAAACTCAGCACCCGAAGCGGTTAGAAACATTCACTCAGTTTATGGAGAGGAATGTCTGAATGAAATAACTTGCAGAAGATGGTTTGCAAAATTCAGAGGTGGAGGTTTCACCCTTTAAGATGAAGATCGAACCGGACGTCCAGTTGAGTTTGATGAAAAGCTTCTTGAAGCAGACCTTGACAAAATTCCTGCTTTAGTTGAGGAATCGGCAGTTGTTCTCACTTCAAACGATACAACTGTTCATCGTCATCTTCAACAACTTAGAAAAGTTCATAAACTTGGAAAATTGGTGCCTCATGAATTGTCTGAAAACAACCTCATATCCCGAATTGACATCTGCTCTTCTCACCATTCTCGCCAAATTGTTTCAGCTTTTTTGGATAGACTTGTGACTGGCAACGAAAGATGGATCTTTTATCGAAATGTTAAGCGTCGTAGACAGTGTCTTGGTAAAGGGGAAGGACGCCAACCACATCCGAGAAGGGAACTTCATGGGCAAAAGGTTCTTCTTTCAATCTGGTGAGATTGCCAATGAATAATCCACTTTGAATTTTTACCACCTAATGCAACAATTAATGCTCAAATATACTGTCAGCAATTAGAGCGTTTTAACCAAGCTTTGAGGAAAAGACACATAGCAAGAATCACGTTACAAAAGATCGAAGAACTTAGTTGGGAGAAAATTCCTCATCCGCCTTATTCTCCCGACTTTGCTCCTTCAGACTACCATTTGTTTCGTAGCTTACAGAATCATTTGGAAGAAACAGCTTTTGTAACACAGGAAGAGGTTAAAACTGATATTTGTGAGTTCTTCGAATCAAAGCCAAAAGAATTTTACAATAATGGAATTAGTAAGATTGTTAATAGATGGAAGTAATCATGGATAATCAGGGAAAATACATTGTTGATTGAATCTGTAATTAAATGTAACATTTGGTCACTTGTTTTCTTTATTCAAAATTCGGACAGAACTTATGGGATGACCTGATATATATATATATATATATATATATATATATATATATATATATATATATATATATATATATATATATATATATATATATATCACAGCAATAAAAGTATGAAGCTTGATATTACAAGACATATTAAAAACGGGCGAAGCAACCGGTTTCGCTCCCGCTCATTAGGCTTCCAACGGGAGATTTAATTTAAATTAAAAAAAAAAATGTACAATGAAAAGGAAATGTGGAGGAGGAGGGAAAAATAATGAGCAAAAAGGTGCTGGAGGCCAATGACAGCGAGCCCCAACAAACACTAACGTTGTTTGCACAAGGAAGGCATGCGGGACACGATGTAAAGTGCCTCTAGCACTTAAGGTGAAATAACGAGTGTGACCGGGACAACACGGTGAACAGGTCGACACTAAAATTAGCTGCACAAAATCTGCTCTTTAATAGGTGCTCGCATATGGCGGAACTATAGGTGTTTGGGATGAGTCCATTCAACGGCAAAGTGTGGTTCCTTATTTTGGTAGGAACGTGCTGTTTAATAATGATGTCCAGGCGTTGTGTCGTCCTTCCTATGTAGTCAGCCCTGCAACTACAACCGTATTTATAAATTATAGAATTAATTTGATGAGGAGGGAGGACGTTTTTACACACTGGACGAATCATGGGCCGGGTTTGAAAAACTATCCGGACCTCAGCAGAGAAAAAACAGCGACGAACAGTTAATGAAATTTGTCTAACCATACTTTCACATTTGGTTCCAATCCAAGACCATCTTACATAAACCCGGCACTTTTTAACAACACAGAGTTTGGCACTTCTGAACTCCTCAATTTTTTTACGGATGACCGAATGAACAGTGTTAGGTGGATAACCTAAACCGCATAGGGTATCCTTGACAAAATTGATCTCATTATCCAAGATGGACACTGAACAGATTTTTAGTGCCCTATGAAGGAGTGATCTGATAATGTTTATCTTACGTTTTTTTTTTGGTGGGGGGGACAAAAGGAGTCCCAACGCTTATACTATCCCGAAAAAGTTGGTTTCCTGTAGATAGAAGTAAGAAAAATTGTAGGTGTTCGATGTATTAGTACATCTAAGAAGGCCAATTGATAATTGGATTCCTTCTCAACGGTGAACCTTAGTGCTGGATGGATACCATTTAGAAAAGAAAGAAACTGATCGGCCTCAACATCGTTGTTGAATAAACAAAATGTGTCATCAACATACTGACAATATAATTGAGGACTAAGTATATTCTTCTGTATTCTTTCTTCGTGAAAGCCCACAAATATGTTGGCTAGAGCTGGACCCAAAGGAGAACCCATAGCAATCCCGTCAATCTGTCGAAACATGGTGTTGTTGAAACAGAATTCAACAGAAGAAGTGGCAAATATCATCAACTCAACAAATGCCGACTCCGGAATACTTGGTGGCGACAAAGAACTACGTTAAAGCATATCATCTCAAATATCAATAGTTTCCATCAGAGGGACGCAGGTGTATAGAGAACAGATGTCGAAAGAACACAAACTTGCCGAAGAAGATAAAGTTTGGATAAGGTCGAACAAGGAAAATGTATCCTTTATGCAAAATCGACTAAAGCCCTTCAACACAGGTTCAAAAAGCGTTGAGAGCCATTGGGCTACCTTGTGTTGGGATGAACCGACCATTGATGAAATTGGTCTGAATGGTACGCCAACCTTGTGGATTTTGTGGAGCCCATACAGCCGTGGACGAATCGACACGAACGGACGAATTTAATTGGCAGTTTCTTGTGGAAGCACGCCAGTCTTTATCAATTTCAGAAGAAATTTCTGAAATTTTACTTTAGCTGAACCAGTTCTTTTTTACAAACGAGTATTACTATTAATATATATATATATATATATATATATGAAAAAAAAAACTTCGGTAGCACAACTTGTAGATATGCCAAAACAAATCCGTTCCCGAGTAAAAAACAAAAGAAGGACTAAAGACATTAAAACAGGGCGAAACTTATCATACAGTTCCTTAAGCCTATAGTCCAAAGGAAAAAAAGTAGTAGTCAAGCAAAAAACAAGCTCAATACGTTAAGTAGAGCGGGAATAAATAAAACAAAAAACGGATTCTGCTTCTGGCTTACCCTGAAGGTCCGTTTAGGTGAAACCTAAGTAGGTCTTCCTGCCTCTTTAGGATTTGTTTTGCACACACACACACACACACACACACACACACACATATATATATATATATATATACATATATATATACATACATATATATATATACACACACACACACACACACCCATATATATATATATATATATATATATATATATATATATATATACACATATATATATATATATATATATATATATATATATATATATATACAAAAGTGAACATTGAAGCCAACACTCAGAGGCGACAGGCAGTTTCATACTGGAGGCAATCGCCAAGCCGCCTAACGATTACCCTGATGATTATATTATGCTATGTCGAAAGTACTCGGAAGTAAATACATACAATATGAAACAACTTGCCGTTTTTCTCTCGTCTTTCAATAACCACACAAAAAACTTCATTCCTGTGTATGAAAAGAGCCTATCAAGTATAAGTAGACAGAACCTATCTGAATTATTTTACAAAACCTGTCTTAATGAAATAATGCTGCCGAAATATACGCAGATGTGTCTCTGTGTGTGTGTTTGTGCGTGCGTGTATTTGTGTGTGTGTATATATATATATATGTGATTTAGTGAGACATTCTATTTTTATGTACTAAATCATGCGACTTAATCTTGAGGCAACAACAAATATTGAAAATATAATCAAAACTTAGTTGGTGTTTTTTTTGTTTTGTTTTTTTGTATTTTATGTAGGTAACCTGTCAGTTCAAATACAAATCTATATTGATTGTTATGGTGGGAGGCTTTTTTATAAAAAAAATAATCCTCCTTATTTTCTTGACTGCGCACACCTAACGCCAGATTTCATTCGATCTTCGGATTTTTTTCTGAAGTGGAAACTATTTATTTCTACATCTCTCTGTTTTTCCTCTTCACGTTGACTTAAAAAAAAATACAACTCGCGCTTCTCAATTTCTTTTTACTTTATTTCCTGTTGTCAATTAAAATCTAATGCAAATCGATCAGGTCAGTCCAGTAATCAGCCCACCCAATTTAGCCAACCCTTCACATTTTTCCGCGCATGTTGTTAAAACGACTGGGAAGTCGTCGATAATGAGCAATCAATTTATAGAATTTAAGACATGTACCAGGTTAAGAGCACATTTACATTCGCTCTTACTTTGCTGATTTCAATTCGCAACGACATTGATTGGAATTAGCATGTATTGATTCCTGCATTAGGGCTTTTTTGTCAGGTTTAGAAATCAAATATTTCGGCTGAGAATGAATAATGAGAAAGCTAACTGCGTTCGTCTAATACTTATTGAAAATTATTTCTACGTGGTTAGTCAATAGTCGACAGTTTTACAAGCTGTGTACGATTGCAGGTAAAATGGATATGTACAGTTTAAACTGATGTTTCTCTTTCTAAATACAGTTTTAATCTTTATTATAAATAGAGACTTTATCGCTATGCTTCCTATCTATAGAGATGAAGTTAAAATTATTTGAATCTTCTCTTATTTTTCGATGGGTTAAAAAATCTGTAGTAAATCCAAATTTACATTTATCATATCTACGGTAAAAAATGCGAAATTTTTTCAAATACCATCCGATGAAATTGGTATATTCTTATTCCAAGAAAATTTGGATACAGCTAGCAAAATATATCGGAACCAAAACCTCACTGTGTCGAATCCCAATCTCATAATGTCACTGATGTATCAATATTAAACGAGTCTCTGACTAAAACATATTCGAACATCAAATCGATGCACTATTTATTTGCGAGATCTGTGTCAAAATACAGCTCGATAAGGACGCATTTTTATCTGTTATTTGTATGTGCATCCATTATATATGATTTGTTTCATGCCAGGTGAACGTAAAGGCCGGAACTATATCGTCTTGGCAAAAGAAAAAAATAATTTGTTTTTTTTACCTAACTTACTAAATAAAAGAGCACCTCCTTTTGTACGACTTAGCATTTCCAAGATGTCAAGATTCAGTGGTGTCACATTCTTATTATTTGACATACTTCTACTCAATTAACATGGAAACGTCAGTATATATACTCTTTATGAATAATGAAATATGATTGTTACATCAATGAATATTATAGATCATACACGTATTTGAAATAAACGACGAGTTTTGCTTTTTGTATCTTAAAACATGTTAATTCTGTCTCTCGACCTGCGCATTTCGGAAATCTTAATAAAGTAAATATTCTATTTGAACCTGAGTCCCATTTCGTCGGAGAAACCATTCTTTGATCGTGAGTCAACACCCAGAGGCGGCAGTTAGTTTCCTGCTAAACACAATCATCAGGCCATGTGCGATGTGAATTTTGCTCGACTAAACACACACACACACACACACACACACACACACATATATATATATATATATATATATATATATATATATATATATATATAGATATATAATGTCAGTGATGCATTGTGTGTACACTGTTGTATTGCATTGTCGGTAGTTTATTGTATTATACTAATAGTTGTTTTAGTGAGCGGTAACGGTTGTGTTTCGATTTATTCTATGGGCTACTGAGTGCGAATAACTGTGTATCGTAATGCAGGTTTTGGGCTATGTATTCAGTTTTATGTTGACTTCCTTATTTATTATTGATTATTATAATGTTTTTTGTTATTACTATGAATTTAGTCTTTGTCTGTGTGTACGTGCTTTGCTAATTTATTTTTTACGAAGTTTATTTGTGTGGATTAATTTATTTTACTTGGTTCTGCTTATTTATTTTACTTTTCTTATTTTTGTTCGTCTACAGTTTCCGATTTTTAAGCAAATTAGAAAAACGTATGTATAAGCATGTATGAATTATCAAGTAAATATTATGCCACATTAAAAGTGCATATAATACGCCGATGTTACTATGACAGAAAATAGAATTAGTCCTTTTTTTAGTTGCTGATGTGATGAAGCAAGTAAATAGTTTGCCTCATGGGAGAAATATTTTTTTCGCCCATCACAAGCAGAACGCTGCCATTTTGAAATACTGGTAAACACAATATTTCAAATTGACCTTGTTTGGCTGGTGTCAGTGATGTGTTAATCTAATTTTCCATAAACACTCATACTGGTGAAATGTACTTTAAAACATATTTCGCTGAGTGGATAACAGAATATTGTCTTGCACATAGGAGTTAGGGTCGAGAAATGAGACTTACTTAAAATACTGACCTGTCACATTTTTATACAAATATTTTAGTTAAGGCATGAACGCATCATACCGTTACCCATATATAGGTTAAATAGCTTGTTAGATGAGACTGTATTATATTACACACCCGAAATAAATATGAAAAATAAAAGATTTCCTATTCCCCCCAAAAAAACACATGGCCTACATATGGATCACACGAAATATGACGTAACATATATTATATAATGCCACACACTATGTCCTGTAATTTTTGTATTTTTGTTATTTCCTCACTCTCTCATACACAGAGGGACACAGAGGTGAATTCCTACACACTCGTATATATATATATATATATATATATATATATATATATATATATATATATATATATATGTATGTATGTGTGTGTGTGTGTGTGTGTGTGTGTGTGTGTGTGTGTGTGTGTGTATGGTGGCTAATAACACACTCTACGATTACAATAATATTCATGACAAAGGAAATAAGTCGAGAAATCTATATAATGTTTCTGGTTAATTTGAACTCCAATTCACCTGTTTCACTGCTTTGGTTTTGTATTATAAATAACTGTATAGTGACTAATGTCGTATATAAAGTTGCGGCCAAAAGTTTCAGAACGGCATTGTTTCGTCATAAAAGTAGGTATAAGTTTTTATTAAAGGTGTTTTATATTCTATAATTTTCATAGAGAATAAATACCATATTATTTGGTATTGTCCGAAATTTTGGTATACTTTGATAGGATAATCCAAAAGTTATGGATGATTTAGTGATTTACTGCAAAACCCATGGCGGCCAAAATGATCAGAACGTTTGCTTTTACTCCGTGTTTTAGTATATTTAACCGGCGTACTCTAATTTTTTAAATTTGTTTTCGTGACGGTCCGTTTACTAAACATTAGTAAGAATATATGCAGTGTACTTTGTTAATATAATGCCACTTATTCCGTTACCAATTCGTCATCAGATTATTAAGCTTCGAAAGAAGGATAATTTAAGTATTGGGTCTATTGCAAAGATTGTTAACAAAGAGTGTTGTTCACGGTATTCTTAAGGTCTACGATGATGGTGGTTCGTGTGAAGCAAGAAAGTCTACATCTAGGCCAAGAAAAACGACCAAGAGAGAAGATTGTGCTATGGTAAAGTTGGTTAAAAAGGACATTTTAAAACTGCTGCTGTTCCTCGGGAAATGAGCATTGTACTGAAGAAAGGTTTATCTCGAAAAACTGTGTTTTGTCGTCTAGTTGGACATGGCCTACAAGCAAAAGCACCTTCAGTGAAGCCACTGATCAGCTCCAAGAATAAAAAGTCTCGTCTTACCTTTGCAACCGAACATGTGGTGTGATCAAGGAAAATGCTAAACAGTGCATTTCAATGATGAATCTAAGATTATGTTATTTGGCTTAGATGGGAAAAGGTACGTTCGTCGAAAAGTAGGTGAAAAATTGTCGCCTAAATGCCTTAAGACTAGTGGTAAATTCGGTGGAGGAAGTGTCATGGTTTGGGGGATGATATCTGGAGATGGTGTGGGCTCTTTGGTGCGATTACATGGAATGGTAAATGCAGGAGTTTATAAACAACTTGTAAATGATCATGTTTTGCCTGTGCTGAGAAATTCAACTAAGCGACCATCCATATTCATGCAGGACAATACCCCATGTCACAAGGCTAAGGTGGTCATGAACTTCCTCAAGGCTGAAAAGGTTATTGTTATGGATTGGCCTGCTCAAAGCCCAGATCTCAGTCCTATTGAAAATGTGTGGAGTATTCTAGGAGAATGTTCGAAAGCCAGAAATCGTAAAACAACCGAGCAATGCCCTTGAGCAAGAATGGAATAAGATCACCCGGCAAGAAATTGAAAATTTCATTACCTCATGCAGTCGAAGGTTTTAAAGTGTGATTGAAGCTAAAGGGCTTCACACAAAATATTAAATAATTCCAGTATTCTCTGTCATTTTTGATTATTTTGTTATTTTTTCAACCGTACCGATCATTTTGGCCGCCATGGGTTTTTCAGTAAATCACTAAATCATCCATAACTTTTGTATTATCCTCTCAAATTACGCCCAAATCTCAGACAATAACATTTAATATCGTATTTATTGGCTGTGAAAATTATAGAATATAAAACAACTTTGATAAAAGATTATACCTACTTGTCTGAGGAAAACAATGCCGTTCTGAACTTTTAGGCCGAGACTCTCTGTCTCTCTCTCTGTCTCTCTCTGTCTCTGTCTCTCTCTCTCTCTCTCTCTATATATATATATATATTGAAAAGTATATAAAATTTGAAAAAATAATATACTTAATAATATATATATATATATATATATGTGTGTGTGTGTGTGTGTGTGTATATATATATATATATATAATAAATATTCGATAACACTAAGTTATTATGTGTTTTCGTGTTAAAATTCTAGTTTACACACATTCTGTATATGAAAACTTTTTAGCAGAGAAACATTACATTGCTTTTCTTTATAATTAGGAAAAATGAAAACCAAAGGAATTGTGAAGCTGTCAATGCTCTCGGCGTCTCGTGATATAGAAAAAAAGCAGAAATGCAAATAAACGTTACAACAGCACGGTTCCTATTTTCGTCTTTGGCAGGAGAAAAGTAAATTCTATGGGAATTTACGTCGGGTAGTTATTTTTTCTCATTTTTCCTGCGACAGATTTGACTTCCCTAACCGATTCATGCTTTGACGGGAAGGATATTCAGCAACTCAAGTGAAGCAACAATAAATTTTATGAAAAAGCTAATGTACAAAGATAATCAACGGTCAACAATATTAGTGTTCATGTCAAGCTAAAAACACTGTTAAAAATAACCCGTTGCTTTCGTAAAGATCGCAGTCCTGGGTATAACGATAAACTACATCTGGCAGCAACGCCTGTGATCTGTAAATTAGAGGTTTGAGGAGCGTGGAATCGCCTGTTATTAGGGTTCCATTTATGGGTAATTAGTGAACCCCTAACACTATGAAAGTATAAACATATATTTATTGCAAAAATACTAGAAATATATTTTTATTTTAGAAAAAAGTTAACAACGATACATATTTATAGTAAAATTACCAACAATACAATTTAAAACAGCGTTAGCAACAACAAAATTTATTTGTAGTTGAAAACTTTAAACTATGTCCAAAATATTTCGACATTAAATAACTAATGCCGCTAAACAAAATCAATAATCAATAAATCGTAAGGAAGGATATGCCCGACAAGATTTGGCCGTTCGTTATCCGAAAACTGTCTGCATCAAAGAAAAGTGACTGGACACACATTGTTAGGGCAATTACTAATGAGGAGAATTTATCAATTGCCAAACAGAAATGAAAAATCTAAATATTAATTATATGACAGAAAATAAAAAAAATAAATTGATCTTTTTTACAGTTTTTCGAAAGTGACAATCACAGATTCAAATAGGAAGATACAATTAAAGTGTAATAGATGTTGGGTATAATGACAACTGATAAAAGAGAATTTCATCTTGATAAATTCAATGGTTATATGAATAATTGAATATGCTAAAAGTAATAGTATATTTATGTATATCTCAATGCAGGGGATAGTTTTAAAACATTACAAAATATACTAAATAACAGATAAGACATGTGAAGATATAATCCTTGCGGGACTGCAATGTAGATACATAATAATATAATGAAATGCTATATTAAGTATAGACATGTCACACACAAGGATTATGGAGAAAACCCGAAACACTGATGATGACAAAATAATCAAGTAATAACTAACTATTGTTTCGATAAGCATCCAATACATTTGTTATGTTTGCAAAGTACACGTAGGAGGGTTTAACTGGGTATACGTCATAAATATCAACCATTTTTTAAGGCAGTTTTGTACAATAACACCTAACAAAACATTGGGTTTTGTTGTATTGTATTCAAATAATAATTGTTTTCTTTGAATTATTTCATACAAATCAAGGTGATATTACCAGTAATACGCAAGAAGTTCCTAGGAGGGATAAGAATTACAAGACATTGGTGAGTAGATAGAGCAATAAAAGAAGAGGTTTCAGGGAGATTGAGAATGACGTTGCATTTAATTCAAAACTTTCGGTCAAGAAAGAGGAAGAGATTTCCACTGACGAGAACATTCACGTTTAGAATAGAGCATAATGTTACATCTATTTCAAAAGTAAAACAGTGAGATTAAGTTTTTTATAGAGTAGTAGAATTAAATTCATGCTTGTTAGACGCCAAAGGTGAAATATCATTCGATCAAACGTCATGACAATATTTATAGAACAAAACAAATGCGTGAAGAAAATTAACGGCAGTGAGAAAATGACAGAGATGAAAATAGCGTTTTCAGGCTCGATTAAATTACAGACTTTGTAGTTTGACAACAATCTCGAGATAAATAGCAGGAAAAATATACAAAATATGTAAGCAATATTCAATGAATAGAATTTATTTTTAATTATGTAATGAAAGTAAATGCCAGGCAAGATACATGGACACAATTTTCTCTCTCAGTAAACCTAGTAATTGATTCAATAAATCACTCAGCTTCCTAGAAGTTGTTATCGTTAACCCAAGAAGTCGAAATGACTTGCTTTTCTGGAGGTTAGCATTAGCCATACTGATGGAAGACAGAAAACTTTCTCGTTGTTAATTAAATGATAGCTGTGTTGTTTAGGATGCATTGAAGTATACAAACGACTACTTCATCCAGTTAACCACTGGTTGATTGTCATTTTTCAGAACAGCCGACAGGGAAAGGTTTGAAGCAATATCTAAAATATAGTATGCCAAAATCCAGAAAATGTTTTATAGAAAGATAAATATAGGCAATTCAGTCAGTTATATCCCATGCGTGATACACGCTTGAGCGATCATGTATCTTTTTTCCTGCAGCAGTTTTAAATTTCTTTTTGCGGTTTACCAGTTGCCGTCCTAATATATAGAACCCATTCTGCCCTGGTATTTGCCCATAGCTGGGGGAAGAAGAGGATTCATACCATTTCCGAGGGTATTAGCACGTAAGTGTATGTAATGGATTTGACTGGAGTTCGAACTTGGCTCTCCAATTCCTCAAACCACGGCGCTATCCATTACTCGACCGAAAATAATTTAGAACGGGTTAAGGACGAAAAATAGAAAACCTTAAATTATTGCAGAAATAAATCTTGCATCTCTAACAGAAGGTTACAATCTGGTTCTGCATCATCACATTTTTAGTTACACTATTGATAGAATGAGTGAAGCAAATATTTATCGGTTTAATTTCAGTTCAATTGTTATGGATATTCATATCTCCTTCAGTAGACATAACTTGTCGAAGGCTATAACACATGAATTTATAAATGAAGAACGGGTTTTGTAGCTACATCATTTACATCCCCGCTCTCATTTGATGGTTTTTCCAAAGGAGAGTTTCATATCTGTGTTCTTTGTGTCAAGCTATATGTTACCGTTTTGGTAGGTTCTTATCTCTCTGTGGGACTGTTTCAAAAGCGCAATCTAATTCAGAAATCTAATTTTCTAAATTTAAATATAGTAGGCACACATGATGAAAATGGCCCAGGATATCATTCCTATGAATAGTGTAAATATTAATGTTCCGTATAATATATATATATATATATATATATATATATATATATATATATATATATATATATATATATATATATATATATATATATTATAAATTAATAGATTTAAAATATGGTTTTACCGCTACACAGTGATGACCATGTTTCAGAAATGGAAGCTAAAGCCCCTGAATTTAATTTTGTTATTAAACCAAAGACATTAGTTCCATTTCCTCATCAAGCGAATTTTGGAGTAACTTACTTTTTAAAATTTACGGTTGTTAACGGCACAGGAAAGATTCATAGTTTGAGGGTTTCCAAGGTTACCGATAAATCCATTCATCTAGACAAGGGGTGGTAGAGGGTTCAATTTTTAATTTTCGTTGTCTCAGTTAATAGTTACATTTGAAAGCGGGGTTATGTTTAGGGATGGGTAGGGATGTATCTTTTAACAAATTCTGACATCCGCTAAATTCATGTCATCTGGGTTTATTTCTAACGGCAAAAATTCTTATGGTATTATTTCTATTTGTATATTTAAAGATTTTGAGGGACTGTTTAGGTTAGAATATGTTTTATCCACCTTTCTAAAAAGTTATTTTTAATATTTGATATACTATACTTCTAGTTAAAAACCAAGTAAATGTATTAGGATTACTTACAGTATTTAAAATTATTTATTCTTATCGAGTATAAGTAAATATTATTTTATTTTATTTTATTTTATGTAAACTTTATGACAATGACGGCAAAGGTGGTTAAATTATTTCACTAATTCAATAAACTTAGTATTATAAATGTATATATGTATGTATAAAGGACATTTAATGTTCAATATTATATTCTAACTTATTAATTTCACATGACTTTCGGTGTTCACTTGGATTCTTTCCAGTGTTTGAATTGCTTTGAGAGAGGTGTTATGGTTAGAGTACGTTTTATTTAATTACAATTTTAAAAGATATTTAGGTTATGATCTGTTTTATTTAATTTCAATTTTAAAACATTTTTAAAATTCTACTTTCAAATTTAACTTTTTAATTTTAATCGGCTATATTTCTTTATAAACCAAGTAAATGTAATATAATTATCTACATTATTTAAAATTATTTATACCCATCAAATATGAGTATGTATAATAATCAGGTAATTTTTTTTTTTTTTTTTTTTTTTTTTATAGATTATTTAAAGATTATTTAAAGAAAACTTTTGGCAATGACGACAAAAAATAGCTATTTCATTTCTCTGATTCAGTAAATTTTTATTTTTTATAAACTTAGTAATATATAGTTTCTCATGTATGCATAAAGGACATGGGTCATTTAATGACCTACATATTCTAGCTCTTCTTATTAACTTCCATTTCACTGTAGGTGTTTTATTGGTTTAATAACAAAATTAAATTCAGGGGCTTTAGCTTCCATTTCTGAAACATGGTCATCACTGTGTAGCGGTAAAACCATATTTTAAATCTATTAATTTATAATATTAATGCTCTGTAAATTTAAATTTACATAGAGCACTATTGTGTAAAAATAAAAATATCTATAAGAACACCGGATTTTATATCTTACTGTTCTTTCCTTTTTATTTATATATACATATATATATATATATATATATGTCAGTACATAATCGTGTCTATCAAGTACATGTACGCATAAAAAAGTAATTGTGCGTCGATGTAAAACATTTATGTATGTATGTATGTAAGACATGTATGTATGTATGTATGTATGTATAAAATAATATATAAGTACTGGTATTAATTGTTTGGAGATTTAGAAAACAATATATCTACGGCATTTGTCTTTAATCACTTATGCATTATTATCCATTTCTATGAGACATGTTGATGACATTCTATGCCTAGTATTGCTTTGATCCCTGTTTCTTTTCGTTTCGCTGCTTTTTCAATGACATTGTAATGCGTTCCCAGCATACGTAAAGTCTGACAATATGCATAGATAGATAGATAGATAGATAGATAGATAGATAGATAGATAGATAGATAGATAGATATTCGCTGAAGGAAATAAAGGGTTCCTTTCGAAATTCCAGTCACCTGAACAAAGCTGGATCATACAACGGCCGAAACATTGCGAATATGGAAACGAAGATGGAGACAATAGTCCAAACATTGTAAATAGTGTAAATAATAAAATATATTGTTATCATGTTTTGTTGTTATAATTGCGATGTTTAAGCCGTTTATACTGCAGTAAGTTTTATTTTATATCTGAATCTATGCCTGTTGTCTTGTTATTATCCGTCACTGAAGCTGTTTGTTTTACGATCCAGTTGTGTATCATTATCTGATAGAGGAATTTAAATTTAAGGGACATAACTCATGATGGACATACTTTTAATTAATTAGACTATGATAACAAAGTCATCATCTCTATCATCATTCATTTCTTTTACTGGCAAAGTAGAGTTTTAAAACGAGAAAAAACATTATGAAATACAACATGCATTTTAGTTTATCGCTCCCATTTTTAAATCTAAATTTAATTTGCTATTATGTGTTATGAATTAAATCTATATTTAAACGTATGAGAGCAGAATTCCAGGTATTTTCTACTTAGGTAAACAGGTACACAGAAACCTGATGCAACAGTCATTGCAAAGTTAAATCACAAAATAAATCAACACAAGTTAACACACCTGCACTTAACAATTTAGAATTTCTATATACATATTTGAAAGAAATTTACTGACATGCATGACGAATAAAGTTTTTCCGTGTAATAATAGGAATTTCCCGGGAAGAGTGATATCATAATCATAAGAATTTTAAAAAGGGTAATGTTTCATTTTGCATTTCTTTTTCATGATTTTCAATTCTTTCTTTGAAATATAATCTATAGATATTTATTGGTAAAGCAAAAAAACAGCAAACAGAACATACAAAATAAACATTTAGAAAACGAAAGACATGATTCTCCGTTATACAGATAGATATGTCAGTATCATTGGCAATTTTAACGTTTAGATTACATATATAGTAAAATGAACAACGTCCACCCGATAGTTCTGCTATCAATTTTGTATTATACATTGTCTTTTCGCTCAATTTCACATTACTAATATTACAAGTATTGACAACAGCAACCAGAATATTGAAAGGGAGAATGTGTTTTTCCATCTACACATGGTTATTTTTTGCAGCATCACCATTATCTCTTCGTGTTATTTGTCGAAATCCATGTTGACTATTTACTTCTCTCACACACATATATATCGCCATGAAATTTTTATCACTCGTTATATTTTCTTTTGTTTCTAATTTTCTTTTCATCTTGGATCTTCATTGATTCTGCTTTGTTTTTCATTAAAAACTTTGTCACACGATACTGTTGACGTCTTCGACCTCGACCTCCGCTTCTGCTTCCATTTCAGTGAACTCAAATAGGAAGTTACCTCCACTAACAATGAAAGTTCTCTTTAAAGTCAACTCTTCAAATTTTCCATTCTCTTTTATTCCACTTCATGCCTTCTGGCATTTTTTTCTGAATCAATCAGACGCCAAAATAACTCAAAAAGAAAGATGTGAAATTTTTTTGCAACTTTTGTTTCTGTGCAAGATGATAAGATTGAGAATGGAAATAGATGCAACATCGGAAGGTACCTCGCTTCAGTTTCATATTTCCCTGAACAAGATATTAAACTGAAGTCACACATATGCTTCCTTAGGAAGAAGCGACTAAATTGTTTGGTGAAGCCGAAATGTCTATATGAATTAGGTGACCTCAGACGTATTCATAAAATATGTAACACATTCACAATCTAATGACAAAAGTGAATGTATATACATATATAGTAGCGTGTATATGGACAGAGGAATAAATGTTTTACATCGACGCACAATTACTTTTTTATGCGTACATGTACTTAATAGATACGATTATGTACTGATATATATATATATATATATATATATATATATATATATATATATATATATATATATATATATATATATATATGTATGTATTTAAAGACATTTATGATATGTTTAACGTTATTTTTTATAGATAAAAGTATTTAAGCAAATGCTCTGTTTTTATAATGAACAGTATTAAATAACATTTACCGGCCTGAATGTCTTTAAATGAATTGTCGGACTTTGTCGAATTCAAAGATATATGTATGTATAAAATAATATATAAGTACTTGTATTAAATATTTGGAGATTTACAAAACAATACATCAACGGCATTTGTCTTTAATCACCTATGCATTCTTATCGATGTCTCTGAGACATGTTGATGACTTTCTATGCCTAGTATTGCTTTGATACATGATTCTTTTCGTTTCGCACCTTTTTCAATGACATTGTAATGCGTTCCCAGCATACGTAAAGTCTGACAATATACATACATAATAAACTTAGAAAAATGTTTCCAATATTTTCCTCTTTTTAAATATATTCCATGCTAATGCTACATTTTTTATTATCTCATTTGCCATATTTTCCTTTCCTCAGGAAGCACATTTCCTTATTTCTCTTTTCTGGATTACCTCCACTGATAGTATCTTTTATTTTCTATAAAGTTGTAACTCTATTTCCAACTCATTGATTATTAAAACGACATTGGCATTTACCTTTATAGATCAGGGTCTGAAAAGCCCACGATTATCGCATCGCTGACGACTCTCTCTTGGTCATCGAATATATGTATATTGTGATATATATATATATATATATATATATATATATATATATATATATATATATATATATATCATTTCCATGGTTCGAACTAAGGTCCTAACCTTTGTTGCCATAGTCATGACGCACCCGTCGTTGTACCGATAACCTGAACATGGCAAGAAACATAAGTACAACTGTACCAACCATATAAATAATATAAATAAATACAATAACACATTTCAGAAATATATATATAAACACACACATACACACACGAACACACACACACAGACACACACACACACACACACACACACACACACACACACACACACACACATATATATATATATATATATATATATATATATATAAAAGTGGACATGGAAGTCAGCACTTAGAGGCGACAGTCTGTTTCATGCTAGTGCAATCGTCAGGAGTCGCCTGACGATTGCACTAGCATGAAACAGACTGTCGCCTCTAAGTGCTGACTTCCATGTCCACTTTTATATTTACACACGCTCTATCTCTGATATTGCGCACTTTACCCCATAAATATAGCACACTTTAAGACTATATTTCTGCATATATATATATATATATATATATATATATATATATATATATATATATATATATATATATATATGTATATATATATATTATATGGCTCTCAAAACTACTGAAAAAGAAAATTATTTTTCCGTGGAAATAATATTTAAAAAGGCGAAGCATTTATGGAAAAATTATGGTATTCTAGGTACTGTATTAATCAGTGTGGAAATTAAATAATAAAATTCATCCGCGTTTGAAATTATCTCCTACTAAGAAAATCTCCTGTTTTCGAAACACCATCGCAAATCAAAAAGAGCCAGTGTGATTGAATCCCATGTTTTTATATCACCGATTGACACGCCACATTGCTGCGCTAAAGAACGAGCTTTAGCAGACGAATATTGCACAAGCCCCTCGAAAAACGAGATATTCGTCTAACTGATTTTCAGTTTCTTTGTCTTTTCAATCAGTTTTAATTACTGTTGGATATTATTTGATGCAGTCGTCCTTCACTTTCTTCTACAGATGAAGTAGAATTACTCGCTATTGAGTGAATTATTATTAATTTTATCTATGCCCAATACGTATTAAGACAATTGTCGTTGCTTTTTAACATTGAAAGTGACTAATTTCGCCTACATTGACAGACCGTATTTTTTTTTCGATGCATGAAAATCGGATATTATTGATAAGGTAGTTATCAAAATATTTTCTTTAAATCTTGGAACGTCCTACTTCAGTTTACTTTGAGAATTTGATGTTTATTTTTGTTCGATTTTATATCAAACAGGTCTTCATTGTTCTCCAAGTATTCACTATTTATCTTTTATTCCACCACCATTTGTAAATCGATTTTCCCTGTGGGGATTTGGCATTTGATATTATTATTATTATTATTATTACTATTATTATTTTTTTTTGTAACCTGGAAAAAGGTTACTGAATGAGGAATAACCAAAGCGGAGTTTGGAAATGAAATGCTACTATTTATAACGTCAAAAAATACAATACACTCCAGCGGCGTGAAGTAGGTAAACCACTGCTAAAGGTGGACTATTTAGACAGCATATTATCCCCACTCAAGCGTCCAACGTACTTATGAGGATTGGGATATAGCCATTAGTGTTCATAGGTACGGTATATTAAATTTATTTTGTTTACTTGAGTTGATTTCTGGTGATTATTCATTCATTTTCGGGTACCAACCAATGTCCTAGTGTCTGAAATGGTATCATGAATTTTTTCCACTGAACTAATTTTGAGGAAAGAAATAAAGAAAAAAAGGTCATATATATTTGTAAATAGATAAAGTCTTTCGTAAGGCTTGAACTCTACTTTTGAGTAATATTTTGTATATCTTTAAGGCATGTTCTATCATGAATCCTTTCAATGAAACTATCGAACACTTTTCCAATCAATCAACTACCATATGGTGTTGTCGATGCCCTTATGTGCCACAATTTTGAGATTTCGATTTCATGGCTTTGTATTTTGGTAGTTTTTGAAGATTTTCAAAGACACATTACAGTTGACAGGGACTTCTATGTCAATAAGAAGAAACATTTAGATTTTTGCGGTCTCTGAACACCATGTCTGGGAGATTATCTTTTATTGTTCCCTCTGTGTGTATTGTAAATTCCCATAAAAATGTTAGAGGTCATATGGCCGTAATTTGTTCAGGGTGTTGTTCATACCAATTTCTTGCAATTTCCTTTACGTAAATATTGCAGATAATCCAATGCAGATATTGACTCACACTATCATGCTAAGTTTTATAATCAGTGGGTGATAATATCGTGCAACATGATACAATATGGTCAATTGTTTCAGGATATTTATCAGAGAACCTGCATTTTTGCCTAACATAGTTTTTGAGTATGTGTGCTTAGTAATATCTAGTTAACAAGCATTGGTCCTGTGCAGCAAGAATAAAGCTCTCGTTTCATATATTACCCCAGCACAGCGTAGCCATTGATGAGTACGGTGTTTGTTTACATCAGCCTGTTTGGTAAGGGTAGAGTATTGACAGTGAAGAGTTTTATCTTGCCATCGTTTCTGTATCTGGTCAATTCCATTTGCCTTTGCACTCTTTTTTAGTGCTTTTGCAGCTGTAGAAGGTTTATGATGTTTTACTTGCATTTCTTCACCCCTTTGAAACTCCATTTTGAACTTGTTGATTTCGTTTATTACAGAATAAAATGTCTTAAATATTTCATGTTATTTGATACAGATACCTATGACGTCACTGAGACATTTTATATTATTAAGGAGACTCTTCACACATTGTCGTCTTTGGCAAAGAATTTGATATTTATGTAGAGTAGGTGATTGAATACAATATTGTTTAACTTTTCTCTATAGCTACCATTCTTAAATATTTCATGTTATTTGATACAGATACTAATGCCGTCACTGAAACATTTTATATTATTAAGGAGACCCTTCACACATTGTCGTCTTTGGCAAAGAATTTGATATTTATGTAGAGTAGGTGATTGAATACAATATTGTTTAACTTTTCTCTATAGCTACCATTGTTTAGTTCACGAGTAAGGACAATTAAGGACAGACAAAACACAAGCGCTTAAAAAAGGGGTTGAAAGGTTCCTCGTCGGATATTCTGGCGGTTTGAGGAGGGAGTGCATCTGGCATGATTTAGGCATAATGTGCTTTTCGCCTTTCCTGTGCTGTGCATAAAATATACTAGCAGCGAAGAGACATTGTATATTTCCAAAGTTTTAAGGATTCAAGAGTGTGGCACACTGTCAAAGGCTTTCTCACAACCCATGAAATGTTGAGATTTCTACCTTTTTTCTTACAATTTTCCTGCATCATTTGCTTTATCAATAATTCATGTTTGCAACCATATGAAACACGCTTTGCAACCCTTTGAAACCCAATAATAATAATAATAATAATAATAATAATAATAAAATATTTTGTTAGCCCAAAATTCAGATTCTGCGATAAATATACAGAAACCATTGTTCCTCTTGTATCAGGTTGCACGATATTGGCACTCACTGAATATAAAACCCGGTATGATAGAATGGGCCAATATCTGCACTGGAAATTTTGCAACTCCTACGGGAAGGAAACTGAAAGAAACTGGTACGAACACCACCCAGACCCGGATACGGAGATAGGACCTGTTACAATTCTATCGGACTACACAATACACACTGACAGAACAATCAAAGCCAACCGCCCAGACATTGTTATTAAAGATCACAAACAAAAGAAATGCCTTCTTATTGATATGGCAGTCCCTGCAGACTGCAATGCATCTTTGAAGATATTCGAAAAACTGTCAAAATACAAGGACCTTGAAATAGAAATCTCAAAAATGTGGCACATGGGAACATCAACAATCTCTGTTGTTGTTGGAGTCCTTGGACTGTTTGGAAAAGATACCAGTAGACTAACTGAAGGGACCCCTGGAAGTCCATGCCTCAAAGAGATACAAAATATTGTTCTGACAAGTACAGCCCACACTTTACGAAGCGCTTTATCTATGTAATTATTTTCTTTTTCAGTGGAAAGTGTCATGATGCTATTTCTAACAGTAGATCCCTGGACGGGACTCGGAAAGAAATGTGTAAACGCCAGATATGAAAGAAAATAAAAATAATAATAATAATGATAATAATAATAATGATAATAATAATAATGATAATTATTATTATTATATTGGTGTTGCCCATTGATATAGCCCGAGTAATGAGGTATATTATTAAAAATAGCTAACTACTCAATGCTGAATATTTTCTGGGGGTCTACAATTACGGCCTCAATTGTATTTCTCCTTAAAATTTCATTTCATAGCTTGTGCACATTCACATATATTACTACAGAAATTCGTTCTACAATCAAGTCTAACGGACTTGTCACATCTCGCTCTCCATCTATACTGGTGTTCTACGTTTTTAGTTATTTGGCGTTTACTCATTCATTATATGAGGTAGCAAAGTCAATAATGTGACAGTTGCTATTGTCTTTCTCTATAACTGTTGTGGATTCAGGGATGAATCCGGTATCAATGAATAACAAACGCCAGGATTGGATGAGGAAAATAAATGGATTAACCTAATAATACAAACTGCTAATACCAGGTTAGTAGATCCAGGAATGCGGGTTAGTAGAAATAACATATATACAGTCTTGGTATTGAAGTATCGCGGTATGACTCCTTACTGAGTCTACGTGCTCGCTAACTGTGACATGTGCTACCCTCCTATATTACAGACTGTCCGGGTATTCCCTGCTAGTAGTATAAGAATACCTTGGGTGAGTGAATTTGCGTAAAAAGGGGAGACATCTCAAATCCCCGTCCTTAAGTCCCTTTTGTGGGGAGTTAATATCTTTTCCTTTTTCTTATGGTCGACAATTAGAGGCACTGTAAATTTTCTCTTCCTGCTAGTCCTTCAAATTTCTGTGTCTTCTTGTGGTATTTGAATCTCAAAAACTTCAAAGATCGCCTCCATCGACTGGTCATTTTCTGCGGGTGACGAGCTTGGCTCTTCAACCCGTCCTTTTTGTATTTGGTAAATGTTTTCTGTGGGTAAATCTTTCACCTTTTGTGTACGTTTCACGTTTCCTAGTCTGTTAATTATTGTATTTGGTTCATCATAAGCCATATTGTTACTGAAATAGATCCATTCTTGTTTGAATGATCTCCCGAGCACTGTAGGTGTATACCGGTTTTTATTTATTTTATCCTTCGTCCTCTGAATAAATTCATCTTTTTTCGCTTCTTTTCTTATCTCTACCAAGTTCACAGGTAGTTCCTTTACTGCCTTGTATAACACTTTACTGTTTTCATCTGTGGTAGCAAATGGCGCGTTTCGCTTCTTTTTACATACTGGTTGGACATGTTCTTTCAATTCAATTCTAGCTGCACCCTTAAGAAACGAGCTGATAGGTGAATCCCATACGTCAAACTTTTGCATACAGTCCGTGCCCACCAGATTTTCTGTATCTTTCATTACGTATATCTTGAGTTTTTTTTGTTTTCCCGTGAAATTTAACATTTACGATTATTTCTCCTTCGAATTTTATGCGCTTTCCTGTCACCGACTTAGCAATTTTTTGTGTATGTAACATGGTTGGTCTGTTAAGCTTTTTCCATGTCGGTAGGTTAATTATCATTAGATCGGAACCCGAGTTTAGTTGCAATTTTATCTTTTTATTTAGGATTTCAAGTTCCAAATATTTCCTTATGTTTGTATTGTCTTCGTCATGCATCCGAGTAGCTCTTATCCTACTAGTAGCTTTTCTGTTTCTACATTGGAATGCCCTGCTCGCCATTTTTTCACACACAAGACAATGTTTATATTTAAAACAGCAATCCTTATTCCAGTGTAGTCCTCCACATCGATAACATGCAGATGGGGGGGTATATTTGCTTCAATTTTCGTCATAGTTTGCCCTATGTGTTGTACTTTTTCCCTTATTATAGATTTTTTGTTTTCTTTCCGGGGAGGGTGAATAACGTAAACTTTTGTTTAACTTACGTATATGTGATACTCCTGACTCCTCAATGGTCTTCGAGTCTTGCTTTATACTCAGCCATTTTTGGCAATCTTCTGATAATTGTTGTAGTGTTATTCCAGGTTCATTTTGTAGTTTTGAAAGCATTCTTTTGTGCTTTTCACTATCTTTTGCTGAGACTAACCCTTGAACAAAGATGAAACACTTGAAATTGTCCGGTATTACTTCTGCCAAATTGAAGTCGTCGCAATGTTTATTCACGATTGCGGCAAACGTAAAATATCCTACATTTTCGCCCTTTTCCAGATTAAGACATTTCCAACTCTTGTGAAATAGTGATGTTTTGGGACTGAAAAGCTCTGCATGACATGTAACTGCTTCCTCAAACGTTAAGTCGTTCGTCTTTTTTGGCAAAATGCAATACACAAATTTTGTGTATTCCTCAGTTCCTAATTTTCTGAGCAACAACAGCTTCTTTGCTTCTGTCCAGTTTTGACAATCGATGTTAAAGATATCTTCGTGGCGTCTAAAATAATCCCCCAAATTTTTATCCTCTTATAGAGAGTATTTGAAAACTCATATATTATTCCACACTGCGTCTTGGGATAAAGTCGCTACCTTTAATATTAGTTCCTGTGTTTCTAGTAATTGCTTTTGCCATTTTTCTTCCATTCTTTCCTAGAGTTGTAATTGTTGTTCATTTTGGTATTTTATAAGTTCTACTAAAATATTTTTAAAATCCTCCATGATAAAAGTCTTACGAAAAACTCGCTTTTCTGTATTTTAGTCCTCGTAAATCTTTTGTCGCCAAGTTGTTGTGGACACTGGCAAAAAAACGACAAATTAGACTTTTGTTTTGTTTTTCTCTGTGTGTGTTCGAACACCTCGTCTTCAATTTGTTGTGGACAACGAGTGAAATTTTGTTTCGATTTCCTTCTCGTGTGAGTTCGAATTCCTCGTCGCCAATTTGTTGTCGACGAGGGGGAATTTATCTTTATTCTTTCATTCCCGTGTGAGTTCGATATACTCGTCGCCAATTTGTTGTGGAAAACGAGGGATAATTTTGTTTCGATTTCCTTCCCGTGTGAGTCCGAATTCCTCGTCGCCAATTTGTTGTGTATTCCGGGATGAATCCGATATCAATGAATAACAAACGCCAGGAATGGATGAGGAAAATAAATGTATTACCGTAATAATACAAACTGGTAATACGGGTTAGTAGATACAGGAATGCGGGTTAGTAGCAATAATATATATACATATAGTCTTGGTATTGAAGTATCGCGGTATGACTCCTTACTGAGTCTACGTGCTCGCTAACTGTGACTACTGTGCTACGCTCCTCTCTTACAGACAGTATTTACTGTCTCCCCCACGAGGGAAAGATGTGGCACAAGGCCGAATTTAATGTGGGTATGTAGGGTTAACTTTCTCCGATCAACACCTTTTACATTTGATTTCCTTTTTCTTACCTGTCCATAGTTGTCTTCTTTGCATTCGTTTATGGTTTATTATTATTGTCATTATTATTATTATTATTATTATTATTATTATTATTATTATTATTGTTGTTGTTGTTGTTGCTATTGTATTGGCTTCGCATAAAGATCTAGTCTCGAATAATAATTTAGTCAATGGAAATTCTATTCTTAAGGCAGTGTAAATTCTGTTCTTGACGACAATTTTCTGAACGTCTACAATATTCGTCCCAATTGCAATTTTCCATGAATTCTCTTTAAAGCTTCTTGGTGAGAATTGAAAAAAAAATCATCATCCATTACGTCTTCAAAAGTCTCATCAGTAATTCATTAATGAATGGAAATATCTAAAGAACTCCCAGGCGGAGATTTATATTTGGATTTGATTCGATAGCGACATTCTCGAGTTTATTCAGTGTATTCTTTAGATCATTTTGTTCTTGTTTTTTAGAGATACCTTCTTTTTATTTCTGCTAGTTTTATCAATTTATTGTGAGGAGCAGTTTTGACATTTTATATTAAATATACCTCCTCCAGAATTATTAGTAGTATTATTATTATTGTTGTTGTTGTTGGTTTTGTTGTAATTCTATTCAGATCATATCCATAAAAAAATTTGTATATAGTAATCATTTTTATATTATGATCAGATAAATTGTTTGGATTGTAGATGTTAAGGTGTAGGGTAGGTATTATTTTATGACTGTTTTGTCTAGACTATTGTCATGTTATTCTTGTTAATAATTTTATAATGCTTGTCTTTGTAAATCTTGTATGTCATTCTCTTAGTATCGTTGATAAAATAATGAGGATATCTATTAGCGGTTGTTTAATGCATTGACGGTTGTCGATTCTCATTGCCCTTGAATAAAATAATTATTCCACATTTTAAACTGTTAAATCGGTGGGAAAACATTGATAAAATCATTCTTGCTGCTAGATTTTCTGTAAAGCTCTAACTGAAGGTCGTTAGCAGTTCTATGTATGATGATATCTAGGAAAGGTAAAATGTATTTAGACTCAGTTTCAAAGATAATAATTAGTGTGTATTAGACATTATTAAGTTTGTTGAAAATATCGGGTAAAATACGCTTTGGGAATATATTAACTGCGAATCATCTATGTATCTAATTAAAAAGAAATTGTGTGGTAAAATAGTTTTGAAGAGAGCAGTTTTCTGAAATTACTAAAACAGTCAAGTCAAACTGCTAGTAAGAGGAGAACAAAGTGGTAAACAACATTTTTGTCGATTAAAACTGTTATCGAAAGTGATAAAAACATTGAATAGCTAATGAATTTTATATATTACTTTGTTAAATATCCTTTCTGTGTTCATATAAAATTTGATTTAATTTCCTTGAGGTTCCACCTACGCATTCCTTGTGGAAATTATGACGTAATAGAGTAAATTTGTTTTTCAAGTTTTTTGCGTATAATTGTTTCTTTTTATTAATTAAATATTTTATTGTTTTAGAAATATTTGTAAGAAATGTTAGGTTTAGTATAGATAAATTATTTTCAATATATATGTGTTCCTTAATTTGTGTGCACTTTTGTCTGGGAGTTTGTTCTCACTTACGTTAGCTGCAAACATTTCTAAATATGAACGCCAGATTTTAAAAATATCTAAGGAAACCAATATATAGAAATGATTTCACAGTCGTCAAACATTGAGTACAAAACTATTTTCAAGAGATAAAGAGCGAAGAGTATTTTCTAAATTGTTGAAACGCCTTGGGTTCACCCATAAAATATATCCATCCAATTCTTAGCTCTCTAGAACTTTTCAAGTCACTTTCCAAATTTCACGGAACTTCCTTGCTTGCTTCCATTATCGACTATAGGCATATTTTCCTGACAATTCTTGTGTCCAAACAGACGTCAGTATACATATTCCGGATTCTAGAAGACGACAGAGAAAAACATCAATTTTCGTTTCCCACTTCAGTGAGTTGACATGCTGTCAAGAAAAGTCTCGTTACGATTTTACCGTTCGATTCTATAACCCCGTTAGAGAAGTCATATTTTGGAATTGACATCTCTTGATTTATCTGTCTACATGCATCTGACACTGCACATTGTGAAGACAACCTACTGTTTCTGGTACTGAATGCTATGGCAACTTAAGCTATTTTATTACACTGCGGTAAATGTTGTATTTGGGCCAATAGTTAGAAACGATGTTTATGATTTAGTTCCAAACAATTTACTTAACTGTATTTTTCTTGTTACTGCGTTCATTTCATATACACACACACACACACACACACATATATATATATATATATATATATATATATATATATATATATATATATATATATATGTATAGCATACATATATATATGTATAACATACATATATATATATGTGTCTATGTATAGCATATATATATATGTATATATAGCATATACATATAGCATACATATATATATATGTATATATAGCATACCTATAAAATGTATTTCTTTATATATATATATATATATATATATATATATATATATATATATATATGCAAAAATGTATTTTTATGGTAGGCAATATTTATCGGCTAAAGTGCTCAATATCAGAGATAGAGCGTATGTAATTTTATAAGTGAACATTGAAGTCAACACTCAGCGGCAACAGACTGTGTCCTGTTAAATGCAATCATCAGGCATATATATATATATATGTGTGTGTGTGTGTGTGTCCGAGTCTGTGTGTGTGTGTATGTGTGTGTATTCTCGAATATATCATCTTTTGAGGTGGGAATAGTGTACACTGCTTACAGCCAAAGCGTTTTGGGGATTTTCATCATTGCTCTAAACTTTTTCGGCTATATACATTCGTCTTAAAACTATCTCATTTACTTCCTGATTAATCGAACTTAGAATCTGTTTATATTCGGGTTGGTGTTCAAATAAACTATGAATACTTAATCTGCACGACTGTTACATCTGTGGTAATTTGACTGCATTCAGTAAGGGTTGTTGTATCTGTTAATTTTCCCTTTGGACCAGCCTGATCTAATTTGTAAATGTCTTCGGAAGCTGTGCTATATTTCTTAATTCAGTTTCGTCCGTTGGGAGATGTAGATATTGCAATAAATATAAAAATCTTTAGAATAGTCTAAAACAAACTATATGCAACACAAGAAAGGGAGAGTCTGTTTCTTCCTTTAAACACTCCGTCTTACGTTCCAAGGTCAATTGAGAAAAACGTATTTCCGAACATTAGTTAAATATATTAAAAATGATGTATTACTTAAAATAATTACAGCTTTACGGCCAAAAGATTGTTATTACTTAAAACGAATAGAGATTATGTGGAATTCTGGAAATGCGTTTATATTTATTTTTTGGTGGGTGAGGATGAGTGCAAAACTGGCATTATAATAGAATAAACGATTTTAAAAAGTTTTTGGCGACAAATCTAAAGATAAGGTTTTGCGATTTCTAGAACAAATTTTAGTCGTTCTTACCGGTAAACGGACTAGTGATATTTGCTACTGCATTTATGGTTTTTAACTAATTAACAACTAATCTTTTTAACAGTAGGAGTAGTAACAAAAGTAAAAGAAAATCACTTTTCTTCATAATTATAAATATATAATGTATTATTTAAATTATAAATATATAATTTATTATTTAAAGAGAATTAGTTTTGGTTAATTAATGTTGATAGTTGCACCTATCGTACTGCCTGAACTCCTTCCATATCTACTGTAAATGATTATATTTACTGTAAATGATGATATTTACTGTAAATGATGATATTTTGAAAATGAAAGAGAGACGGGGAAGTAATATCTACAATCTTGAGCCACATTTCATATCAAATGAAAAATTCCGTCTGTAGTAGTTTACAAAAATATGTAAAGCTGATACGTAGATATGAATAAAACTATTATTTAGCGCACATTTACAGGTAGAAAGAATTATGTTTCCATGACTTCCATTCCATTTACTATACATTTTAGTTAAACGCGAGAACTGCCGTGCAATACAATATGCCTTACAGCTCATTTAAATAACAGGAAATAGGAACTGCCATTTGTTCAGATTTCTTCCCTACCATCACAATCCGCTTCTGATATCGTGACCCAAGTGAATGATATAAGAAGTATACTTTTCTACCAAGTTTTGTCTACACACACAAATAAATCTTCTGCATGCGCACACATACACATCTATACGTGTGAGCTGCGTGTGCATCTATGTAAACGTTTGTGCAAGTATAACTATAAAAATCACACTATTTTCGATGGACTGATTTAAAATTCAGTAGTACCAACTGGCTCTAATATAGATATAGATAAATCAAATAAGAGGTCTCTCTTCAGTGTGGAAACTGGATGTGAAATGTTAATCTAATATAATTAGATTTATGATCACAACATATCCTCAGAGGTCCCAAAGCATTTTACCACGCATACAGTTTTGTCATTCTTCCATTCTAAACGCAAAAGGCCAAAGAGAGCAGATTCTCCGAGGAAAACACGACGTTAATAAAGTATATGTGTGCGTGTATGTGTTTCTCTTGTTTTTAATAATTTCACCGCAATCAATGCAATAAAGCCACTAAGAGACAACATTCAATTAACACTTCCGCTGCTAACTACGTTTTTCTTATCTTGATCCAGCTGGCTAAGTACGGAAACCTACGTTTTTTGCATACCGCAGATTTGAGTGTCCCGCTGAGCCATCTATCTTAAAATGGGCAAATGAGTAGCAGTGAAAGGGTTAAGGAGAGACAACAATAAAAAAACAAGAATTAAGATTACAAACGCTAACAATTGTCATTGCAATCTTTTTTAACATCAAAGTTGACTGTGAAGCAAGAAGGCAGGAAAGCGTTTCACGAGCAAGAAGTGCAATAAGATAATCTCATAGCATAGAACATTTCAGTTTCGTCAAGCCTCTTAACTAGTACTGAGCTTAAATTTATAAAATCTAGGTATAATAGGGGAAGGTTCTTCAGAACAATTACCATAAAATTATTTATTGAAAAATGACAGGAAGATGAGGTTACGACGATGAGGAAGGGATGCAAGCTGAGATACTTGTCCGAACCAATAACATTGAAAATCATTCTTTGGAGCTTATCGAGAATCTCTAAATCTATATAAACCAGGATCACCAGACCTGATTTAGCTCTAATATTCAAAACAACGACGAATGGTAGACATAAAAATATGTAAGATTGTGACGAAAGAGACTGTCTAGCAGGATACAGTGATACAAATGTCCGAGCAGAAGACTTAGCAATTGATTCAATATAGTCTTTCCACTTCATACAAATTGACAACGTTAGTCAGAGAAAGTACAATAAGTAAGTGGAGGTTAGCATCAGCCATGATTATGGAAGGTAAAAATGGTTCTCTTAGACCATTAAAAGGGAACCGTTGCGTTTGCAATGAACAAGCCATCCATTTCGTAGTTCACATTTAAGAACCTTCGATTTCATTTTAATGTTAATTGAATAGGAGTAGAGGTTTATTCCCTGCTTCCACTTTAGGATATGGTTTAACAGTTCCTTTCTTTCAGTGGACATAATGGTTAAAAATTAAGTTGTTATTTGTTAAGTAACATAAGGTGACTGATAAGGGGCTACGATTTTTCGTGAGTGTGATTGTTGTAAATTTTCTGGTAGTAAGGAAGCCGAACTTTTGGTAACTCTTAGAGAGGCAGCATTGATCAACAATTGTATATAATCTGGTTATATGTGTCGTGTTACAATATCAGGGATAGAGTCTCTATAATTATAAAAGTGGATACTGAGATCAAAAGCCTGACAGTCTGTTTCACGCTCAAACGCTTTTATTTTTTAAGCATTTCACCCCAAGCAAGACATGGGTGCCACTAGCACGCAAGTGAAAATACGAGAAAAAATAATTATGGGGTTATTGAGGAAAAGATAAAAGAAAAATGTGGATAAAACCATCAGAAGATGTCGTTTGCTATTATATATAATTTTTTGAAAATTATAGTTATCAGGGAAGCAAGAAAGAGGAAGGGAGTTCCACAGTCGGGAAGTGCAAGAGAAGAAGCTCGTATAGTAGAAGAGGCAGTTATATTAACAGCTTCCCGACAGCATAAGTAGTAAAATCAGAGAAAAGGAAAGGTTTCCTTCTGACTGGGCGATATGAAATCTCTTGTCTTATTAAAAAAAATCAAACAAACAACAAAAAATAAGTCGCTCAACAACTTGCTTGTATCCACAGATTTCATTGTTGAAAAAACGGTCTTCGCTCAGAACAATTAACCGGAGAGCCAAGTTGGGAGCGACGGACGTCAAGGCACGAGTTATGTATGTATATATGGTTAGCTAGAAGGCACATTGGGAGAAGAGCGTAAAGGGGATGCGTTTGCCGTCACTACACCCGCCCATATGGATCATATGGATGGATACAGTAGAAGCTTTTGAGTTGGAGGAGGAGGAGTATCGATATGGAATCTGAAACTGAAATATAAAGATTCAACTTATTTTGAAGACGACACACCATGTTTGTGAAACATAAATAAAAATAACTTTCAATACTTGCGTGAGCAAGAAGAATCAAAGATTTAATATTCAAAAAAATGTTTCTCAAAAATGGAGTCAGAATAAATTAACTTTAATTAAAAAAAATAAAATAATAAAAGGTTAGAAAAGTTAGCAAGGAATAAAAAAGAAATAGGTAAATAAAAAAAAATTAAAAAATGAAATTCAAAGAGATATATACAAGTAAGACAAGCAACGATATTGTTTTTTCACGTGAGTTCGGGGACGAAAATTTAGCAAGGAGTGATGTTTTTGCTTTGCTGGTAATATTTATGTGGTGATGTTCAAGAACATACTGCCTCAGCTGAGAATTGATTTCAATGTACACTGGCATATGTATGTGTATATATATATATATATATATATATATATATATATATATATATATATGTATGTATGTATGTATGTATGTATGTATATATATATAACATTCTCGCCAGGTAATAGTCATATCCGGGTGTTATGATCATCATCAAACAAAATGATTATTCACTTGCTGCAATATTTGAATTTTTGTCCAGGTTCATTACAAGTTTTGGAAAGGTGCGAATCCATCTATTCAACCACCAGCCATAGGTGATATAGCAGGGTAGTAATGACACTCTAACCGTGGTTGGTAACCAGTCTGAGAGACAACTCTAAAGTTCAAACCAGAATTAGATTCTATGATGTTCGACACTCGGCAATGAGGAATGAAAGAAGTAAAAAGACATGCGCATGCACAAACACCCCCCCCACAACACACATATAATCATTCCTTTGTTTTCAGTTCCATAAATAATTGCTCCGACCTTATTCATAAAATATGACTTCAGAAGATTTTGCGAATTACTTCTTATCAGGCTGAGCACTTTTTAGCAAATTATCGGTGGCAATGCTTGTTTTTCAAAGTAATTTTTCTTATCACACGTTTTAGCATCAATTGTGATTTGTTTTTATCAGGAAACATTTTGCTAAATATTTCTGAATCTTAACTTCATCCGCATTCTCATCGTTTTAAAAATCTAACCTTGAGAAACACACTGAACATTCACACTCCTATAAAAACCTAAACTGGTGTTTCTAATAATAAAATGACGAGCTAATTGTCTTTTTGACAAAGAAACGGCAGCAAAAGACGAAAGAAAAGGGTAAGAAACGAACCTCAATATCAACATCTTGTGATCTGGCAGATATGGTTGGAATTACTTCCGTGTGTATAGAAATGAAGCCTCTGTTCCTCTGGAATCTTCAAAGGATATTTTGCTTCTACATATGTGTCATATGTATCGCTTTTTCTTAGCTATGAGAATTTTCAAGCAATCGAATCTTCGGAGTCCTCCCATTTAATAGGCGGATTTGAGCTGCTCGTCTCTTATTCGAGCATTCAAAAGATACCTTTATATCTTATCCAACGAAAGGGTGTCATTTGGTTGTGCTTGATTCATCTTTACTCTTCGACACAGCTGGAAATGTTTCAAACGTATCTATTTCTAATATATTTTGTATCAGTTTTATTTTTATTTAGAGAAATTTGCCTCAAGGACATAGCGTTTATAACATTTTCAAATATGAATACAAGTGAAGAATGTCTATGATCAGTAGCATTTTCAAGGATATCATTTTTTCTATCTGTTTCCATATTCCTTTCTTTTAAAGGATGATTTCGCAAAAACTAATGTAAAATCTGTTTAAAAATTTATTTGTTTTGTTGGCGAAATGAGAAAAAAAGACTTAAATATATTTTTAAAACGTGTTGTTGGATAAGGAGAAATTTACTTCCTGATACGAATTAAATCGTTAAATCCTAAAGGACACAATACACTAAAATGTGTTAAAGAATTTTTACGATCGGAATGAATCGGCTGTTCTAACCAACTGTCCTTTTTGTCGGCTATCCATTTATTTCCTCCCCAGATTCAGATCGACATTTTGCTACTCGTACTGAAGAATATAGGTAATAAATTAAATATTTTTCATTTTATGGCTTGTGTAAGATACGCTGAATCAAACTGTAATGTATCTATGTATTAGCCGACTCTATGTTTGGCGTCATATCAGTCAGGTAAGTCGTTTCGGATAATCATATTGAGAAACTTATGTATGTGTTCAATCTAACAAATATGCGTTGGAGACATGTAATCTTAAAAATCATGTAGCTTTTCTAACTCTTCAAGTGAAAATTTTGGAAGCATGGTATTGCTTTTGAGGGAACGAGCTTAAAACATTAATTTTAGGTTCATTAGGTTTATTAATTATGATCTAGCAAATGATCTGACAAATTTTATTTATTGAAAAACGTTCTTGCAAACTCTTACATTTTTTATATGGTTTTTACTTATACTATTTATATTATTCGGACTATTGTCCTCATCTTTGTTGCCATATTTATTACAACGTTCTTGTAAGTGGGGACATACCACTTTCATTGTGATTAATGTATTGAATTATTATATTTTATTTTCCAACAAGCATGTATTACGTAATGGAATATCTTCCTTACTCGTAGTGGAGGTCGTTGCTTAAACACAAAAGTGTATGTAGAATGCTAATAAATACAATGCATTGACTGATTAAACAATTCTGCTTCCGCATGTTGTATATAATCACTTTTTTAAATACTTAGATTGTTGATAGATGTATGAAGAATTTGTTGCTAATGACTCTGAACTAATATATTTTCAACTTAAATAGTTTCGTGAATAGATCAATGTCAACTTATACTACATTCTTTCGGTACAGCCATTATTTAGAGCTGTGTTCCATTTTAATTTGCAGCTCAAATTTTGAGAGGATTATTAGGAAATATTGCTTTTCGATTTTAAAACTAATTACGCACCCGCTGTAGTTATTCACATTCCAACTTTTTAAAAGCGATATCATGTTTGCTTTCATTTTGTTGTCCTTTATATGCATATCCATGACAACAATGTTAGTTCTCAGTTCGTCTCATAGCGGTATTCACCTCTGAAATTAAGATCTCCTTCTGTAACATGAAATGATTCCCAAATGTTCTTGCATCTAGAGAATGATCAAGATAAGCTTCTGATATCGAGGGCTCTGCTAATTAACTTTTGTTCCTGCTTTATCATTACCAGCCAAAAATGGTGCAGTTTTTAAGTTCAGACATGATTTTATGAATATAATATAAAACTGTATTCATCCCGGAAGCATCTCCGAAATAATATGCCCAACCAAACAACGAAAATGCCACATGAAAGATAGATCCAATATTCCCTTCAGAATATTTATTCTCGAAAAGGTTTCAGTTAAATTTAAGATATTTTGTGATATGACAGCTTACATTGGAATTGGTAAAAAATAAATTGATGGGTATTTTTTTTAAATTCTTCATTTCATTGTGTTACAAAATATGAAAACTTTGCAAGCAATGGAATAGCAACCCTAAGTAATAACTCAAATACGATATTTGGATAATGAGTCTCATATTGCTTCATTTTTACCTATAAAATATACGTCAAATGATACGTTAAATCACAGCATAACTATAAGAACATGACTTGGAAAATCTATAAATGTAATACAGGCTTGGGTGTTCATTTCTCTTTCTAGTCATGACTGACTTGCAATGCTAGGCTGACCTTTCTTTCTATAATAGACTGGTTGCCAACCAAGGCTATAGACCCGAGGCTGTCCTGATATTTACTCTATAGCTTGTGAGGGGAAGAGATGGATACATATATTTTCCAAGGCTATTTGCGCAGAAGCGAATGTTATGAACCCTACTGGAATTCTAATGTGTCTCTCAGATATTCCATGATCATGCTAATTTCAACAATGCAATAAAATAAAAGGAGATAATTTTTTGCAAAATTATGAAGTGATCCCTTGGAACATTTCATGCTTACGAATATTTATATGAAGTATAGGCGATAATATTCCATTTTAAAAATTAAATACTTGTTTCTCTTTAGATTCAATAAACAGAAAATATTACCACATTTTCGCTCATGGAATGTATTACTTGAAGAAAGAACCTTTAAAAGAAAGAACTCTTAAAAAAATGGATCACTTAAGCAAACCGTCTAAAGGTGATTTTCTACGTGGTTAGCCACTTATTGGGATTAAATGAAATAAATGACGCTTCCATCTGCTATTTCTTCTCTATGTCACTTCTTACATTTTTACAATAAAACTTCACATTTTGTAGAGGAAAATATGGTATGTGTTATGGGACCTTACCTATAACGACAGAGTGAACTCTTCCTGACACTATGAATACTACGCCTCTCAAGACGAGAGGGACAACACGGAATCGAGTCGAGCCAATAGTAATTCCTTCAAACCAGACTGACAATCATACTAAAACTTTACACATCTTGTATACTATTCTGTGTAATATATCTTTGTTATTTCTACTCTTGTGTTCGTGTTGTTCTTCCTTGGTCCTAACCTTGGACCATATCAGTATGTGTAATAAACAATGGATTGGACCCGATACACAAATTCACAAATAAGAATAATTGGGAATATCTAAATACATTCGGTGATAATATATCATAATTTTTGTCGCAATGAATATCTAATTTCACTTTTTAAATAGAATGAAGTATTTTCGAAAGGTACTGCTTTATGATATATCTAATTGAGAAGGCATCGGTCTAATGGTCAGTGGGCTATGATAAGGTTTTAGTCACCCTTGACTACAGCAATTTATTAGCTTGTTTAATAACGTCTCTTCATTTCCTTCAAACAATAACGGGTTAGTATCAAGCTACTCTCATCTATAAACAATAGGTGACTTATATCTTGCAATGAAAGTTCGTGGAAGTAAGGAAATTAGTGAATTTCAATAAGAGCTAATAATAGGATGGCATCAGTGTGGCAAGTCAAATAGAGAAATTGCTAGATTTTTTCCAGGTTAATCATCAAACGGTAAATAATATTGTCAAGAAATTTAATGAAGAACGACATTGTCGTGTGTAAAAACGTTCAGGAAATCCAAGCAGCGTGTCTGAGCGAACGGAAAGGGCGCTGAAGAGGGAAGCTATCAGAAACCGTCGTCAGAGCATCGAAATGTCACCATTTGCAAGAAAGAAGCCCTTGATTTCAGACGTTAACAGGAAGCTTCGCATGGACATGGGCGAGAGTATTCGAGAGCAAAGACAAACATTTTGGCAGTCTGTAATTTAGTCTGATGAAAGTAAATCCTGCCAATATTCGAATTCGGGATAGGTTTCAATTTGGAGAAATCAGAATGAGACTTGGAACACTGAAAGTCTGCAGGCGACCGTGAAACATAGAGGCATTGGAGTAATGATGTGGGTCGCTGTCTGGTTTGGAGGGAAATCTGAGCTGATTCTTGTTGACGAGCGGTTGAATGGTCTAAAATGCTGTCAAATATTAGAGAAAGGACTATTTCCGCTATTTGAAAAAAAGAATGACATGACGCACCATCTTATTTTTCAAGAAGATGGAGCGCCATGTGATACGAGCAAATTAGCAAAGACCTGGAAGTAATCGCAAAGTATCAACTCACTGCCATGGGTTGTCCAATATCTTGAAATGAATACAATGGAGCACGTTTGGGAGCATCTTGACCGAAGACTTCAAGGGCATGCAACCCAAACCACATCAGAAAAAAAACGTTGCTAAATGAGTGTCAAAATATCGCTCAGAATATTGTTGATAACTTGATCAAATCCGTGAAAAATCGAATAAAAGCGCTGAAACTAGCAAATGGAGGAACTACTACATACTATTTCCAAATATAGTTTGATATCTTGAATAGTGATTACGTGATTAAACTTTAAAATTGGATGTATTTTCTTTCTCTTGGCTAAAAACTTTTCTTAGGCCACTGATATCTAAATGACAATTATAAACGCTATATGTAAGAAAATGACAGTTAAATATTAAATTAGCAGAGAATCAAAAGGTTAACACAAATTCACCCGAGAAAATGTGAAGATTTACAATCTTTTTCTATTAAGAAAATTTGTACTTAAGTCGGTATATTGAAGAAAATGCTTTTCATATTGGGCTTATATTTTCTGTCGTATTTAACTGTGTTCATTTATTCACAATGCAAAATCAATGATAACGTTGCTACACAAATTAAATCAAGGAGACCGAATAAGCCAATTTGAAGATGATCATTTATGTTCTGTCTCAGAGGAACAAATACCATCATACAACAATGTGCAACAATGGGAAAGTCCATAACGTAAACTCACATCATTTAATATCGACGGAAATAGACAAAAAGTGCTTAGTAGGTATAACTTAATTTTTTACAGTCCCGCAAATTGTCTGTCAGTATATAGATAGCTAGATACATAGACACAGATAGAAACAGAGAGATGAAAGACGTTTTCTTACTTCCTTTTTCAATGCAACCTGTTTAATCCTCAATGGCATTTTTGGTGTTTTCTTCATGTACGTTATCGCTCAAACGGGTTGCGCGATACTTATATAACCAGGTAGATGATCAGCAGATACTTTACTGCGTAGAGAATCATTTTAGAAACCATACCGCCGGTAGTTAGGCGCTTTAGTCTTAACTTACTGTTCAAAATTAAATACAACGGTTAGCTGGTTACTTTTCCCTTGGAGTAATAATAATAATAATAATAATAATAATAATAATAATAATAATAATAATAATTGTATTCACATGTACAGCTCACACCTTACGAAGGGCTTTATCTATGTAAAATTTTTGTGATTTTTTTTAGAACTACTCAGTGAAAAATGTCATGATGCCATTCCTGTCCTTATGTCTCTGATCGAGACCCGGAAAGAAATGAGTGTACACCAGTAACCAAAGTAAATAATAATAATAATATTAATAATAATAATAATGTTGTTGTAGCAGTTGTATTATTATTATTATTATTATTATTATTATTCGTTTAATTTCTGCTGATAAACATTTTTTCACATCTCAACCAGAGGCCTAAGATCTGTAATGTATTCTGGAGATTTTCCGCTCATCATTAGCTTACAAAATATAAAATAAAACTAAGATCACTAACATTTTAAATAGATGAAGCCATTCGTAAAGGTGAACTGTACATGTGAGTACAGTATTGTTTGTATTTCTTAAAGGCGTGGGCTACCAGGAAACCATTCAGTGCGTTTATCAGACCCTTTTCCAATCAATCCCAGTCTTTCAACTGCTACTAGTATTACTGATGTCCTCATGCGTCACATATTTTAGATTTACATTTTTCGATATTTTTATTTTGATAGTTATTTTTAAAGATTTTCAAAGATCCATTAAAATCTATTGGGTCTGATATGTCAATAAGAAAGAACATTCTATTCTCATGATCTTTGATCACGAGGTCTCGGCGATTAGCTTTCATGCATCTGTTTGTGTGCCTTGTAAATTTCTGACTCTTACATATCCTATCTCTGTAAGCGGATCTGCGTGATGATCATACCAGTTTCTAGCAGTTTCTTTCCAGTAAAAGTTGCATCTTTTCTAGCAAATTATTGGCCTAATCTACCCTGCCTAGTTTTATATTGAGTGGGTGCTAAGACAGTGCATCCTTATACAAGATGTTCAGTTGTTCCTGAATATTTATCACAGAATCTGCATTTGGGAGCAAAACAATACTGCAGTATGTGTGGTTGCTAATTTATACTTATCAAGAATAGGTCCTGTGTACAATGAATAAAATCGTCGGTTTCAGATTTTAACCATGCACTACGTAATTACTAATGTATACGGGATTTGTCTACATCAGCTTGCTTTGTAGGGACAGACTATTGAACTTGACAAGGCTTAGCTTACCATCGTTTCTGTATTTGGTACATTGCATTTGATTGTGATTCTTTTTTACGCTCTCTACCGCTGCAGTAGGTGTATTATAGTTTATTGCACTTCAATACCCACTTCAAATTCCCTTTTGTTGCTTCCTTTATTATTATTATTATTATTATTATTATTATTATTATTAATAATAATAATAATAATAATAATAATAATAATAATAATAATAATAATACTGATGATAATAAGGATAATAATAATAATGATGATAAATATAATAATAATAATAATAATATACATCATTCATTTCAACACATTCGCCAGGAATTCTCCCATTGATATTCGTCGCATTTCACTTACCTCATTACCTAACATCGTAAAGATGTGTGTTCTTTATACATGCAGGAATTGATGACTTATACGTGTACTCTAGAAGACAGGTAATGTGAAATTGTAGCAAATTCTTTGAATTCTTTCATAAGTTATTATTTATTTATTTATAAAACATCGACAAATTTCAACCATTTACACTAAAAGTTTACATTTCAGATCATCAAAAACGATTTTGCTGCGATAGAGACGAGCTTTCTAATGACGGTTCCCCCCAAAAAGTATTGGCAAATTGTTTTAAACATTGGAAATGATCCGTGTGACCTCGACATAATCACTTTGAAGAAAGTTAAGACGTCACTCCAAAAGATAGCTATTTCTACCTTATTTTTGACGAGCCATGAGCGACCACGCGAAGAAAGATATTGGTTCAAGACAGGATAAATCATTGTCTGGACATACCTCGTCCTTAGATTATATGTAATATTAGGTGGAAATTCTGCTGAGACAAATGGTTACACTTAATATCTAGGTTTAAATAAAACATTGGCAACTTTTATACCCACGTAATATACATCCGAAATTTTATTTTCTTCGTTGATCCTCTGGTGTAAAAATCAATTTCCTAGGAATCAACACTCGTGAG
The DNA here is from genome assembly GCA_964036315.1 of Acanthosepion esculentum. NCBI lineage: Eukaryota > Metazoa > Mollusca > Cephalopoda > Sepiida > Sepiidae > Acanthosepion > Acanthosepion esculentum. Next base: position 8,136,924 of record OZ038495.1, read on the forward strand.
TTGATACTGAAATATATCACAACGAATTATTCACATTTGTATCCAAATAATCTTCTAATATTTTCATTCAGCACGGTAGATTATTGTCTTTTTACGTGCAGTGTATCTTTGGTTCGTGGATAATTATGAATCTCGCCATCATTCTATTATTCACCAACATATCCTTTCCCTTAATGTAACTCCAAGACCCTATTCTGACATCTATTTTTACAAATTAGTTAAGTTTTTATAATATTATTCATACATAATATATATATATATATATATATATATATATATATATATATATATATATATATGGAGAGAGAGAGAGAGATGATCACAGCCCATCAGTGTGAGTAGACGTCAGGTTGACACTAGCAAGGATCGAACCCCGAATTGGCGTCAGTCGGGGATTCTAACACTAAGCTGTTTGCACAAGGCACGTATGAAGTGACTTTAAGAGTATTTATTTTTTAGATAAACACGCAGTGACTGAGAGATCCCGATTCAATTTACCGAAGAGTCTTGCATTATATGTCGTAATAGTAACTGTTTACAAACTATATAACACACAGACACAGACACAGACACACACACACACACACACACACGCACACACATATATATATATATATATATATATATATATATATATATATATATATATATATATATATATATATATATATATATATATATATACATATATATATTATTCACAATTTGCCTTTAAGATTTTTCCTGTCTGTTTCTTTTATTATTATGCTTCCTATAAATTTCAACTCATCTTCTGATCTCCGGAAAAAAAGAGTTCTGTTTGTTCGTATCTTCCTTAAAACTCGTTGATCTAATTTTGTGTTTATATTATTCTCACCCTCTTTTGTATAACCAAATATATGTTCCCTCGAGACTTCTTTTCGTCCGTGTGAGAATTTTCATGTATTCTCTGTCATGGTGTCATTATATTTGAGATGAACAGTCTTTTTCTATTCTCCAACGAAATTGATGTTTCTATTTTGTATTTTAGAAGTCATTTTTTGGTATTCCAATTCGGATATCTTTGTTATTTTTCACCTCGTCTTTAAGACTAATTTAGCAAGTAACCCGTACTATCAACGCTATTTGCCACATTTCTGTCTACTAACTTGACCTAATCCCAAGAGAGAATTTGAAAGTATATCTATCTTGTAAACAATTGTAACTATATTGTAAATAATAGCTGAATTATATTTGAGGTATGCAGTTAATTGTGTAATAACATTAAATTCCATACTTTGATAGTAAAACTGCCATTCAACATTTACACATATATAATCAAGTGACCACTGTCAATCCTATTATCCTCTGTAGTTTGTAGTACAAGTTGAAATAGCTCAAATAATATGATCGGGTATATTATATCACAAATATAATTAAGGCCTTGACCTCGGAATATTATCGTATTTAAAGTCAAACATGATTTTCTTTCTTAACTATAAGAATCAATAAATACAATTAAATTTAAACTGACAATTTTGAATGCACTCTGATGAGACAAATGTCTTTATAAAATATATATATAATGGCATGCTTAATAAGAAAAGAAAAACGTTTTAACCAGTCCAAAATATTTCTATTTATAAGGCAAATTTTGTAAATTTTGTAAAATATTGGTAACGGCATTGATTCGTAAACTCTGCTTCATAGAAATACTATTTCTATGTATCTGCTAAGCTCCAAATATGC
>OZ038495.1:8141130-8151130 GCA_964036315.1 Acanthosepion esculentum
CCGAATGAAAAAAGAATGTTAAAAAATACTTTCCACACCCAACCCAGTTCTGCGGAATCAGAATCAACGTTGAGTTTAAGCAAGCGAATGAGCCAATTGGAGTAAAATGCTATGCAGATTTCAAATTTTCTTACTTGTGACGAATGCAGCTATCGATTTCTTTGCATGCTAGCATGCTAATTAACATTCGTGTCAGTCAGCTGTTGGCTCTCACGCTGGACAATAGAATCTTCCTGCCTATTCGTGGCAGCCATCTATAGGCTCTCACTCTGGCCAGTAGAAAATGGACACAAACTATATGAAAACTGCTGAAGAAGGATGAAAAATCGATTATTTCCACTATCGATGGGAATTAGGAAATGCACAGTTGGTCTTGGCCTTTTTTACTAACTTGGAGCATCTGCATGTAAATGTTGGTGCAAATCCGTCGAAAATTGCGGCCGTGCATTCGGTACACACACACACACACACACACACACACACACACACACACACACACACACACAACCTGACTTTTATAGATAGACATGATCTGGGATACTTTTTTCAACAGCGTCTAAAGTCAATGATAAATTATCACTTTGCTAACAATAATAATTTTATATTTTTCTCCTGATTTCATTTCAGAATAATGTTAAAATAATATTAAACGTAAAGTTAGTTTAAACGTTTGATTTTGACATATGAAATTTGAAATTTTCGCTGTTAACTTTAATCTAATCATAATGTTATATATATATATATATATATATATATATATATATATATATATATATATATATATATATATATATATATATATATATATATATATATATATATATATATATATATATATATATATCCTATTAAGGTATGGGATGCATCATTCACATACTGTTGTGGCGATAAATTCATTAAGCATTTTGTTCATGATTTAAACGATGAAATGTTCAAGTAATGAGAGATTTTACAATATTTTATTTTTTGCTTTTAAGCCCACCACTCTACATGTACAACTGACAAAGTTACATTTATATCTATTATGTTACATTATTATGAAATTCGTTTTTCTCTTGTAATGTTCACATGAGATCAGCGTTTAATTTATTACCATTTCGGAAATGTAGCACAAAGTCCTTGATCAGAATATTGACAACGCAGATAACGCTCCCAGAAACTGTATCTATATTACGCTCAGCATAGTTCCAGTATAAACCTCAGGTGAGCTGTTGAACGAACACATATGTGCCTGAGCAGTCATCTCCAAAATTCTTTCGCTAGCCACACTCGTAGGCGGATATCGTCGGATAAGAGTGACCAACCATTTATTTATTAATGTATATTCTTTTTACATATACATTCCAAACACTGGCTATTAACTAAATTTAAAATTTTTCGTTACATTTTGATTCGCTTTCAATTTTAGTTTATTCTTCACAGATATGTTCAAGTTTATTCATTCTTTTACCATTAATTAAAGCCATGTAATTAGGAACTACTTTTTACTTACTGCTATTTTATAGTTTGCTTCTATTTTTTGACAACACGAAAGAATCAGTGATTTCCTTTGATAGTTCTCTTGTTAATTCTATTTCCTTTTTCTTACCTCTTTCTGTGCGGCGTAATAAGGGAAAACCACCTCCTATTATTCACTCTATTAAAGTAGAACATAACATTTTCTTTAAAATATTGTATTAGGAGTGATTTGTTCAATCATTTTCTTCACATTTTTACAGTTTTCTATCAATATATGTTTCTCTACACAGCTCAGGTTATTTAATATCTATTCTTTTTTATTATCGATTTAATCTTTGTCTGCGATATATTTCATTTATTTTAACGTGTTTTACTCTTCAGTATCTTAAATATTTCTTTTTCCTGCTAATATCATTTCGTTACACATTTCTCTTTCAAAGGATTCTTTATTTACATTATTATTTATATTATTACATTATATTATTGTCCTCATCTTTGTCGCCATATTCATTAAAACGTTTCGGCCGTTGTACGCTCCGGCCTTCTTCCACTTGAGGACACATGGCACAGTGGATAAAGGCGTTGGTTAGATCCAGTGACAGGACCCAAAGAGTGTGAGTTCAATACCCGGTTAAGGCAGTGGATAATTTTCAGAGGGAATATTAACAGGATATAACTGATAACTGACATGACACGTGGAACTAGAACAGTCTACCCCAGTGAGCGAAATAATGGGTTCAGTTCGACATTCCAAACACCTGAAGAAGGCCGGAGCGTACAACGGCCGAAATGTAATAAATATGGCGACAACGATGAGGACAATAGTCCGAATAATGTAAATAATGTACATAAGACCTCATCTCAGAAATATAGACAGATAATAAAGGTTTCTTATATTAATATATATATATACATACATGCATACACACACACACACACACACACACACATATATATATATATATATATATATATATATATATATATATATACATACATGTGTGTGTGTGTGTTTGTGTTTGTATTTCTATTTCTTCTCTTTTTCGTCTCTAAGCTGTTATACTTCCCACTTTCTTGTCTACGCTGTAATATAATCGGCATTTCTCAAAATCTATTAAGTCTTTTCTTTCAATTAACTTGGATGACTTCTGCGACTGTTAATTTACTTAAGATACATTTAGCCATTTTATTTTATTCATAATCTTGAAAGTAGCTCAAAGCCCCAATTACCACTCGTTTTATGAACACGTCTTCTGTGAAGTAGTAGTTGTAGTAACAGTGAAAGATGTCGTTAACAAATTAAACTATGTTTTAAGATACACCATATTATCGTTGCAAACAAATAGAGCGCTTAACTTTTATGCTATTTATATTTGCCTACATGGTAATGAATGCTGGACATTTTCTTCAAAGATCTGACTTTTAACGACAAAGAATGACTTCTGTCGACGAACGCCAGACACCATTAAGTAGGTGTACAATGAGCAAGTCTTAAAGAAAATACGAAAATTAAAGTAAATATATTTAGAATCTAAAATACGTAGTTGGAATATACGGGACACACATGGAGTTAAGAAGACCTAGCGATTATAAAACTCACAGTATATATTAAAAGTAAGAGAAGCAGATGGTTTGGTTGGTTTTGTTTTACCGCATGTCAGCATCAATGGGTTATTTAATGCTGACAATTTTTTTTATTACGGTTAATATTTTTTCCTTTTACTGGTAATATTTTTTTTTCAAAAGTTTATTGCTGGTAACATTTGTATTTATTTATTTTTTCAAAAATGTATTGCTGTTAATATTTTGTTCTTTTTCAAAAATGTATTTCAGGTAATAACGTATTGCTGGTAATAACTCCCTCCTTCAAAATATTATTGCTGGTAATATTTTTTACAAAATGTATTTCTGGTACTGAAACCTATTTTTACACGTTCATAGAGTTTTGACACCAGTTTGTGATTAACTATTTGTCCATGGTTGGGACCCTAACAGGTGCTACCAGCCCGGATCAGGGTTGACTTAGAAACACCAGCAATTAAGAGGTGGCTCTATACTCCTCAAAACCACCCGATCAGGGTTTTTCTTGTCGGATGTAATTTATCGTCATACACAGGACGTGAGAAGCATGTGTAACTCGTGAGTAACCTTCAGGTAGAAGGGGGGCAATAATGGAAGGCAGTGGTTCCAAATTTCCATAGAGCAAGAAACGACTGGACGTCGTAGAGGGCCTTGAGGAACCACGTCTAATAGAATATGCTTGGACAACAATCTGGAAAAATTCTGGCTCATTAAGCTCTTGCTCTCTTAAGAAGTAAATAAAGTTTTATATCAGATGGTCTGTATTTTTCACACTAATTTATACTTTTCTTTCGTTTTCATCATCTAAGCAGTCCTTAATTAGTTCTCACACTCTAAAACCTTTGTTCCAAAATCTTTCCCATTTCTCAGTGGGTCTTCTCACGTTTGTCAGACATTTTTGCTTATATCCTTTCTTTCTTACTCATTTATTCCTTGTCTTCACGTTCTTTGCTACTTAATATGATTAATCGGGATATTATGTTCTGTCGCTTTTTTATCTGGAAAATATAATTGACTTATTTAATGAACTACTAATAATTCAATCAACGTAACCATTTCCATCATTTTTCCATCACAGAATCTCATGGAGCTACTAATTTATTAATATTTCAGTCATATAATTCTTTAGGTTTCGAGGGAAAAATACAATGACAATATGTTTCGTCATGACTTGTGTACGGTTTAATGTTAACGCATGTCTTTAAAAATATAGAAACGTTTATAATCCAATGGAAAAATACTGTAAGAGTAGGTTGAATAAAGTAAACGTTCCCTATTCAGAGATTCTTCGTATGTATTTTGGATGAAGGAAAAGGTACATATTCAGGGATAAAATCTTGTTTTTGTATATGCATTTTTCATCAGGTAAATTTGTTTTGTAATCATATATATGATCGTATACCCTGCCTTATCACCTATAGCATTATGAAAGAATCGTATTGAATTTTTCCAAGGTAATGTATTAAAGTGGTGTCATAGCCGCGTATATATATAGACAATGAAAACTATAGGATATTCTCTAAAGCAATTAGATTATCTCTTCTTTAGAAATGTGGCGGTAATGCCGCAAATTTGAAATATAAATGCGCGTTATTTATACAGAGATATCTCTCACTTAAATTGAAGCATATATCCTAGCTAAATTGTTAGGAAACCAGCTGAGCACAATTTTTTCAATGCCTTCATCTCGAAACTCATTTTTCCGTATTCTCTTCCACAATTCTCTCCGGTTTTCCGTTACCTTCAACCAAGTATTTATTTATTTTCAGACATTTTCTTATTCATTACCATTTTATTATTTGCTGTCTTCCTGCCGTCAATTTAGTCAGCTTTATCCTTAACTTATTCTCTTAACACAATTTACTTTGCTGCTTCTTCTTTTTCATCTTTTATAATATTTCCTTCCATTACATTCATTAGTTCATATTCGACTAACTGTTTCAGTTCCTCTCCTGTTTCTTCCTCTCATTCCTGTCTACTCAGAATAATTGCATTTTGTGTGGAGATTCTCGTTGTACCATTACTTCATTCAATATTCCAAAGATTTTCAATTCCCATTTTCCCATTATCGCTGCGCTAACAAGAGCTGAAAGGCCATCTTCTGATTCACACTGACCAAAGTACAGTGACCGGCTATTTCTAACCTATTAACTGGAGTGAAATTCTTTATGAATTTAACAGTAGAGACCAAACGGTGATCTCAGCTTTCCAATGGTTCGATCATAATGGAAGTTACACAAAATTTTCGTAGCTTATTCTCTTCAGTGCCCTCAATAAAAGGTAGCAGTAGATTGAACACGTCACAGTGATAGTGGCTTCAAACAACTTGGCAGTCGACTGACAAACATATATAAGTCTTCGCCTGTTCCAGTAGATTGGGAAGTTCAGTGGCGTAGGTTTGTTCTGATCGAGTAATGGGTGAAGGTTAATCCAATTTAAAGTTCTTCGAAGTATAAGTTAAGTTGTTATCAAGTGAAAGCTTTTATACGTATTAGCTGACCCTCGGGGTATTTCCATGCCCAATATGATTACCTATATTACAATTGTATTATTTTAGTCCTCTGGTTATTGTATTTGGTTCTTTAACGTATAAACTTAATCATATGCTGCGATATTTAAACACATGTCAATGGTTATTTATTGCTATTAAGTACTACAGATTTTTCTCCGATGTTACCGGAAAAAGGATTTAGGAGGTGAATATTTTTCCTTGTAAAACCATTAAAACTATCCTCACAGAAAAGCGTAAAGAAACGATAAAAAATGATAAAGTTCCAAATTCAAATGAAACCATATACAGTTCAGATGAAACATTTTTATTCTATAGAAAACGTTTAACGGACGTACAAACTGATTTAATTTTGTTTTTTTTTTATTCCATTTTAATCATATGAAGACAATTTTCTGTCAAGAGGAAAACGACTAGACACAAGACGATTTAGTAAGGACTTCGATTCAAATTGTCATATACTCTTTAAACTCTGATTATTTCATGCATTCTTCCTAACTACTCGATACTTTGTCTATTTATACCTTACGCACGGACCACGTAGTAAACAAAAATGCTCGCGAATATTTAACAGAAAAATGTTCGGCTCGATTTTATTGTTTTCTACATGAAGATTAACATTTCTTAATGAGATAATAACTATATCTACTCAAATGATGAAAGCTGAAGGTTAATAATTTAAGATATACTTGATAATTAACTTTATTATATTTTTCTGTAAAAATATAAGCTACTTGAATTATGTTTTTATTATCAACTTTATCACAATAAAGTATGTTATTAATAGATTTCCAAAGAAGATATTTTTAGTTTGTCTGAATTTGATTAATAAATTATATTTTCATAAAGTCTCCACTTTAAAATGAGTTTGTTTAATATGTTTGTTTTACAAAACCATCTTTTTTTTCAAAAACGGTACAATAGATTGTCAAGCATTCGTAAATAGTCTAATTGTTGAATGTTATATCTGGGAATAACATATGTTGTCAGCATATTATTAATTACTGGGAAGTTTATGTTATGCATAAAATACCCAAATTCTCACTAAGGTGCTTATTGGCAAAATAATGCTAATGATTCTCTTGAATTTATATCTTATTTATCTTATTTAATCTCAATTCGCAAGCGGTCAAGATCAAGCTATCATTTCATTATGTGACTGCAAACAGTCTTACAAGTCTTTGCAGTGCGGCGTTGTATAGTTGCACAACATGTTTACTGGACTTTGTTTTATGATTATTTGGGAGCTGGCCTCTATCTCACATTTGTGCTCGATTTGTTGATTATGTGACATAATTGGTATAACTGCATTTGTTTCTGTCACAGATTCTTCAGTTTTATTTTCTGAGTGATTAATATTTCGTATCTTATTTATTTATTTTTTACCTCATTCACTGTCATATAATTTATTCCAAATCTCATCTATTTCTTTTTGAATAATGGGTTAATTTATTCTTTCATACATTTAGTTTTACCCGGTATATTTCCGAATTTGATAGTCTTATTTCCCGCAATGTCCCTGAGGACATGGGTAAGCATGTTTGAGATTAAAAAGGGGCCTATACTTATTCCTACCACAGGTGTGCATAGTTATAGAAATTTTGTTGATATTCGAGTGCGGTGAAAAAGGGTACCATGATTTTTGTTTTCTTTTTATTAATTCATTTGGCATCTACTCATTTAGTACGGGCTGACAGTGACAGATATTTCGGCTCCAGACTGGTTCCTCTCTCAGGGACGGGACCCTTGCTGAACCGGGTGACGGCGGATCTGTTATAAGTATGTGATTTTAAGTATTGTGATTTGTAATTTTTTTAGTTTTATCCATGGTTGCCAAGAGGTATATATTTCATGTGAAACCAGATACGGCTGAGAAATGTTTTCCGTTTGTTCACGCATCAACCACTACCACAAAAACTGATTTACATAATAAGATTGTATATATATATATATATATATATATATATATATATATATATATATATATATATATATATAAATATAGGTAACTATACTCGTGTCGAAAAACCTTCGAACTCTTGATTTAACAACAGCCAAATCAATCACGAAGGAAAAAAAGGTTTTAAAAAATAAAAGAGCCAGGAACATGAAAGTCTGTCGAAAATAATCGCCCAGATACAGGTTTAAGGCTCAAAGAAAAAAACCCCGATACGAGTAAACAACTAACTAAAGAGCTCAATACAAGCGTAGAGCAAACCTAGTCAAACCTAATGAGGCAGACACACCTACCAAGGTTTGACTTAGGCAGATCGTCAGGGTCTGCCTAAGTGAAACCTTGGTAGGTGTGTCTGGCGCATTAGGTTTGACTATATATATATATATATATATATATATGCAGAAATATAGTCTTAAAGTGTGCTATATTTATGGGGTAAAGTGCTCAATATCAGAGATAGAGCGTGTGTAAATATAAAAGTGGACATGGAAGTCAGCACTTAGAGGCGACAGTCTGTTTCATGCTAGTGCAATCGTCAGGCGACTAGTGCTGTTATTTTTCTCGGCTATTTATATAAGGGTCAGTGGTGCATTATGGGTAGTCTATTTTGGCGGTTACTTTTACCGGAAGTGGCTTATTTGTTTATTTATTTATGTCAAATTGTTTTGCTTGTTTTTTATTTGTTTTTTTATTTTTATTTTTATTTTTTATCTTATATATTTATTTATTTATTCTTTTATTTTGATCGGTGTTTTTGGTTAACGTAGTAAAAATTTGTTTATATAGCTTATTGTTGGTAGTCTATAATGGCCGTCATTACCGGAAATCGCTTGTTCGCTTATTTATTTGGGTCAAATTGTTTTGCTTGTTTTTATTTATTTTCATTTTTATTTTTTATCTTATATATAACAAGGCCAAGAAAGACTACGAAACAGCCCTAAAAGATAGCGGATTCCCAGCAACACTCACATACTCACCACAGAACACAAAAAAGACCAACAGAAAAAGAAATATCATATGGTTCAACCCACCGTACAGCAAAAACGTAAAAACAAACATAGGAAAAATATTCTTCAAGCTTTTACACAAACACTTCCCGGAATCAAGCACCCTACACAAAATATTCAACAAAAACACAGTAAAAATCAGCTACAGTTGCACCGAGAACATGGCACAAATAATAAAAAAGCACAACAGAAAAATTATTAACAAACCACACGAACAAATTAAACCCACGTGCAACTGCAGAATAAAAAACGAATGTCCCTTAAACGGTAATTGTTTACAAAACAACGTAATCTACCAAGCCACGACAAAATCAGCAGATAATGAAGAAAAAGTATATATAGGAGTAACCGAAGGACCATGGAAACAAAGAAATTATGTACACAAAATGTCTTTCACAAATAGTAAATATGCGAACAGCACAATGCTTTCTAAGTATATCTGGGAAATAAAAAAACAGAACACACACCACACCAAAAATATCTTGGAAAATAAGGAAAAAATCATCAGCCTACAACAACCTATCAAAAACCTGCAAACTTTGCTTGGAGGAAAAAATAGCTATCATTACCTTCCCAGATGAAAATAAATTATTAAATAAAAGATCCGAGCTAATCTCAAAATGTAGACATGAAAACAAATTTTTACTACGTAACTTAAAATAGAAAAATAAATAAATATATAAACAAACAACAATAAAATAAGCAAAATAAATTACTCCAAACAAATCATAAAATCACACCTGTTAATATACGAAACAAAATCAAAACAAAAGAACGGACGAAAGTTATAACTGTTATACAAATAAAAATAATAATAATAAAAAAAAAAAAAAAAAAAAAAAACATTAATAAAAGATAATATACTACGTTACTTAAAAACCGAAAGCTAAAAAGATATAGTGTAACAAATAAATAACAACAAGTATAATTAAATCGATCTAAATACATCCAAATATATAAATAAACTAACAACCGATTACGATAAACTAGCCGTTTAAAAAACAAAACAAAACAAAAACAAATAAAGATAACCAACCTAAATAGATAAATTAAAAACTGTTCCCACCTAAATAATAGTCAGAAAAAACCACAAATTCAACAAACAGATTTAATCAATGACAAATAAACAAATATATAAGATAAAAAATAAAAATGAAAATAAATAAAAACAAGCAAAACAATTTGACCCAAATAAATAAGCGAACAAGCGATTTCCGGTAATGACGGCCATTATAGACTACCAACAATAAGCTATATAAACAAATTTTTACTACGTTAACCAAAAACACCGATCAAAATAAAAGAATAAATAAATAAATATATAAGATAAAAAATAAAAATAAAAATAAAAAAACAAATAAAAAACAAGCAAAACAATTTGACATAAATAAATAAACAAATAAGCCACTTCCGGTAAAAGTAACCGCCAAAATAGACTACCCATAATGCACCACTGACCCTTATATAAATAGCCGAGAAAAATAACAG
>OZ038495.1:8156130-8213630 GCA_964036315.1 Acanthosepion esculentum
GTTACGTTATGTATTTAGATACATCAGTTGTAAAAAAAATATTTATTCAACGATGAGTCCACTATATCTTTAGCATTTTCAATGTAAAATTGTACCCAGCTTTTCAAAACTAATATTTCTCGATCTGTAGGAATTGTTTGTTATTTTGTCATATCATTTTGTAATTCCTTTATCAACTTTGTGTGTAATATGCTCTAAAATAAATGTGTGTAAATTATATAAAAATATGCTCTATTATAGAAAAACAAATCCGTGTTTAAGACCTTTGTAGACGCTGCAAACTGCATGAATTTTGTGTATGTATGTGAGAGAAATGGACTAGATTGTATTTGATAAAAGCAGCGTGCAAATATTTTCTTTTTCGCATAATTGGGCATCTTTCATTTCTTGCATATTATACTAGCACTATGTTATAACTCATGTTACGTGACATCTGTTCTTCTTTACGACAGCGAATGCTGGACGATTTCCTTAAAGATGAAGAAGACTGGAGGCGACGGAGATGTGGTTCTACAGAAGGATTCTAAAGACATCATGGACCGAGCATGTGAGCAACGATGAAGTATTAGAGATGGGACAAACAAGGAGGATGTTTATACTTAACACCAGGAAGCAACAGCTGAAGTTGCTAGGTCACATAATGAGAAAGGAGGGCTTGGAGAATATGATACTCACGGGTCGAATATAGGGAGAGTGAAACAAGGGAAACAACGCGTGACATGCGTGACGGTATTAAGCTAGTGGATGACAGAACGTGTTCTGTGGGTGGAAGCAGAGAGAAAGTCACTTTCGGAGAGCTGCAATTGATGGAAAAGGGTAGAGAACCATGATCGCCTACGTCCTAAAAGGACGCGGCACATAGAAATAAAATGAAATTAATCAATTATTAAAAAGAGAATTAATGCAGGAAACCGGCTCTCAAGAGAATATGAACAACGTTTTAACGCTTCGACATGCAAATACCTTTACTACGACCCACTACAGTTCACACATTGAATATAGAAAGGATATGATGAAGGCCTCGGTAAATGCTTTCTGGCTTTAGGTTAATTGTCAGGCCAGAGAGCTATCTCCTACATTAATTCCGCCAGTACTTCAATCGGGTCACAGTTTATATGTATGCCAATATCAGTTCAGAAGACATCAGGCTAAATTGAGAGGTGATAAACACATTCGCGTAAGAATGGGCTTAAACAATGTCGGAAATCCATATAATATTGGTCAATTTATCATCTCACTATCCTCTTCGAAATGAGAGCCAAATACGTGCATGAATATACTCAAGATTTAGTAAACAAAGGCTGAATTGTTTCCAATCGCCCAAACCATAAGATGAATATCATATAGTTTTCTGACAAAAGGTGTTTAAATTGAAATAAGTAATATTAAATTAATCTTAAGAGGACGTCAATCTATTGGCGAATTGACATATATTTCAAAAGCTTAACTCACTCAATGATTGTGTATTGATTTTGTAGGAGAAAAAGTATTTTAACTGAAATTTATATTTTTTTCAGACAAAGCCTTATGTGTCATGTTAATTTGGCACATGCAGCAATATTAGATGCTCATATACTTTTCCGAAAGAGGTGAAGAGCGGTCTACATGTCCACAAACTTTAACAAATGAATTGTATAAAGCGAAGACCAAATCATGAAATGACTCATAAACGGAACACACGCATTCAACTACCTTCAGACTATATATAAATGTTAGATTTACATTTCAGTCAAAGTCCAGTGATCAGGCCTTTTCATCAGTCGAAGATTCTGCCTCAATTACTAGTGATGAGATTCAGACATATAAAACGACCTACACCTCAGTAATGTTGGCATTCCCGATCCATGAATCTTATTTAAGCGTTATACGCTTGCATATTCAACATGAAATTTTTTAAATATTTACCACTTCTACCCATGGTTGTGGCAGCTTTGAGAAGCAAATAAAAACTAAATTCATTGCATTGATACTGATGAATCGACGACACATATTCTATCCTGTAATATCAGACGATATTTATATACAGCACAAAAAATAATCCTCATTTGCAGTGAAATCAGAACTGCCAATAGCTGACTGAACGCATTACTTAATAGTTCAACACAATAAAACTTAATTCGTTTTATTTACATTATTTATATTATTCACAACCTGTCGACCGTTTTATGCCGTTGTACACCGTTTTATTCGCCGGACTACTTCAGGTGACTGGAATTTCGAAGCGACCAATTTATTTCGTCCAGCGGAGTAGATTAAGTTAAAGGGAAATAAATGGGACTTCCGGAAGAGGCATGACACGTGGAACTAGAAAAACTCATATTAAAAATGAAAATGGAAAGCACAGAAAAAAAAGAGAAGAAACATAATTTGTTATACACCCCCATATAACCAAATGGTAAATAACAAATTAGGACAAAAATTCGTTGCATTAATAGTCAAGTACTTTCCTCGAGAAAGTAAACTAGGTAATATTTGCAATAAAAATACACTAAAATTATGTTACAGCCGTACTGAACACTTAGAACAAATTATTAAGAAACATAATGTTAATATCTTAAATAAACACTTATACCAAAACTAAAAAAATTTAGACAAGAGAAAAATAAAAATAAAAACTGATGAAAATAAGCAAAAATTATGTAACTGTAGAAACCGTCCTAAATGTTCTCTACAAAATAAATGTCGCACGAAATGATTAGTATACCAATGCAATAGCTCTCCTATTGAAAATCTTGAGAGCATAAACATTTGTATAGGTTGCACAAGCTATGAGTTAAAAAAACTGTATAATCAACATCAATGTTCATTTAGGATAAATAAATATAGAAATCAAACATCTCTCTCGAAGTACTTCTAGCACCTAAAAGAATCCAATAAAAAAAAACTACAGTAAAATTGAAATTAATAAGAAAAGCTAGAATATGTAGGTCATTAAATGGCCCGTGTTCTTTGTGCATACATGATAAACTATATATTACTAAGTTTATAAAAAATAAAAAATTACAGAATCAAAGAAATGAAATAGCTATTTTTGCAGTTATTTTTCAAAAATTTTCCTTAAAAATTATTTTAAAATAATTTTTCAAAAATGCGAGTTGGTAATATACATATATTAGATATGAAAAAATAATTTCATACAATGTAAGTAATTCTATAACATTTACTTGTTTTTAAAAAGAAATATTAATAATTAAGAGTGAAAATATTTTAAAAGTGTAGTTAAATAAAACAGAAACTAACCTAAACATTCCCAAGAAAAACTTTAAGTATACAAGTAGGAAAAAATGCGGAAAGGACTTTTTCCCTTAACAATAATTTATTAAAAAAAAAAAATCAGACGACATGCATTTAACTGATGTCAGAATTCGTTGAAAAATACATACTACCCTCCCTAAACTTAACCCATTTTTTCGAACATAAGTAATAACTGATACAACAAAAGTTACTATCTTGTCTGAATAATTCGATTTCTCTGTATCCTTGCAAACAATGAACTATGATTTTTTATGTGCGTTTAAAATATTCACTTGAAGATGAAATGGAACTAATGTTTTTAATTTAATTACAAAATGAATTTAAAGTTTTTACCTTCCATTTTTGAAACATGGTTATTTCTGTGTAGCGATAAAAACCATATTTTAAATCAGGTATCTTATAATATATATATATATATATATATATATATATATATGTTGAAGTGCTTTGTTCACGCAATAACACCGTTATTTTATATTTTTGAGAGAGCTTATCTCTAAATGTACACGAAAATAGAATCACACTCGCATCAAATTACACAAACATATAGGCAAATGCAACATTTAACAGAATATATTTGGCATGAGCAAGAATCTGTTGTGTTCATTTGGTCAGATTTGCAGTTTTGCAGAAGTGGATTCTGCCAATACAATATATTCTCAATATGCCCTACTATATTCTTCCGCGTATATAAAGACTTAAAGATACATATATATATATATATATATATATATATATATATATATATATATATATATATATATATATAAACACACGCGCAGGCATTGTGCAAGTGATTTTACGACGTGGACATTTCGAGTGAGAAATTTCTTAGGCTCGCGCGATTTGATTAGCTATGCCTTTGACGATTACTCTACTAGGAAGTAATGCAATGTCATTACGCTGAATGGCCCACAGCAATCAGTAGATCGCTAAAGAAAAAATATAAAGAAAAATGAAAAATAAATATCTAAAGTAGCTCTAGGCTTTCGTAATTTATTCAATACGATTCTGTTGCACTTTTTCGCTTACTTGAAACGAAATACAGAGAGCAAAGGTAAAAAAAGAAACGTTTGAGAGAACTGGTTGTAACAGACTAAAAAAAAGCTTCCACTGGGCTTGTTATGTTGCTGGTTTTTAAGCTCGTATCAGAACATACGATGGGTGCTGAAAATTTCTCCTGAAGCCAACTTCCAAAAATTTGACAACATGCCAAATCAAGATTTTATTTTAAATTGCTTCTTGGTGCAACAAGGAAATTTTCGAGACAGTGGAGTATATTATTAGAACTTGTCGATAAGAATCTTAGTGTAGCAAAGTTTGATTATATCGTTGAAGTAAATACAAAATCAAGATATAAATAAATCAATAAGGTCTTTAAAAAAGAGATTTGGAAATAATAACCGTGCGTTATGATAAAAAGAATAAAATTATTTCCAAATTAAATAGACAAAATATTATAAATAACTTACTGAATTACTTCATAACCGTACAAAGGCTGAGTGAAAAAAAAATCGTAAAGTCATATATCATGCGTGAACTGAGTCGCCCATATGGACAAGGTAGAACTGGCGCAGAAATCAGTATTTCTTTTTCTGTTATTTAACAAGCCGTAATGGAGCACTTCTCGAAACATGACACATTACCGTATCGGGACTTTTTCTATATAATCGCATTGTTTAACATTTATTTTCTGTAGAATATATATAAACTTAATATAATGATAATATCAGATACAGTTTTAACCACAATCTACGTATGTAGTGACGGAATCTTAATATATCATGAGAAATAGATAGATAGATAGATAGATAGATAGATAGATAGATAGATATTGTGAAATAGATAGATATTGTGAAATAGATAGATATTGTGAAATAGATAGATAGATATTGTGAAATAGATAGATAGATAGATATTGTGAAATAGATAGATATTGTGAAATAGATAGATATTGTGAAATAGATAGATAGATATTGTGAAATAGATAGATAGATATTGTGAAATAGATAGATAGATAGATAGATAGATATTGTGAAATAGATAGATAGATAGATAGATAGATAGATAGATAGATAGATAGATAGATAATAAAATATTTTGATAGATACATACATATATACATACATATATAATAGCTGTCCACTCGTATTCGAAGATAACCGTCTATTAGGGTGGCTAGACAATCCCTATTGCAGACGCTTTCTCAGGTACATTTGTGTTTGTTCAAAACACACAGTCAACTTGTGGTTTATACTGCATCTATGCTGAGAACACCTTAGTTAAAGTTTCTGGGAGAGAGTGTGTTATCTAGTGTGATCAACAGTCTGAACAAGGCCAGCAACCTCGGTCACGATGACTTGCGACTTCGTGCTAGCACAGATATCGATGGCCCCCAAGGGTTATGTTTACCCATTTTAACTCACAAGCCTATGATTTTCAGGCCATTTCCAAAGGTAGAGCCCGAAGTGATCGCCCCCACCCCCGCCCGCTCCAAATCGATAATATCAGGGAGTCTGCTTCCTGAGAAATTAACCATGGTGAGGTTCGAACCAGAGTCTCATCGTCAGAAATTGAACATTCTAATCACTCGGCTACATATATACATACATACGTACATACATACATATATACATAGATAAATAGATAGGCAGATTGATATATAAATTGATTCGGTAGAATAATAAGAGTGGAAGATACTAGAACGTTTAATTTAATATGCAAAGATACAATATGACAATATGGAAAGAATTATAAAATATACATTTATATATCAATCAAAAATGTCAAAAAATATAGAAAAAAAAACGTATATTGAGTGCGCTTGCTGATATGCTATTAATTTTAAAAAAACGTCCAGTAATTCCTTCATTCCTTGCCAAGCGATAATACCCGCTGAGTTGACGGTAATTACGAAATGTTATCGTGTATCATTGCGATGATTAAAATACTCTTACTCTTGTATTATATCGCGTTTTCCAATACTTACGATTTGTGTACGATTTGTTTAGAACAAATTTCTCTAGCATTGCTTAACAAAGTATTCAGATCGTTACTATGGAATTACATTTGACCTGCATGTATGTGTCGCCTCTTTCATCGTGACCATCATCACAATCCTTGTAATTGTAGAGGGCATCTGAATGCAGAAACCATATTTCATATCCTCCCCAACGGTGTATCAACGGCAGTAATTCTGGTATAAACAGTGTCTATTGTTTGACCTTTCCCAATCAGTTTTTGCGTTGGCATCATATACGTATAACGGTGCCTTGCATCATGGTCTTCAACCGGCTGTTGTACCTTGTAATATTTCAAAACCACGCTATTTTTCACCGTTTGTCAGTGTCGAGAGGAGGTTCCTGGTGGCCCACAAAACTTTCAACTCTTTCCAGCACAAACTCATTGATTTTTGTTCCCATTAGACGCCAGTGAGTTTTCCCGTGCATTTTTGGCTAGAATCCTTCTCTCGGTATCTGCGAACAGTCTCCAGATTTCTCATACAAAGAGGAGAATGGAGACTACCAACTGTCTGTACTTCATATTCTTGCCAATTTGCCCATCGCTGTCATAACTGCGGCAATCCGTTTGCAGATTTCCGAGATGCAGGTACCAACTTTTGATAAGGTTGTTCTCGAGTATTCAAAACTGGACACATCCTCCAGCGAATTCCCATTCATAGTAATGTTGATACAGGTGTTACTGTTTGTGCTATTTACCATTACTTTCGATTTCTCGGAGCTGACCTCCATTTTATATGCGCCTGCGTTTTCAACAAGATTGTTGGTCATGTCCTTGTGCTGACTGTTACTACCTGCTATGTGGTCAATGCCGGCTGCAAAACGTAGGTTACAGATGGGTCTACCTCCGATAGAAATTGAAGGATCATGTTAGTTCAAATTTTCTTGCATGATTTTCTCTAAGAATAGGTTGAACAATGTGGGTGAAAATACGCATCCCAGTCTCAAGCCAACAGTTTTCCAGAAGAATCATCCCACTTGTTTTCCCAGAAGAACTGCGCTGATGGAATATTTTATAGGGCCTAGTTGACTTACATAATTCTGTTATCTACATGGAATTACCTAAGGGTCTGTCAAAAACCGCCATGCCGTACATGGTCGAATTTTGGAACCCGTTCTTCTTATACTGTCCTGCTGACGGACATTGAATAGGTCCTTCATAGATGGACGCAATACCGGGATGGTTACCAGCTCCATCCAGACATCTCCTTATTGCAAAATTACCAGCACTCCACAGAAGAAGACGGCACCAGTCCGCCATGAGTTTGAGTAGGCAGTAAGGAGTTTGAAACCTGGCAAGTCACACGGAGTGGATAATATTTCCTTTGAGCTGATAAAAAATGGAAGTGAAGCCACAACAGTACTATACTAGATAATTTGCTTAACGAGTGGACTCAGTCATTAGTAATACCCCTGCCAAAAAATGGAAGCCTCATGCAGTGTCAAAATTATATGAGAGTTTTCCTGATCAATCATCTTAAAGTTCTGTTCTGTATCATAATGAATCATTTGAAATCCAAACCTGAAGAACTGCTATGAGAGGAACGAGCGCGTTTTGGATGCGGGCTAAGTAAAATGGAATAGGTTTTTAATTGTCCGATCCTTATGAAGAAACTAGGTAGGTTGTGTGCTGGTTGTCAGTGCGGTACGAGATATCGTTAAGGTGAGTGTGAATTCCGACCATGTTCTTTGCATTCACTTTCGCACAAATATTTTTGGAAATGCTATAAATCCATTTCTTCCCCATTTTCTCTGGATTAAATAACATGAAAGACTGTGCGCTCAAGCCATGATTGAAGCAATCTGAATTCAAACCTGGTTAAAGCTGTTTCGAATCTCCATTGCGCACTGTAAATAATTTTTATGTTAGCCGTGCTTCAAAACAAATTGGTCAGTATAAACAGTACCCTACAACGTAATAACTACACTGGGTATATGGTAGCAACACCAACAATCTGGGATAAAAGGGTACAAGAGGATAACAACACTCAGAAAACAGTCTGTCTAACATATGTGAGGGGAGTACCGGAGAAAATGCAAAGGATCTGTAATCCATATAATATGAGGATGTGGCTGAACACTTCGCACACACCTCTTCCAACAAGACTCCGATAGAGGAGAACATGACTAACGACTGCGTGTACACCATCCCCTATATCTGTGGTAGGAAATAAAAAGGAACAACAATTTGCCCCCTTAATCTAAGACTGAAAGGACATCGTAAAGCGGTAACACAAGCGGAAATAGAAATATCAGGCGTAGAAGAACATATATGGAGGGAAAATGGAGATCACCGCTCCCTGTGGGATGAAATTGAAATAATTGACAGAGAGCATCATTGGAAAATTCGTAAACTTAAGGAATAAGAACATATGCTAGGCCACAATCTTCTGAGCAGACCAAGCATAGATATGAAAATAATATGGGAAACAACACTAAGGCGTGCTACAAAAAAAGCAATTAATAACAACAAAAAATAAAATATATTCTCTGGTAACAAATGTTTGAGTTTTTGCGTACCCTGGTATACTAGTGAGCCAGCCAAAATGAGCTGACTCATTTTATAGTTCACCAATAGACGTTTTAACCAATCTGAAGGATCAAAATATTCAATTCAACATGTATAAAGGCGGTTATGTTTTTCCCGAATATGCACTGCCAGCCTTTGATGGCTGAACAGTCGAACCTTTGGACAGAGAGGAACCCAGACGAGGCTTCGCCGAGGGCAGAGTCACGTTCAGGGTGGTAGAATGTCCCTGAACCCGTCTTTACGGGTTCCAATAGGGAATATTTTTGGCCGAGGCTACGGGCTCGGGAAACACACGTTAAACCCGGCCATGTGCCACATGTAACCCTCGTGTAGGGTGGTTAATATTACTGCCAGCCTTTGATATCGAAGACTGAAGAATTACGGAACAACTGCTGGTGGTATTGGCGATATAGTCAGATTCAGTAGAGTGTCTGACCCGTGAGTGTTAATCTTTAACGTTGTTTCATTGAACAGAATACGTACTGCACTGTATTCTATATTCATAGACTATGGTGAACATGGTCAGCAAAACGTGCAGTAATAATAACAGGAAAATTGCAATATGAGCACTGCTGAGACATTAATTTTATAAGTCCCAAAATTCATAGAGAAATGTCCTCACGGACACATTGCGCAGTGGATAACGATGTTGGTTAGACGCAGTTCAATACCAGACCACGGCAGTGGTGAACCAAACGTGGTGAGCTGAGTTAAAGGGAAATAACTGCGACATCCGGAAGAGGCATAGCACGTGGAACTAGAACGATCTACCCCGGTGGACGAAATAAAGGGTTCGGTGCGCAATTCCAAACATCTGAAGAAGGCCAAAGCGTACAACAACAAAAACGTAGTGAATATGACAACGAAGATGAGGATAACTAGAATGAGCGTGATAACAAAGAAACAGACAGACAGAGGCTACAACTTTATATATAAGCATGAGAGTACAAGTTCCAAGAGAGGCGTTAAGTAATCGAAATTTTATCGAGAGAGTTGCATACGATAAAAATGTAAAAAGACACAATGTTTATTCTCCTGTGACGACTGTCATAACCACTTCGACAACTAGTGTAGTATAGCCTAATTCCATAACACATGATAAACGTACAGCGACAGTAAATTACACTGTATTCAAATCTACAAGGAATAAATTATTTAAATATATTGATTTGTGATTTACTTTCAAGCGACTAAGTAGTGACTCATTTTAAATGTTAATTGATAGCTACGATAAGAAATGACAGACTTTCCTCTGGTTGCATATTTGGACCGATCTTCTCGCTCTTGCAAAACTCTGGCCTAGACAGGAAAATTACTTTGCCAAAATTACCTCATAGTAAAACAACAAACAATAAATATAGCAAAACCTAAATAAATAAAGAAAAACTGTAAAATAGTTCTGGGGTTTACGATTATAAATAAATCGATAAACATGAAAAAAAACTGCTTAAGTTTAATATCTCTGATAAGAATAAATACTATACATGTGAATTGGACAATAAAATAAAAATCATGTCTTTACTAAAAAGTTTGGGTAGAAGAGAAGCATTTAGTCCGTCTGACCTACAAGTAATCGAGTTAAGTGTTTCGAGATAATGCACAACATTTCAACCGGAAGTGGCAAATAAAACTAGAAAATAATAAGATTTACATTCAAGAAGCAGAGGATGAAAATAAAACCAAACAAGCAATAAATCAATGAACCAAATGGCAAATAAGTTTGTGAAAAAGTAATGAAAAATAGTCGCCATTGAAGAGGAGAAACGGGGAAGAAATAATGAATGAAAATGACGCAAAGAAAGTATTGAACAAATCCAACGGAAGAAAATCGTGAAATAAAAAAAGAATAAATTGAAGAAGCACAGAGTGAAACGCCATTTTATTTGTTTTTCATTCACTGATCCATACAAATGTCAATTACGCAAGTCGGATTATTCGATTTCTCCTATCCTCCAGATTTAAACAGAAGTTAAAAAATGTTTTAATCTGATTATTCTTGTAAAAAAGAAAATATGTACACGTTTATTATGACGTCGTTCTTCTTCAAAATAATGTAGAAGTATCACATGTAAATTTTTTGTTAATATATTTTGTTATTTTTTCCTCTGAAAGCCTTTAGATAATTGCTAGGAATAATCCAAAATTTTCCCAGGTGTTCATTATTAATCACCCAATAAAAATGCTTACGAGTCACTCTTGTTAAATGTTTAAGGAATTAGGTTGTTGTGGGGGCATAGAATACGTGTATCCTATGAGGATATATATAGCAGATAACGACCGACACTGATCTTGAAGTATCGTCGTGCTCGAGAAAGCATCCTGTCGGATGTACTTTTGCAAGTTGCCTTGGTAGAAAATAATGGGTATGAGTCGACATTTTCTGTGTGTTACATGAATTTATTTATGATATATTTTCGTCTTTCTATCTGAATCTCTTTATCTACATATATTTATTTATGATACAACTATTTTATTTATATCCAAGGCAACATACTACTTTTTGCGAACATTTATTTATATATACTGCTCTAATTTTATCTACCTGAGCTAAGATGTTAAAGAGAGTTGCTAAATATTGACGCTGCTATTTACATAAGTATGTGAAAATTAGTTAAAATCGCTTTAAGACAGAAACCTGATTAAAATTAATTTTGTAATGTAGTGTTACGGACTCACCGGAAGTATTATACACTTACCTGCGCCGTGGCTAATAGCGGTACTATATATATATATTTGTGATTTAATAAGTAAACGAGTCACCTGATCTCTCTGTACCGACGAGGTTTTATCACCTTATTTTTCCTGGTACCTCTTCTGTGAACTTTTGTATTCTCAAATTTACCTAAACTTAAACCAAGAAGAAAAGGGCGAGCAAACAATGTTCGAGCTCACTACAGAATAAACATTATGTGATATTATTTTTCTATATGTTTTTATAAAACAAGAATTTATATGATTTTACTGTAGAGACTATTTCGACTCTGATCAGACAATAGTTGAACATACTAAACAAGTAATGCTCATACTTCTACGGGAAACACTCTCGAGTACATGATTAATATATTTAATCACTGCAACCCAAAAAGTCAATACAAACACTAGTATGCAAGGGGATACGAAGAATGACAACACAAAGGAGGAAATATAAGACCAGGATTCAAGGAGACGGAAGACGATGAATGACATGATTAGTATTTTCTTAATTGCTTCAACACAAGAAATGACTAAAAACACTAGTATGCAAGGAGATAAGGAGAGTGAAAAAAGAGGTGGAAAACATAAAACGAGTATTCAAGGAGACAGAAAATGATGATTGATATTACATTTATTTTTTAAGATCGTACTTTACATGAAAGTAAGAAACTGAAAAGATTTTCACAACAGAGAACCGAAAGAAGAAGTAAACAGTTAGAACGTATGGTTACAAGAGTGAATTTAGCTTATGGTTGTGAATGAGTAGTCAGTTGATCGAATCCATCACACTAGGGAATCTCAGTATATATTTCGAGGTATTCTAGTGGGTATATTGCATTCTCTAATGTTTAGAATTAGGCGTAAAGGGCAACGTATCATCGGTTACTGTGCCCCAACTGGGCATGTAACTATCGTCAATGGACCATGGAAGATTGATACCACGTTTTCATTTTAGAACAATCATGGTTTAAACATGATCAGGCTGATATTCAATCTTGCGTATGGAGGAGACTCAAAAAAGATAGTCTTCATAAACATGTTTGTTGGTGATTTCAGTTAACTCTAATGAAATTGAAGTTAGTCCTGGCTGGTGCATAGGAAGAGACAATATTGGAGAACATTATAAACAGTTTAGACTCGCCAATATTTATAGTAATAATAATTCCGAAGAGCACGATAAAGTAAAGCCACGAAGTTAACGGGGAATAGAAAACTTGAATTGATTTCAAGGTAAATCCGGAGAACCAGTTTATTGCTCACATGTTTTGGAGACATTTTGGGGTGATTAAAAATAGTAATTCCAATTTGCTGTATGATGGGGACCCGAAGTAGGGGCCACGGAAGGAAAACACGGAACACGGATTAGAGGTAAGAAAGATATATGAAACAGAAAAGTTACAAAGAATAGTGTAACAGTAATCAGAGCTTACTATCCAGTAGTGTCCGATATTGGTATCGTACGCGGCTGCGCATTACTGGTGCTACGATATATAACAACCCCCCCACACGGGTCGAATGTGGCACAAGGCCGGTTTAACGTGGGCTTACCGAGCCCGTAGTCTCGACCAAAAATATGCCCATTTACAACCCGTATACACGTGTTTAGGGACTGTCTACCTCTGTCTGATTTATGTTGGGGGAGTTGCTGTCTTTCTTCGCTTTTTTGTTGTTGAAGTTTCTGTTCTGTTTGTTGGTCCAACTATAATTTAAGGAATATTTCTTCCAATTTCTGCTTTCATCTGATTTTTGTTGGTGGTCCATCTGGACCTTTAACATTTGGACAATTATTTTTTGGAATTCTTCCATATTTAGATAATATGTAAAAAAGTAATGAAAGAACACACAAAACAGAAATAAATAAATAAATATCAGCAATTACTGTTGCTTTGAAAACCCGTGTACCAAATGTAGTCAATTAATAAAATTAATAAGAACTGGTTTAGGTCTTTTGAGATACCGTTGTTCCGTTAATTTCAATGTGACCATTTAAATTTTCTCCACACTTATTATATTTTTTTTTAGAAGTGTGGGGAGAAAAATATCACTTAGACAGCAAAAAAAAATAAATACTCTGGATTTGTTTTCCTTCTTTTGAGATAATTTACTTTGCTTATTTTTTTTTTTAGAAAAAACTCACCTCAATCAATTTGAGGGGAGGGTAATTTTATGCACGAGATTTGTAGGAATTCAAATCAATTTCATAAAATGTTTAAATACTTAGCTAAATGCGCGATTTGGTGAATAGTTTTTCGAACTTGAGTCAAACGTTGTACTTCGAGCTCTTGAGTTTGTTAGTTTGTTTTGTGCACAAGCTGAAGTATTTTGTAAGCAGTTGTTCTCGATACTTGGTTGCTCGTTTATTGTTTGCACATACTTGAGTAACATTGAAATGTAGCTGTGTATTGCGTTTCGTTCGCTGATGTAGTAATGCCAGCTCAAATTCTAGTTCAACGCTGATGAGGGAACCTGTGGGGTTAAACGAGTCCTCTGTCGCCACTAATGTGGGACTGGGGTTTCGGTGTGGGTGCGTGTCCCGAATCATCTGTCGCCACTGATGAAGACCCGAAGAAGGGGCCACGGAAGGAAAACACGGAACACGGATTAGATTTAAGAAAGATATATTAAACAGAAAAGTTACAAAGAATAGTGTAAGAGTAATCAGAGCTTACTATCCAGTAGTGTCCGATATTGGTATCGTACGCGGCAGCGCATTACTGGTGCTACCCCCATGATACTACCATTCACATAATAATATAGTAGTAGTGGGGAGTCCATGATTTAGGAAAGTATCGGTCTCACAACACTGTATTCCATCAAGATTTTACATAAACTCAAATTTCCATCTTACAAAATTTCCCAGGGTGACACTTTGCTTAATGAAATTCAGGCACATGTCTGGAGGTTAAATTAACGTTGAATAAATAGTTTTTTCTGCAATGTCAGTTAAAGTAAATGCAATGACAACTGTCGAAAAACACATCTTCACTAAATAAAAATCATCTTGAGTAACTTTCAATATTTTCAATCTAATCAGATTATAGAAGACATGGCCTTTATAGAGTTCTATATTAATAAACAGCACATACTTGTGGTCACATATTACGGAAGTAGGTTCCTGTAATGAGAAATTGTAAACATTCTTGTATTATTCGAACAGTTTTTATCATCTTTGTTGTTATAGATGTTTCGACCAAGTAAACTCTTGTCAGCATCAGGTGTCAATTGTTCGGCTGCTATGGGATATGCGTTGATCATTGTGATATCAATTATTTTTGAATTGTTGCGCCATTACCAGATGCAAGGAATGAACTCGTGACCACTAAATGACAGTTACACGACTAACCAACACCTTACCAACTACGCCATCATAGGACATTAGTGGTGTGTTTTGGGAGCCATATTCCATGTCAGATGTTTTTGACATAAGTTGAGGATGGTGGGCTTGTAGTGATTGTCATAATAAAGTATTTCTGGGATGTGTAATTGCCAATATTCTTGCATTATTTCGAACAATTTTTCACGTCTTGGTTGAGTATAGACACCAAGTACACTCTGGTAATCATCATGATTCCATTGACTAATATGGGTTACCTGTTGATTATTGTACTATCTTCCATCTGTGATATCAGTTATTGTTCATTTCTGATAAATTGGTTCGTCACTATCTGTATGAGGGATTGGACTAATGGCTAGTAAATGACCGTTACACAATTATAAGAAACTTATATCCGTCACATATTTCCGGAATTTGCCGTACTTACAGATATGCTCACGCTGTGATGATTAATATGGCTATCGATGCAATTCGTTTGATACATTTAAAAAAAAATAATTTCATATTTCATATGGAAATTGTTCATTGGAATGCACTCTTAATGTTCGAATTGTGAGGTCACATTGGCCAGGGTCACATTTAAGCAAGCATGACCAAAGAACATCATAGTATATGGGAGGGTTGTTCAAAGGATTCCAAGTCACACTCATATAAAAAGAGCCATAGTTGCAAATTATCGTTGTGACAGCACATAAACACTACTTAAAAACTAGAAAAAGAAATTCCCATTTAGGTTTTAATTTCTGTGCAAGTGAGGCCCACACAAAGGTGAGTGGCGCGACAAATCTCAAAATGGAAGAAACAGAGCACCGATCAGTCAGAACATATATATGCTACAGAAACGTATGACACCCAATGAAATCCGATGCAACTATGAAGATTGCTGCGAAGTCAATCATGGCTGGAATATCACCGAATATGTTCCTCGGCTAGGTCATCCAAAAAGGTCAACCACTGATTAACAAGTTGATGTCATACAAAGTACGACATTCGATGACAGATGTATTACTGTCAACATATATCTAAGTCCATAGGAATTAGTTCGGTACTAGGCATTAGTGAACAAGATGTGTCCCAAGAATTTTAACACCAAAGCAGAAACAGAAAATGGTTGAAATTTCCAGGACATTCTGACTAGATTCCAGGATGACACGGATAAACTACCTGAAAAAAAGAAAACGTATTGATAGACAGTATTATGAATCAGAATTAAGACAACTGTTGGAAACAATCATGTCGAAAAGCAGAGGAAAGCTGAGGGAAAGTGCGTACTTCCTCCAGGATAACGCGTCCGTTCATACTGCACAGATTGCAGTAGATGAATCAGCCAACTATGCATTTGAATATCTACACAATCCTCCTTACTCTCCAGATATAGCTCCATCTGATTTCTTTCAGTTTTCCAAGCTCAACTCTTGATATGCTCAAAATGTCAATATGTTTGCTTCTATACCGATTTCAAATTCTGTAAAGCAAACGGAAACTACAACTATATAAAGTATTATTTGACAAGATGTGGTACGAGGAAAATCAACTGGACGATAAGTGGGAACCTGAAAATATATTCGTCTTGGTATAAAAATTAATTATACCACGTAAACTTGTTTCTTTCTATCTTTGGGAGAGTCAAGTAAAAAAGTGAACATTGGACACAAAAGTCATGCCCCAAAAGAAGGGGGTAAAAATGGGATGGATAACAGTCCGCTTATTAATCACAGGAAGATTTTGTTTCCATCATTGCAAATCATGCTTGAAAGAGTGAAACAGCTTGTGAAAAACTTGGATCAGGATAGTGAAATTAACAAAACTATTTACATTATTCGGACTATTGTCCTAATCTTTGTTGCCATAATTATCACAACGTATCGGCCGTTGTACGCTCCGGCCTTCTTCAGGTGGTTCGAATTTCTAACTGAACCCTTGCCATGTCTAAAGGATGTCAGTTATCAGTTATCTCCTGTTAATTCCCCTCTCTAAGTTCTTCATCGCAATAGCAAGTTATTGAACGCACACTCTGCGTCTTGGTCTATTCTGTATAGAGCACTCCTTTAAGTTGTCTCCCTCACATATTCATAATAGTTCGATTTTCATTTGACAGTAACGCAGTGATTTTCATGCTCATTCCCAAAAATTAATCAGAAATACCATTTATAATATTTAACATAGCAATACACCAGGGAAGATGATCTAGTATGTGACTGAATGTACTTGAGAAAATAAATGAAATAACCAAAACTACGGCGTCTTTCTTAATTAGTTTAAACATGATAGAAAAATTCACCCGTGAATTTGAAAGGATAAAAATATAAATAAATATAAATAGAGATTATATATATATATATATATATATATATATATATATATATATATATATATGTGTGTGTGTGTGTGTGTGTGTGTGTGTGTGTGTGTGTGTGTGTCTGTGCGTTTGAGTGGGTATAAGTGTGTGTGTGTGTGTGTGTGTGTGTGTGTGTGTGTGTGTGCGTTTATCGATTTATTTATGCCCAGGAGATAAACCGTATCTCAGCTCGAATAGGGAAGTTACCCGCATTTTTAAGATCTGGCAACGATTCAATAGGCTCCCGAAGCTATTTATTGATACAGTATAGGTCCATAGTTTAGGCACTGGTATTTTTTCTTTTATACGCCTCTTCAGAAACAATCAAGAACAAAATTTTTTTTCAAGTCTTTCTTAACTGAATTCTTAGGTGCACAGCAATATTCTCTGCCTCGGGTTGATACGAAATTACATGGTTTTCTTTCGATTAATCCCGCTGGCAACTATCTATACAAGCAGCGTCTTAATGAAGAAATCTATCTGCTAAAAAAATTCTAACCTACACTATTGGTTGATAATTAGGAAAAGGAAAAAAAAATGAATCTTCAACAAGAATGAATGGACATTATAATAAAAAAGGAATAGGAAGGAATGACAGAAATATAAGAAATAAAGATGAATAAAGTAATATAATATATATACATACATATATATATATATATATATATATATATATATATATATATATATATATATATATATGTCTGTGAGTATGTGTGTGTATATTACAGTTCTATCTATCTATCTATCTATCTATCTATCTATATATATATATATATATATATATATATATATATATATGGGGTAGTTGTACGACCATTATATCATGGTTAACGGTTCACAATAAGAAATTGCTGTGACGATTTTGAATACCAGTCGACTGCGTACAACTCTTTTCGAAATTAAATGTGTGTGTATATATATATATATATATATATATATATATATATATATATATATATATATATATATATATATATATATATATATATGTAGAAATATGTATATATTGAATATATATACATATATGTGTGTATATATATATGTATGTGTGTGTTTATATATATATATATATATATATATATATATATATATATATATATATATATATATATATATATATATATAAACACATAAATATATACACATCCTATCTCTGATATTGAGTACTTTATCCCATAAATATAGCACATCTTAAGACTATATTTCTTGATATATATATATATATATATATATATATATATATATATATATATATATATATATATACGTGTATGTATATATACATGTATATAAAGAAACATAATTGTAAGCTGTGGTATATTTATGGGACAAAGTGCTCAATATCAAAGATATAGCGTATGTAAATATAGATATAAAAGTGAACATTGAAGTGAACAGAGTTGACAGGCTGTTTCATGCTAGACGCAATTGTCAGGTCTGACGATCCCGTCTAACATGAAACAGACTGTCGCTTCTGTGTGTTGACCTCAGTGTTTACTTGTATATTTCAGTTTCCTAAAATATTCTTGTTACGTCACATCAAAAAGATAAACTAATATATTCATAGATTTAGTTTATATGATTTACATCTAATTTAATTGACAAATTTAGTTCGTAAGTTTGTCACCGAAAATATATTTTGAATATATTTTAAGTAAAATCCAAATGAAAAATATAAAACACTATTCATCACAAAATTATATTCAAACTTTTCTCACTTTTTAAATATGAAAATTCAATTGTTTATAGAAGCTCATTAGTATACAGTCTACATATTCTTATATAGCATAAATGCTATGCAAATCTTTGTTGATATGAATGAATTACTTGTCTGCCTTACGCGTAGCTCTTGTAACCTTTCCATATAAGATCAGAGAAAAATAATTGTGTGCTCTTTCCTAATAACAATGAAAAGTATCAAATGATTGGCTATGGGGATCATCTTCATAAGGGAAATGCACCTGCCTTTAAACGAAAATTTCCTTGGCAATATTTTGAACAAATACGGAAATAGTCGGAAGAGATCGAAGGATTATGAAGATTCGACAGATGAAACCTAGATTTAAACTAATCTACTGATATCCAAGGAATTATCAGCACTAACTGGAAAAATATCAACGCGCCTTTCGTAAAATTATTGAAACTTGCGTTGAAAGCAAGTCATCCTTGAAATATGTCACTTTTGTGTTTCTTACCTGTTGAAGGCTCGTCCGATGACCGCTAACGATCTTACTAAAAAAATATAAATAGGCGTTTGATGAAACAGATTTATATCGTCCTAGCGATGTTACCCGATAGGAGGGCTTAATCTTTTTTAGATATTAAATAGTCCACTGAGGAATTAAATGTCACTATTCATCCTCACATATCAAAGTAAATTTTGCAATGTTCGTTTGTGTAAGCGATGTAGACATACAACTTCTAAGATTCCGTAGAGAAATACAGGACAAATAACTGGCAATATTTTGACTGTTTAGGGAATCTAATTCCATTCATACACGCCTAACGGTTTTGAAGAAGCTAATTTTCAATCAATTCTCCCGCAAGCAGGGGGATTACTGAGTGTGTGAGAATATGAATAGAATGAAACGTAATTAAGGAAAGCGAGCACTTAGAAAACATTATTTAAGGAGACAGAAGGTAAATAATGACACTGAAATTAAATTTCTGAAGATTAATTTGACATTAAACCAAGAAGCATTGCACAATGGAGACTTACAAGAGAAGAAACTTAGTATAAAACTTACGTTAACATGTAACGATTCCAGCTATAAATTGATGAGACTTTTCCTCCAATCTAGTACTGTGCTTAAATTCATAAGGTCTAATACCAAAGTGGAAAGGTCATACTGAATAAATACAAAAAATATTTACAGAAATGCAACAGTGTAGCTACGTTACGGCTGTGGGAAACAGTGGTAGGTTTGTCTGGCTCTTTAAGTTTAATTTAGGTTTCATCTACTTAGCGTAATGAGCACTTTATTTAGTTATTTTACTTACTCGTATCGGTTTTTTTTCTTTGAACTCTGAAGTTGGATGCTAGACGATTAATTTCGGCTGACGTACATGTTCTCTGTTCTTTCTTTTTTGTTCCATTTTGTCCCTTTGTTATTGGTTTGTTTATTTGCAAATCAAGAAGCCAAAGGTTTTCCGAACGAGTATAAATCATTATATTTATAAGATTACAACTAGTATATAAATATATATATATATATATATATATATATATATATATATATATATATATATATATATAATATACAAATGCATGTAAATTCTCATTTTTCCCGCTTTTTATAATCAAAAATATAAGCCTGTGAGATCCAGTATACATATATTTTAAGGAAAAGTTATTCTATTCTAATTGTCACTCGCAATTAAGACTTCTACCGCTGTTCATACTGAAGCAGATCTGAAGCACATCGAGGAAAGCAACACACTTGCCATTAGAATATGTCATTGTCCATTTACTTACTTACATATTTAACTACATATTTCTCGTTATTTATCTCTATAAAATATACACTTAAACATATTGAAAGTCACTCGATATTGTATTAAAATTTAATGAAAAGTCTATCTATCTATCTATCTATATATATATATATATATATATATATATATATATATATATATATATATATATATATACATATATATATATATATATATATAGTTGTATATTTAGGCAGCAATCCTTCTTTTATGCAAGTTTCATGATTTGATTTTTCAGCTTAATTAAGTGTGTGCATTATGTGTATGACTTATCATTCTTGATAATGGCTAAAGCTATAGCCGAAAGCGCTCGGAAAAATAAAACATTTGGACAGTTCTTAGACACCCTTTGTCCAGCAAAAAAAACTCTTGTTCGTACACAAGAAAAATTAAATAAAAAACTTAACCGTAGTACCTTGTCTGTCGTTTTTAATGAAACTTGCATATATATATATATATATATATATATATATATATATATATATATATATATATATGTGAGTGTAAATAAAAAGAAAGAACAGTAAGATATATAATCAGATGTTCTTATAGATATTTTAACTGTTTTAAAATGCTTTTCTCGCTACACAGTAATAACCACGTTTCAAAAATTTATTTGTAATATTTTAAAACAGTTATGTTATAATATATATATATATATATATATATATATATATATATATATATATATATATATATATATATATAACATAATGAATGTGAAAACAGAA
This sequence comes from Acanthosepion esculentum, assembly GCA_964036315.1. NCBI lineage: Eukaryota > Metazoa > Mollusca > Cephalopoda > Sepiida > Sepiidae > Acanthosepion > Acanthosepion esculentum. The sequence continues at coordinate 8,177,531 of OZ038495.1, forward strand.
CTATGTACATCATAGATATTTTTCATCCAATTCTTCTACCATTTCTGCTAATGCAATGTCATGTAAAGATCAACAGGGTAATAACTCCTAAATGACGGCCGTGCTACTCAACATAATTTGCAAGATGTTAGACCTCTTCCCTAACCAGTACCATGGCCAGTCCTGAATCCCATTGAATATGTGACATGAGGAGACGAAGCCTGACTGTCCGTTAATCAAATTTTAATTTCTGCTACACTGAGTTAATAGTTGAAAGAGGTCTGCAATAATACATCGCAGGAATCTAATCGTTATCTGCACGATCAATTTCAATTAAAAATACAGGCTCAGGTTAAAGAGGTAAGTATTATATAGGGTTTATAAATATGAGGTTTGAGTATTTTTTTTATATTTACGAAACTGTTCACGTAATAACCTATATATGATATATGATAGTGATAGAATATATGATTTTTAATTTAAACCCGTTATACTTTACTGCATATGAAAACTATATTAAAATTTATTTTTCAATCATTTTACAAGCCCACACATTTTTTTATGCGCCGTGTTCTTTCTGGACGTAAGCGATTATGGCTCTCCACTTCCCACTATTCCTTGTGCCTCTCTATAAGTTTCGTGCCTCTGTCAAATCCCCAGACAACATTCTGCCATCCACTTTCTTAAACCCTATATATATATATATATATATATATATATATATATATATATATATATATATATATATAATTATTTATTTGAATATTACAACATAAATATGTTATAAAATCACGACAAAAGTAGCCATTTTGTTTCAACACTTCTTGTGTCTTGTCAAGTGATAATATAGAGTATAGAATAAATGGTTTTAAAAGTTTCAAATTAATCAACGATCCTTAGCTAAGAGTAAACGCTGTTACGTAAGCCAGAGTGGCCAATCAAAAAACAAGTATAGGATGATTCGAAAAATTTGACAACTAAGCAAGGCTATCTTAGATATTAAAAGATTTATAAAATTTGAAATTAAAAGTAAAAAATTAAAATTACCTATTTAGAAATCTAAATCAGATCTCTATTAAGTTTTAAATTGTAGAATTACTAAGGAGAAAAAAAAAAATAAATAAATAAATCTAAAAATAAAAATAAAAGATATATATGCTATTTAATTTATATTTTCATTGAAATTAAGTTGAAAGTTGTATTTAGAGTCCCAGACATAGATGTATACATTTTTCGTTACATTTCAGCATGTTAGTCGCCTCTCACGTGAAATCACTCGAACAACGGCATGCCAAACGCTCGGACGCATCTAGATATATACACACACATACAAAAAAGCAAACCACACATAGGCAAATGCACTACACCTACACACATACATCGATACACACAGGCACACACATCTACATTCAATATGATCCAGACGGTCAAATGTCGAAGCTATTCGTGGCTTAATATGTTATTAAACGAATTTAAACTTGAAAAATTTAAACAAATAACCATATATAAATATATATATATATATACATATATATATATACATATATATACATACATATATATATATATATATATATACATATATATACATATACACATACACACACATACACATATACATACATATATACATTTTTGAAAACATATAGTTTTCGACACATTTACAGACAAAAGTAAATAACCACCTCCACATATAATTGAACACTCGCACATCCGCATATAAATTAATTAAATACATGCACCCGCATAGACACATATAAGGATAATAGGTACGCATACACAGACCTACGTACATAAACATACACATAGATAAGCACATATAAATATATTGACCCATACGTCGACGCAGAAAAGTAAATAAGGCAAGTGAAGAAATACATATAAAGATGCAACCATATACAAGCACACACATACATACATACACATCTAGATGTACATACATAAGCACGCATGCATATATGTATATACACTAAATATATATATAGACATTTACAAATACAAGTGTATACATGAAAAATTAAACAAACGTAAATTAAAACGACATGAGTATAAAAATGCATATACACATCCGCTAGTACATATATATACACACATACATACGCAACTACACATAGATATACATACATATATATCTACAGACATACATATACATACATACATACATATTCACAAATATAGATATACGCAAATATACAAATACATATATATATATATATATATATATATATACATATACATACATATATAAACACACATACCCATATACATACACACACGTACACATATACGCACACACATACATATACAAACACATATACATATATACATAAACATATAGACACATGCATAAAAAAGGAAAAAGAAATAAGCATACATAGACCAACTTATATTCTAATAATATTCCAACAACATTATGATAAAATATATTAAAAGTTAATCATAATTTAAGAAAAGAACAACGGTCTGTAAGCAATTAAAGGTACTTTATCAACAAAAGTAGATTTTAGTTTGTATCTATGATACACTCCAAGACACTAAAGCCTACATACAAATACACATACAATGACACACCAACATATATATATAAATATCTAATCCTATATAAATACCCATATCGACACATCCAGATAAACAATACAGAGACAGTCGAGCTCAACCATATAATCACCCACACATACATATAAATATACACCCATATACAAACACATATACATAAACATATACATATTTAAACATACATATATATACATATATATGCATATATAAACCTATACATACACATAGAAACATACATACTACATATACATACATATATGCACACTCACACATACATATACATACATATGCAATAGGCATACATATATCTACACTCACACAAGTACACATAAATATCCCCATATACCCATACATATACTCACACATTTAGTGGTAGACACTTACCAGAATTTACTCCCTTACTCATAGACATAAACAGGTTAACCTATGATAGAAGCCAATATACGCAACGATATCCCTTCATAAAACAAAAAAAAAAAAAAAAAAATCATATATATATCCCTATATACACATATACATATCCTACAGTAGAAATAACTCTACATAACATACACATATATACATCTAAATACAGACACGTATGATACTTTGTAAGTACCCAGTACACATTCATATCGATAAGGCGACTATCATGCTAAAAAGGTAATAGTCTATTAAGTTTCATTTATCATTATCATAGAAAGTATATGATTTCTATACTAAGTTAAATTTAAGACGGTGCTTACAGTTAACTGTTAGTTCATATCTTTGATTTAAAAGATCAGTCTTATTTTTAAATCTAATTATTTCAAGTTTCTCGTTAAGGCATAAGTAACAGGGGGCATATAGTGAGTTACATGTCCGGGCCTTTCTAATTAATTTCCATTTAACCTTAGGTGTTTTATTTTTCTCTTTTAGACTCCAAAAGTATTTGGATAATGAAGTCATATATTTATAGTTACTATTATTAAAAGATTGCAGGTGATATATATAATATATATAATTTTAAATTTTGAATAGTTAGTTATATATTTTATTGATAGTATGTTTTCCCCGTTTAACCTTTTTGGTTTTATTTGCAACAAAATTTAGAAAGCTCACTGAAAAATACCAACATCATTCGCTGTACTCTACACAGATTGCATACTTGAATTACATTATGATTCTTTTCATTGTTTCAGTTTTTTAAACTAATCTTTCAATGTTCAAAATTACCTTTTATCGTTGCAATATATCTCGTTAATTCTTTATGCCCATTCATTTATAGGAGTTTTCATGAACTCACTACAGACTGATTTTCCTGTAGCCTTGTATAGTTTTCTTTGGGACATTCTTTTAGGAATACAAATTTTTGATATTTTTTCTATTCAAACTTGAGCTATTCCATAATTTGCTTCTGCTCAACAACAAAAAAACAAATTATAGAATTAATTTAAATGTCCAATATTGTTTTTAAGGCATATTTTATGATGGCAATGTATTCGGCATTTTAATATATTTCGTCTACCCGCTATTAGTTTGTGTATTGCCAAAGAAAAAAATAATAATTTCGATATTCTCACCCATAGGTTTTATCAAGTATACATAAAATGCATTTGTATTTTGTCTCATTCAACTCTCATTATTCAATTAATTACGGCACAGATAAATCAGAAAATACAGCAGGCTAACTTCAAACAATAATCATATTAGTTGGAATAAAATACGCTGATAATTTGTGATGATACCACGTTCAACGTTTAGATTTATTCTAAACTGATTATTTCATGTGGCTGAACAGGGGTCTAAACTAAAAATCTTTATTTTTTCTCCCATCTTTTTTTCTTAGATATTTTTACGATTACCGCTGCATAGATTTCTCAAAAGTAAATTTAGTCCACAAAGTATAATGTACGCAAACCTTATTATTGTTCGATTTTTTTAGGGTTTTATACATTCTAGGGGAGGAAACTTTATAGTTGTTCCAATGTCAATATGTGTCTATTCACTTTTTTACGCTGATGATCACGTTTATAACTAGTAATCTTTACTTAAGTAACTCCATCGTGAAAGTTTATCTCTCTTTTGTTTGTTACCAAAACATTTCAGGGTTTTTAATACATCAATAAGACTGAGCGATTTCTATATTTTAAACCATTGTTAGAGTAAAGTGACATATTGTTTTAAAATATATTAGCTATACTTTCTTTTAAAGTATCTGAAGTTTTTACTGTCTGATTCGAAGACATATACCAACGCACAGCGTCTTCTATAATCGAATTCGTGTTGATTTGCTGACATAATAATACTTCAACTGTCGAAAGTAAAATAGATTTTAAAGAAAATTATTGAATTCAGTATTCGTAAATTACAGTAGATGTGTAGTTTACGATTCAATTAATAAAACTCACTGTTTGATCATAAGTTTGCAGGAAGATTATCTAGTTTTGATCCATTTATGATGTACATTTTTTCAGGAAGAAAGACAAGTGACCGGTATTTGAATGACATTTGCACGTGTTTTTCTTTTAGACATATATCTTTAGTATATTTTTTCTTTAATTTTATAGATTTATTTTCCTTACCTGTTACTTGTTATATTTTTTTTTAATTTAATTGACTATTTTGAGATTATTTTTTAACTTTTTCTACTTATTTGATAAGTGGTTTATTTCGATGACTTTTCATTCTGTGTTTTACTCTAAATTCGGATTTTTGTTTTACTTATAATAGCCTTAGCAGAAAATGATCCGTCTAGTTTGTTGCTACAGTAAGTACTTCACTTCTTCGGGCATACTTTATCTTTACAAGTGTCAGGTCTGACAAACGATGGCGTATTGCAGACATATATGGGATGTGTTCCCTTATCCTTATTTTAAAACATTGATTGATTTCAAAATCATTTACCCAGTCTTGTGTGTGAAGTGTTATTTTCTCGCTACGACTTATTTCAAACAGACTAACGTCCCAAGTTTATTGCGTTACTATAGTTATTTCTATGGCATATACTTAGATAAACTCTATTCTTGGATTTCGATAGCTCAGACCATTTTAACGAAGACATGCCATGTTACTTATATAGATTTAAATCACATTGATTTTCTCTGTATTCCAAATATAACAAGAAAGTTCTAATCAGATAGCTTTTTTCTAATAACTCTTATATTTTAGATCAGAAAATGACGTGGATATTTTCTTGATGTCAAAAAAACTTAAGCGATTAAATCAGTGTTTATCTCTTATTCATCATTGTTCTCATCAATTTCGCATTCTCATAGCTCTTTTTCATTCAGCTGAAAAGTATTCGTCATAACAATTCTAACTGTAACGCTCTACATTGAGTAACTCTCGTGAATTTTATGGGTGAATTGTAGTATATAAATCTTTACAATCAATGAATATTGCATGGCTTCAACTCCCTCTTTACGACTAACGACTGTTTTTAAAATTAATGTTAAAATAACCGAACACTACTACTAAAAATTAAAGTAATTCAAAACCATGTATATTTTTCTTACAGTTCCTTCTCACCTTACTAAGCTTACTTTTATTTCCCACTTTCGATTTTATATATGTTTTATATTGTTTTCTTTTTGCGTGTCCCTTCCCGTCTGTGTCTTCATGTCTTTGGCTGACATGCTTGATATGGATTTTATCTATAGTGTAGATTTGATTACAATTCCCGAAGGATGTGCAGTTTTGTTTCTGGTTGAATATCAACAAAAGTGCATTGATTTTATTGCTGGAGGCAAATGCCGAAATTGGAAGCGAACACCAAAGGCTAACCTGGTATATAATGTAAGAAGAAGAGAGAAAAAGGAAGAGAAAAGAATGAAGACCTGAAGAAATAATTTGGACAATAGAAATAATATCAAAAGAAAGATGAGAAGGATATATTGATTGGAATGTTTGAAGAATAGATCATGAGAAAATAAAAAAAATATCACATATAAAATGTCAAATGTGGTGCAAAAACATTCTGATTATGAAACATTCAAAAATATCAAATTCGAATCATAAGAAAAATGCTTTAAAAATCATTTTTAACTTTAATGTTATAAATATCTACACTTAAAATATAAGGAGATTAAGAATTGTGGCTGAAGAAATAAAGTAAACGAATCTAAAAGTAGCAAAGCAGAGTACCAAGTAAAATGATATTTTTAGGAAACTTCTTATTACAAAACAAATAAAAATGAAGTGGAATATATCGCAAATATCGACAATGTAACATACAGGGAGATTGCTTATTTTTCCATGAATATTTTAATCACTAGCTTCATAATACCAACTCACTGGCATTTATATATTAAAGATCAGACGTGGAATACTCATAAGGCCGTTTATTAATTTGGTTTATATTTTTTACATAATTTCATTTTATAGAGTTTTTTTTCCGACAACGGTAGAACAGTTCAGAAAGACTTATTTTGAAAATTTATTTCTACACACACAAATATATATATATATATATATATATATATATATATATATATATATATATATATATATATATATATATATATATATATATATAGAGAGAGAGAGAGAGAGAGAGAGAGAGAGAGAGAGAGAAATATATATTTTTTGAACTGTTCTAACGTTGTCGGAAAATAAAATAAAAAGTATAAACAAAATTAATAAACGGCCTTATTAACAAAGAGTATTCACTAACTGTTCTTTAATGTGCCTTTGATATGTAGATGCCAGTGAGTTGGTATTATGAAGCTTGTGATTAAAAATATCCATTGAAAAATAAGCAATCACCATGCATATTACATTGTCGATATTTCCGATATATATATATATATATATATATATATATATATATATATACACACGCACACACACACATATATATATGTGTGTGTATGTGTGTGTGTGTGTGTGTGTGTGTGTATATATATATATATATATATATATATATATATATATATATATATATATATATATATATATATATATATATATAGGGAGGAACTGTTAAACATAAATTGAAACTGTAAAGATCCTTTTGATCATCCTCATTACTAAATACACTGTGTTAACCCCCCCCGCCCGCCGTAGTTACCGGTTGTTTGCACTGGTGATAAATACCAGATGTTGCCTCCGGACTGCACCACATTCTTTAGTATAAAAACTGCATGAAACAGTTATAACTCATTTATTATTCGACGTTAGGTTATCTTGGTGCTTCTTTCTTCCAGCACTGTATGATTCTACACAGCCAGCACATTAAAGAGAGAACCCGCCTTCTGTTATCTGATAGCCTTGCCTCGTCAAGATTTTCGTATGGATGTCATGGACGCCATATAACTCTTTCAGAAATGTCTAAACTACTAAACATATACAAGAGTTTTCTCGGATAAAGGATTAAAATGCCTTCTAGTTCAATAATTTCTTACTTATTAAAAAATATAATCCTTCAACATAGAAATTTACGAACGCATAAATCGAATAATTTGATGAGCTACAACAGAAACGGGTAGAACTTGTACCTGAAATAAAAAAAAAACTAATGATAACATCAAGGATACTACTTGTGATGGTATCATGCCTGAGGAAAAATCACCAAGCACTAAAAAGTTATTGAGTAGAAAAGATATATCAATTCTGAAATTTAAGAATCCATAATGTTATCTATAGGATTGTCATATTATCTTTAGATATCTAATGATGTTCTTTATTTTTCTCACTTCGAGATCATGAACAATTCTCTAGCCCTTTTTTCTCATGAGCTGTCCAAAACATTGAATCGTTTTTCCTGATATTCTGTGTAAGGATATGTCTAATACCCATTGTCTTTAAAACAACCTTGGAATTAACATATTCAGCCCATTGTGGGAATCGCATGACACATCTTGCTCATTTCATAGGATAACAAGTTTGAAAGGATGATTCCTATTTGAAAGACGATTTAATCTTTTCAAGTGAAGATGACCATAATTTTCTTAATATCCCCTGATAGAATAAAAAAGAAACTATATTTAAAACTACAGCTGAGTTTAGCTATCGGCAAAATTTATCTTAAACGTGTAAACTTCCTGAACGTTATTTTCCACAATAAAACAACGCAAGTGGTGAATATATATTTACCGGAAGAAGTTGTTTTTTCATAGAATGGAGTTGCTAAACTCAAGACCAAATTCATATGAATTAATGCAGTTTTCTTCGATAGTGGCTGCATTTCAAAATTTCGAAACATGTCTACTATTCTATTTAAAATTGAAATAGAGTTAGGGTTGTTAAAAGATGGATGAATCAATTTTCACCGATACAGATCCTGAGACCGAACGCAACCTGATTTGAACGAATTCTACCGATATAATTTTCATGACGATAATCGTACGTCTACTCATGTATAGTTGACCAATCGTTTTTGAGGATACCCGTCTACTAGGGCGCCTATCAATCCCTATTGCAGACGCTTGCCCAAGCGCATTTTTATTTATTGAATACCTGTATAGCCCATCTGTAGTTTATACTGCAATTGTGCAGAGCATAGCAATGAGTAGGCACGATCGAGATGAGGAGGTACGCTAGATTAATAGATACCGGCTCGGAATGAGGAATCGGTTCGAATCAGTTACATTCACTTACGTGCTGGGAAACGTGTGGATCCTCTTCTTCTCCACCCAGATATGCGTAAATAGCAGGAGAAACCGGGTTCTATAGCCTTGGATGGAACTGGTCTAACGCAGAAAGAAATATCAACCTACTACGGGAAAACATTTGTCTCGTCAGTCATGTAGCAATTGATACATGATCGCCTAATCGTTTATCACGCATTTCATATAACTGATGCGGAGCAGACCTTAGTTACAGTTTTGGAGAAATAGAGTGTTATCTTGTGTGATCAATAATTTGAAGAAAAAAAAGCCAGCACGCACAAATCCTCGGCCACAATTATTTGTGACAACGTGGCAGCACAGCTATCGACGTCCCACCTAAGGGTTCCGTCTACCTAATTTCACTCACAAGGCGTGTGCATGTTTTTCAGGATACTTCCAAAGGTGGAGCAAGCTGGTATTTATACATCCATTTCGTTAACAAATCGACCCTGGTGAGATTCGAACCCAGATCTTCTGGTCAGAATGCGAACGTTCTAACCACTTGGCTACCTCTCCTTATATAGCAATCGTTATTGACATATCACTGTATTAAATATTCATTTGTAATGGTAACTTTTGCGATTCTCTCCGTGTTTTGAGACAAATATTTTGGCATCTTCATTATGCAGTTAATGATAATTTTGGTTAGTGACCATTTCTGATGCACTAATTATTGGTATATATTTAGTATCTTTGATTTCTGCCAATAGGATCTACAGGATCGAACTCACTTGAGTCCATAAATAATTTCTTGGACTAAAATACTTATATTCTACATGAATAAAATAATATTTTTACTTGTAAATTTGCGATATCTAAGATACCTTCACCACGAATCACTTATAAGCGAACTAGAAGTCCTACCATGATTTAATACTGGTGGTCACTATCTTAATAACATTAGATACGTAGACGATAGGCACAGAAATAAATTTGCATAAAAAATATAATAAAGGAAAGCGTGGGTGATGGTTAACCATCATTTGTAAGAAGACAAAATCGATCTTTGTCTGTCAGTGTAAGTACATAATATAGGAGCAAGGAATTATAGATGTCAGGATGAATCAGTTACAGAAACTTAAATATCGAGCAATCTGACACGGAAATATCCGAAGGCGAATTCAAATAGCGAATGATTCCTTTCCAAATTCACCCCACTATTAAGCAACTGGAAATTTTAAGAAAAAATATGAAAACGTACAGAATTGATACGCAATACCAATTCTTTTAAATAGAAGTGAATGATGGATAATTGTCTCACAGACGATTGGCAAATTAAGAAAACTGAGTTTACCATAAACGGAGCATGTAAGCACCGAAGAAATTTCAAAGAACACAACCAATTAGATACAGATTATCTAAAAGAGGGAGTGGAGTTTTCTGAGAGACATTATAAGAAAAGAAGGCCTGGAAAATTTGACACTGAAAGGCTATATTAGTAACATGTGAGACAAAAGAGAACATAATTAAACTTCTTAATAAGACTGTGGAAATAGATTACAGCAAAATGAATCGGAGGAATATTAAAAGATAAAATATAAGAGCTAAAAGGGATAGGATAAAGACTTGATCACCCACGTTCCGATGGAGACAAATGATAGTCCACGTTCCAAAGTAACAAGGCTCATAGAACGAGAATAGAGATATATCTAGCAAGATAGGAGAAAGTGTGTTTTAGTGCAAATAGGAATTACTGATCCATGTCTTCATTTGACTTGAAATTTTGTGTAATATATGTTTCGTCATCTATTGGTTTGTGAAGAAAATGTGAACTCTCATTTGTGAATGGGTGATTAAGAGCCGAGTACCAAAGACGGGAGAAATAGAAGACGTAAGAAAAGTATAAATAAAACATGAGTAATGAATATATTTGGAGAGCGCGACAGGCAGATGTAAAAGAAGTGGACGAAATCGAAAATGCAACTACATAAAAAAAACTAAAAATAGAAAAGCAATTATAAAAGAAAATGAATAAGAAAGAATGAAGAAAGACATAGAAACCGAACTCTTTTGCTGTAGTGATAAGTTTATTCAGTAATGAGAGAAATATAAAAAGAAAACAGAAATGATGAAAACGCAGATGAAAGGCACAAATAAAAGACGAAGTGAACGCTATCATAAAATAAGTACCCAATTATATCGATTGTAGTTTCAGCTTTTTTAAAAAACTTATTACTAATATTTGTAACAGACTACGCTAATGGTGTCATATCTCCCACTGGAACTTTGAAGCAGTTGTTTAAAAAATATACTCAGCCATATTGAACGCCGTCGGAAAGGAAACGTTATTTTTATGATACACTTTTCCTTAAATGAATATAATGACCATTTAGGCGATATGCAAGCAATTTGAAACTGAATGATATTTGGACAGTTATATTTGTTCCTTTATCCTGGTCATTTAATATATGCAGTCTTATAAATAAAACGACACCCAGTATAAGTATAATGGATATTTTATAGATAATAAATCTTTCCAGAAACTTTATTTCCAAATCTCAACTATGAAATTCTATGATAAATTAAATCGTTATATCTATAATTCTCAAAATGTGTGTGTATGTATGTGTTGGTGTGTGTGGTTGTGTGTGATCGGATGGTGTTTATGTTTTTACACAGTTTTCATCCAATTTCTATGATTTAATTTGTTTGATAGATAATTCTTCAGTGCCGGTTTTGAGTCCAAAATGTTTGGAGAAATTTACAATATTGAAGGTGAAAAATCGTAAAAAATATGCTAAAAGATCAAATCAAAATGTAATGTCCGTAAAAACAGCGTCTAATGAATTTAGAGAGTTGAAATCTAACGCAAAAGATTATTAAACTTATAAATCAAATGTATATAAAATAAATAAAAATTATCATATATTATTATTATGACGGTCCATGTAAGAGGTTTCTTCCTTGCAAGATTGAGAACGCAAAAATAGCACTTGTCAGGGCATCACCCCCATTCAAATATTTAACCCACCAATTGGGGATGTGTGTCAGTTGCAGGCAATTGTTGTTACTAATATTGATATCCGGGTGGGTTGAATTTAACTTTAAACTGCTCCAATTGAACAACAAAAATTCTGTTATTTATATTCACCAAATAATCACGCTGTCATATTTGATTCGTTTATATGCAGCATTAATATGATTTTGAGTTTTTCACTTTCTCTATCATCTATATGTTCTTCTTCTTCTTCTTCTTCTTCTTATTATTATTATTATTATTATTATTATTATTATTATTATATTATTATTATTATTATCATTTCTGGTGTATAATCATTTCTTTGCGTGTCCCAACCAGAGACCTAAGGTCAAAAATGGCAACATGGCATTTTCCAGTGAGCATTTTTTGAGGAAAAAATCATGTAAGATCACATTTATTTATTATTAAGATGTGGAATGTAATTTTGAGTTCAATCTTTTGTATTTCATCAAAGCGTGGGCTACCAGGCATCCCTTCAATGAATCTATTGGAATATTTTCCAAACAATCCAGCTACAATAGGGATTGCTGATGTCCCATGTGCCACATTTTTGAGATTCCGATTTCAAGATCTTGTATTTTGATAAATTCGTATTAATTCTTCGTATTAATTCTTCTTCTTCTTCTTCTTCTTCTTCTTCTTCTTCTTCTTCTTCTTCTTCTTCTTCTTCTTCTTCTTCTTCTTCTTCTTCTTCTTCTTCTTCTTCTTCTTCTTCTTCTTCTTCTTCTTCTTCTTCTTCTTCTTCTTCTTCTTCTTTTCTTCTTCTTCTTCTTCTTCTTCTTCTTCTTCTTCTTCTTCTTCTTCTTCTTCTTCTTCTTCTTCTCTTCTTCTTCTTCTTCTTCTTCTTCTTCTTCCTTCTTCTTCTTCTTCTTCTTCTTCTTCTTCTTCTTCTTCTTCTTCTTCTTCTTCTTCTTCTTTCTTCTTCTTCTTCTTCTTCTTCTTCTTCTTCTTCTTCTTCTTCTTCTTCTTCTTCTTCTTCTTCTTCTTCTTCTTCTTCTTCTTCTTCTTCTTCTTTCTTCTTCTTCTTCTTCTTTCTCTTCTTCTTCTTCTTCTTCTTCTTCTTCTTCTTCTTCTTCTTCTTCTTCTTCTTCTTCTTCTTCTTTCTCTTCTTCTTCTCTTCTTCTTCTTCTTCTTCTTCTTCTTCTTCTTCTTCTTCTTCTTCTTCTTCTTCTTCTTCTTCCTTCTTCTTCTTCTTCTTCTTCTTCTTTTCTCTTCTTCCTTCTTCTCTTCTTCTTCTTCTTCTTCTTCTTCTCTTCTTCTTCTTCTTCTTCTTCTTCTTCTTCTTCTTCTTCTTCTTCTTCTTCTTCTTCTTCTTCTTCTTCTTCTTCTTCTTCTTCTTCTTCTTCTTCTTCTTCTTCTTCTTCTTCTTCTTCTTCTTCTTCTTCTTCTTCTCTTCTTCTTCTTCTTCTTCTTCTTCTTCTTCTTCTTCTTCTTCTTCTTCTCTTCTTCTTCTTCTTCTTTCTTCTTCTTCTTCTTCTTCTTCTTCTTCTTCTTCTTCTTCTTCTTCTTCTTCTTCTTTCTTCTTCTTCTTCTTCTTCTTCTTCTTCTTCTTCTTCTTCTTCTTCTTCTTCTTCTTCTCTTCTTCTTCTTCTTCTTCTTCTTCTTCTTCTTCTCTTCTTCTTCTTCTTCTTCTTCTTCTTCTTCTTCTTCTTCTTCTTTCTTCTTCTTCTTCTTTCCTTCTTCTTCTTCTTCTTCTTCTTCTTCTTCTTCTTCTTCTTCTCTTCTTCTTCTTCTTCTTCTTCTTCTTCTTCTTCTTCTTCTTCTTCTTCTTCTTCCTTCTCCTTCTTCTTCTTTCTTCTTCTTCTCTTCTTTCTTCTTCTTCTTCTTCTTCTTCTTCTTCTTTCTTCTTCTTCTTCTTCCTTCTTCTTCTTCTTCTTCTTCTTCTTCTTCTTCTTCTTCTTCTTCTTCTTCTTCTTCTTCTCTTCTTCTCTTCTTCTTCTTCTTCTTCTTCTCTTCTTCTTCTTCTTCTTCTCATTATTATTATTATTTAAGTATGTTATGTTTTCTTGCTTTGTATCCTGCAGGGCCTAGTCGTAACTGTGGTCCTTAGGCCCTGTAAGAGAATTTTTATTTAAATGATGACACTTTTCTTAGTATATGAGATGTTTAGTAGCGCGATCATCTGGTCATCTTGCATACTGATATTAGCTGGAATACTGTTAGTAACATTGTTCAATCCTTTTCTCAGAGACCCAGTTCTCCGATTACTATTGGTACAATCTCAGACTTCATTACACACATTCTGTTAATCTCGATCTACGGGTCCTTTTCTGTGGGCAATTCCTTTATAATTTTCATGGAGGTGTTTCTCTCAGATGGTACTGCTTTGTTAAGAAGGATACACTTCCAGAATCTCCTGTCTTTTCCGATAATATCAGGACTGTTGGCTGTTTTTTCATGTCGGTTTGAACTGGTATCTCCCACAGAAAAGTTACATCGTTCTTTTTGGCTAAGTGTGACTGGTTGGTGCTCATACATCTCTCAGTGGTTTCGATTTTGTGCTTCTTGCATATATTCCAAGGCAGATATGTCGCTACCTTGTTATTTCTGTATACATTTTTTCCTTGTTCCGAATACGTTGAATTAATATGTTTGACAGTTTAATCATATTTCTTTTGATCCTGCATTTCGGTATGTCCGATCCATGATTATGTGATAGTAATAGGATCTAGTTGCTAAGATTTTGTCCTGCGCAGTAATAATTAGGCATTCTGTCCTCGCTTTCACCACATTGCTACTCAGCCTCTGGCGTGTTTTTGTTGCTTCTTTCGTTCTTTGTAAATATTTGCCATGCAACGCTTGTCTTCTCAGGTTTTTGTTTGTTTCTTTTTTTTGTTATATCTTTTGGCGAAATTGTTTTGCTTTCTGATTTACTCGTTTCGCGTAAATGTATTCGCTTCGTTTTTTGTTAGCAGGATTTCATATACATTAAGCTTTTTCTTTATAAATGTGATTATGTCTTGATGGAGACAATTTTGGGTTTTACTATTTTCCGTATGGATCATAGGTTTTGGTGAGGTATGATTCCAATCCGTTTGTTTTAGAGTTAGTTCAAGTTGGATGAAGCCTGGGCCGCCTAGAGCTCTTTCTACGTACAATCTTTCAATATCTGATTTCTGGTGGTGCATCCTATTTTGGGTAAGTAATTTTCTGGTCTCGGTGTCCAATCTTTTAATGTTATTCAACTTCCATTTAATAATTTTGAAGCTGTATGTTACTACGTGTATAACTAAAGCGGTGAGAGCCTTCATTTAATTGGCCCCATTAAGTTCGATTTCTTGTATTAACCTGACTCTCCTATAATTTTCTCTTCAGATTTTTTTCTTCATAATTGAATGTTGCAATCTGTCTCATTCATTAATTAATAATTATTCGTATGTAACAGCTTGGTCTAGTTCCTTAATATTAAAGTTGATATCAAGGGCTAAATCTGTAGTTTTCATTAGTTTACCGCCTTTGAAGTTGACTTTGACACATTTCCCGATTCGAAACTTCGTTCTAATGTCTTCGCTGAAGGTTTTGACAATGATGTGTAGGTTTTTGCTGCAGGTTGCCATACTTGGCAAACGTTTTAAGATCAGCAGCATAGAATAGCTGTTTTATTTTGTTATTCTTTGAATTGTATCCATAGTTAATGTCGTTTAGTGGGCATCTGAGCAGAGCTAACGCAAGGCCGAAGATAAGTGGTGACACTGAATCTACTTGGAAGATCTCGCGTTTGATGTTGATTGGTTTCAATGTTAATGGTCCGTTTGTATGTTATAGATTTAGTGTAGTCTTCTATTTTGTTCATGCCCTCCTTTATGAATTTGAGCATTGTGGAGCATACTTTGTATATGTTTAGGCTCATCTCTATCTATGTGTAGGGGACACTGTCGAACGCCTTTCTTTAGTCGATCCATGCTATCGATAAGTTTCTTTCCTTCTTTTCAATTCTCAACTGTCAGACTTTAAAAAAATCTTAATCTCTTGATGCGTATGAACAACTAAATAAATAGTTAATAAATTACATAATTATATAACATTCTGATGCTTCAGCTGAAAATGGAATGACGTTGACACTTTGCCTCGATAAGAATATACAATTTTCATTACGCCATCCAGAAAATAATACTTTTAATGTCCAGTATTTTTGTTATATTAGATCCAGTTAATCGGAATTCTTTCCGTGTTTATTCCCATTATTTCCCAAAAATCCCGATTATATTCAACGTTCAAATTTGGCTGGAGGTAACCGGAAATCATATTGAAAGATTAACAACTAATAAACTGTAGAAATTTAGCGACAAAAATGGACTTTTAAGGGAATGAATTTCTTACCCCCATATCTGGAACACCAAAATGATGATTTCACATTTATCGGTTGTATTGTAACGAAACATCTGTAAAGGAATTATGGTTAGCTTTTTGAATAGCAGTGTAGCAAGTAAAATATATATTCACGTATAACGATAAAATGTAAAAAATTTTAAATCAGAAAAACCTAAAATCTGAATCCTATGAATTCTCCCAAGGATAGAATATTTTTTTAAAAATAGAACTCTTTATATGAATTCGCTTTCAGGAGAAAAATTCCCAAAATGTTTCTTATTTTAATTTCAGCGAATCAAATGTTTATCAGTTGCAACGAAAGACAGAAATAACGTTTTTTGAATAATTACTAATTTTTTTAGACAGGGCTTCAGATAGATTCATTTCCTATGCGAAAATTCTAGTACACACAAAATATGACTATTTTCTTGTAAAAATGCTACGGTGGAAGAAAACTGTCAGGTGTTAGATGCACATTTTAAAATGCTTAAAAAATTGCGTATCAAATGTAACATTAATAAGTTTAAGAAGAACTGTTAAAAAGCAATTGTACAAGAGTTATTCACAGAAATCGATTGCCAAAAAGTCACATGCGCTACTATATGGTATTGCATTATCAGACTAATCTAAGATTTAAATATTAAATTTGGTGATGAAAGACAACATATAACAGCTGAATTATTGTGAGACATTCTTAGTTTTATTAAATCGCTTTCCATTTTCTGAAAGGTGTGAATATAAGATGTTACACTAAAAAGCAGAATTGTCGTGACGGAAGACATTAACTAGAAAAGATGTGTGAAAGAGAGAAATTATGGGATTAAATGAAAAATTATCAAAACACTAATGCAAATTGTGTGTGTGTGTCATGTGTGTATTTTTCTTAGACAGGCAGGTTAGCCAATCGTATCGATGGACGCATGGTTACTAATTTAGCGAGTTATTACCTGTTGCAGACGCCAGTTCAAGCACGTTTGTGTTCGTTGAACAAAGACAGTACGCTTGAAAACTCGGTCACTGACTTTTAAGTAAGCTGAAAGACAAAGATTGAAGAATTCCGGAGAGAACCGTCAAGCATATTTAACTCAGTAAGATTACGTCAACGGTTGTTATGGTGATCACTGTCGCCTGCTGCGATCATCACCATCAATCCAAGGTGATATTTTCAATAAGTCACCTCCCGGACAAAACCGCCATGGTGTGATTCGGACCCGAGTGTCACCAAGATATATATATATATATATATATATATATATATATATATATATATATATATATATATGTCTATGTGTGTGTGTGTATGTGTGTGTGTGTGTGTCTATAAATTATTCGTATACCCACCAATGTTTAATATTTATATCAATTTCTCAGAATCTAATGCCAGTATGTCATAAGGTTATTATATACATTGGTTTAAATTTTCGGTATCTCCAGAGGATTTCGCTCAGTTGATTTCGTAACGTTTTCTTTCTTTCAGAAAAAATAAAAAGTGAATTATGAACGCTATGTTGTTTTTTAAAAAAATGTATAAATAAATGAATAAGTGCCCGGGGTTAGTTATGGTAGACGGTGAGGAGGAGTATGAGGTAAAAAGCAAGTGTATTTGAAATGTATTGGGTTTGTAAATGAATTATACATACTTTCTGTTCATCCCACTTCATATAAACTCAAAAGAAATATTTTAGTATGTATGCAACTGGTCATAATTTCCGGTTGCTCATTCTAATCTTTGCAACTATTATAGTAATATTTGCAACATTTAGCAACAAGAAAAGTTAGCTATAATAACATTTCCAGAAAAGAAAAAAAACCTTCTGAAACCAATGTAGCGGAATCTCCTAATTGTTTTTCTTAAAAGCCCTTCATGTTAAACTTTTATTTTTTTTTATATCTGTATTGAGCACAATTTTCCCAATGAGGTAGTCTTCGGTTTGTAATCAATGTTTTCTTAAGGTAATTCACGCCAACTAAGGCAGGAGTGAAGAAGCTCAGGGTGTCAGATATCGATTGACATTACACTTGAATATTTGAAAATTATAGTCATCGGGGATCCAAATAAGGAGAAGCGAGTTCCACAAACGTGAAGTGCAGAAGAAGAAGCTTTTTGATTAGAAGAGACGGTTAAATGTAACCGTTTTGACAGTGAAAGGGTGGGACAGAGATGCCAGACTGGTAGCTCGCTCAAATTCATATTGTCCGGGAAGCAGCGAAAGTAGCTCATTAGAATCATAGGGATGTCACGGCACGTCTGTGGGATAGCGATTGTAGACTAGATGCCAGATGAGAACCTATCACCTTGCATATTCCTCTCTGGATTTTGTCGAAGATCTCGAGACGTACAGCGGGGGAACCAGACCATATATGACAGCAATATTCCATGCAAGGACGGATAGTTGATTTATAGATTTGAAGGATGGAATCAGACGAGAAAAACCTTTTAGGTACAACATAGAGAACCGAATTACTTTGCGGTAGATGAAGCTATTGAGTCAATGTATTTATTCCACCTCATGTCAGTGGACAGCGTGAGACCAAACAGGCGTGACGAGGCGCTCTCAACCAGTTGGGTATCAGCCATTCTTATGGGAAGCAGGAGAGGTTCTCTGTGGTGGGTAAAATAGAGCAGGTTTGTTTTGGCGGCATTAATGTTTACAAGACGTTCCCTGCCCTAGTCAACCACAAATTGGAGGTCCTTATCGAGTTCAGATGCCAGGTTTATTTTATAAGCTCTGTATAATAAATACATTGAGTTATTCTTGTAGATCAGATTTCATATTATTAGGATTCACTTGGATTATATACCTTCGGATTATTACTTGTATTAAGTAGAGTGAGAAATAAAGACTAAGAAAGATTAAGACAAAAGATAATGATTGATATTGCATTTTTTAAGTTTAAAGATCAAAATAGACTGGGAAGCAAGTAGCTAGAAAAGAAAAGCGAAAATCGAGATACAAAAGACTTTAAACATATGTTACGATTATATCTAGCCATTCCAATTGTAAATATATGACATCTTGCACTCACTCTAGTACTGCAATTAAATTCCAAAGTTCTAGATGAAAATGAAGGAAGGAAAGATTACTTCATGTAAAATACAAAAATGTCACATAAGGACAAGATGGTGGTGACAGGGAAGGCTGGACTTCAGTCAGTATTGTCTTTAAGTTAGCTTGCCATGAACACTGACCCAAACAGACAATAGTCCTTGCACTAGAAAACATATTCTTATTTAGCATGATTAATACAGGCACCACAATACCTCTAAGTCTCTATGAAGGCCTAACATGTCCCAATGTCTAGAATATTTGACATGAAGGAAATTTCATGAGAACAATAACCATGAGATTATTCATATAATAAGCAAATGCGTACTACGTTACGTTAGTGATAACATGACTGATATATATATATATATTTTAGTTCTATATTTTAGCTGTATATTTTAGTTGTATGGACCTATGCCAACTTTTGTCATATGAAACGATGTAAAATTCTTCAAAATATACTTATGTTATTCTTTTAGATTTTGTCTTACGTTTGGCAAACATTTCCCGATAGAGGCAAAAATATATATTTGTGCAGATGATGTTACGTCAATGACTTTTTACGTAAATTATATAGAATGACCCACAATTTATACATATATAAATTTATTATAAATTTATAGATTTATACACCCCACACATATCATACACCAACACATACAGATATATATATATATATATATATATATATATATATATATATATATATATATATATATATATGTCAGATATATATATGTCAGATATATATATGTCAGATATATATATATATGTCATATATATATATATATATATATATATATATATATATATATATATATATGTCAGATATATATATATATATATAGGGGCATCAACAGAGAGTGTATCAAAACACTTTTTAAAAAATTTTTGGGAGACAAAACACAGACAAAAGTCCATATAAACATATGTCTGCAAATCGTTTGTTTTTGTGTTAAGTTTTTAAAAAGTTTAAGTTAGATGCACGTGTTACCATTTCGACGAGGTTATATTTGTCATTTTTTAAATTTGTCGTTAGCGGGTCTTCAGATTTTTAACGTATGTTGTAGCAAATTCACTGAGAAGTGTTCCGTTTTACAAGGCAGGGTATTCATATCGTCAGCAGGCAGCTATCATTTTTACATACGGCCGCGCGGATCTCCTGCCATTGTTAAACGGAACAGCCCTTAGTTAACTCACTGCAACACACGTCAAACGTTGAAGAGAGACTAGCCACAAATGTTGAAGTATGACAAATATAACCTCGTCTACCCGTCAACACAGCGCCGTCTACCCGAAACATTCTTTAAACTTAATAACTCAAAATGGAATCATTTGAGGGGATATTTTATATAAACTTTTGCCCCAAAGTTTATAAAAGTATTTTTGAATATAGTCTGCATGTGTTTGTATATATATATATATATATATATATATATATATATATATATATATATATATATATATATATATATATATATATATATGTATATATATATATATATATATATGTGTGTGTGTGTGTGTATGTGTGCATGTGTGTGCATGTGTATGTTTCTTGGTGTGTGTGTGAAACTTTTTCAATTTATGTATCTTCAAGTGAAAAATATGAATAGGTTGTAAGACTATTATTTCCTTGTCGGATGCCAAGGGCAAAACATTATATATGCAGCTGAATTGAAGTTTGCATTGGGTAACTAGACAAATCTTAATGTAATAATTTTATTTCTCCACATCAGATCGATAATTAACCCGCCGGTTATGATATCTCAAAATAGCAAATGCAGCCGATTCATATTTTTTTTCAGTAGATCAGATTACAAAGTCAAGATGATATCTGATGTTAACAATCATTTACGTCATTTTAAAAATCATTTTCTTTGTTTTCGGACAAGATCTGCTAAATTATTGTATCCCCATTACGCATACTCATGGGACAAGAAGTCAAACTATTTGAGAATAAGCATTCAATAATTTAAATTATTTGAAAAATTTATAAACAAAATAGTTATATAATCTGGGGAAAGAGTTATGACAGTCGACAGTAGACGTAACACAGAAATCTGAAGTTGCCTTTGAATAACAAATGAATACTTACTAAAGCTGACCAAAATACTAAGAAACATTAAATATTACAATTAAATAAGAAATATTAGATATTACTAATGAATACGGAATGCTCCCTAATAATAATCTTCCTGTATGACCTTAAACACTAGACAATGTTCTCGTAGAGAATGAAGAGACTTGAGAAAGAGCAATATTTTTGCTCAAAAAAGTTGCTAAGAATAACATGGACGGAGCGTATAAAAACGAGGAATTTTTAAATAAAAATTGATAAAAAAACAGGTTTATTATCCTAGGAATCAGTCATATCAGCGACATAATGAGAAAAATATGGTTTGGATAAATTGACAATCACTGTATAATATTGAATACAATATGCCTTGTGTGAAGCAACGTATAAGCTCACTGATTGTGTGAAGTGATGGCAAAATATAATCTGAGAGGTATAGTGAAGAGGCAAACATTACTTAGAACTAGAATAAAAAAAAATGTTGAGAGCAAATATACTGAGTCGAAACGATATATAAAAACAAAATGGATCTGAGGAAATATTAAAATTTTTAAATAACACATTACCAACTAATTATATTGTTAAACATGAACTAGTTATAAATTTAGGATTTGCATCAACTAAATGCATATTTTAATATAATCTAAAGAAGGAGAACTACCAAAAGGCGACATTTCCTGACAACATTCCTAATTTCTTTCACTGCATTTAAACTAATGCACTATTTTTCAGGATATTAATATATATGTGACCGTAATCGTTTTATTTATATTTATACGCCTGCATTGCTTGGATCCTTTCTTGTTTCAATAACAGTTTTTATCCAATCTAATAGAGAAATAAATCGGCAAATCGTTAACGATATTATTTGGCCAATATTGCAAATAGTATAGACCAAATGTGACTTTTCAGTTGACAGAAAGGATAGAATATTCGCCTCGAAATCTTTTCACAGATATCAGCTATTTATTATTTTAGCAGTGCCTACTTTGATCGAAAATTGGATTTGATAAGTTAAGATATCTTTAATATTCAATTCCCAAGAAGATATTCGTTAAGACAGCACCGTAGATGTCAACAGTCAGAACTAAAACCTATTTATATGGAACTTCTCGGCAAGGGTAATTATCAATCAGAGAGAAATTCCCACAATATAGAGAATTCAGTTACACCGGATTTTCATTTCTCAATGTTATGTTCTGAAATCTCTGAACATCTTTTGAAAATCGTCATCTTTGTACTTAGCTGTCTGTGAGTTATAATAATTCTCATTATCGTCAATATTTCTTGAGTTTATGTAAGTCCTTATTCGAAAAACTAAGCAGAATAATTAGAAACAGGAAATATTCATTAGAAACAAAGAAACTTCTACTGAACTGTTACCTGATATCCTTCCTCTTATACGGCAGCGATTTCTGCACAATCTCCACAAGGATGAAGAAGAGACGTCAAGCGACAGAAATGTGTTTCTACAAAAGGATACTGAGGACAGCATGGACCCAGTATGTGAGCAAATACGACGTTTTAGTAAAATAGAAACCTATGCTTAACATTTGGAAGGGTTCGTTTAAATTTCTAGGGCACATAATGAGGAAAGCAGTCTTGGGAAATTTGATACTCACAGAACAGATTGAAGCCAAGAGGGACAGTGTAAAAGAATGACTAACCTACTTATTGACTTTTGCGTATCAAGGTTAAGGAGAAATAACAAAAATACAAAATTTATTAAGAGCTCAGAATGGCAGACAATTTGGAAAGCCATGATCGCCTAAATCCTGACGGTAGAAGAATATATTAAACATTTTTATCACAGTGACATATTTAAAGCACAAACATACTTCATTTGCGGTTTAATGTATATTTAATGACGCAAAGTATTGATGAGAAAATTGTTTACTTTTTTTAATTTGGCTTCGGGGAATGCGATCTAGGAAAATACCAATGTTTCTCTTGTACATAAAAAATTATAGAACTCTTCACAATGGTACTTCATTTAAACTATTTACATACGGACTATTGTCTTGTTGTAATCACAACGTTTTCGCAGTTGTGTCCTGCCACCTTCACTAGTTATATATCGATCCGTGTAACCTAGAGGCAATTCCGAAATGTATCCATATTTAATCAACTACCCTGCTCAGGGATTAAACTCACAATTAATTTATTACCAAAGTTATTCAGAAAAGAGTTTTTACTCCACCAGGCTATTGTTTTATCGATGTACTTAGACTCAGTGGAAACCGGGACGGCAATAAATGAACAATAGCAAAATAAAAACTATACCATATATATCGAGATATATGCGGTGTAAATAAAACAGTCCCCCCAGCGGATTAAATAAAGGATTCCTTTCAGAATTCCATCTGGGTTATGCGGATCGAGGTTCACCTAATTATGGCCGGTGGGCAAAACTGCCGAAACGTTGTGATACCAACAATAATGATGAGTACAATAGTCCTCATGTAAATCAGGTAAATATGATAACTCCTAACTCCATAAATTTAAACAGATATACTAATAAGTATTTTTTGTGATAATGGATCAAGTCTAATAATATATACTGTGCATTATTTACGTATTTGAAATGAATGTCAGCTGTGTTTAAGATAATTTCCTTTCTTACACCTCAATATAAATTATCGTAATAATAACGTTAGTTCAGAAGTTCATTTGAGATATACCTTTCGATGTTAGAAAAGGCCACCAAGCAGACAAAATGCTGCTGGCAGTTAAAGATGATAAGTTAATCAGTGTTGATTTTAAAGGTCATTGGATGTCAAGAGATATCACATTTCGTGTAAATTAACTTACCTGAGCCAAGCAAGATAAAACAAAAAAAAATCTTTAAAAGTTAAGAATTTTGATGCGTCACTATATAGTTTGTGGCAACTGGGGTAAATGTTTCAAAGAGAAATCTCATAATATTCAATAATAAGCGTGATATTTCGAGATTTGTCTATCCAAAATAGTTCAAAATAACGGTAACAACAAATGTCTTTCTGAGGTTGGGAGCGATCTGGCTCCAATTAATTAAGATATTGAAAAGAAAACTCAAGGTCTTTACGATTGTTCCCTTTAGAGTTTGAGATGAACTAATCAGCTGGTATATATCCTGGCGTGTCTGAAACTGTACGGAAGTGATTCCCTTAGGTTTTCTAAATTTCATATTTTTTGTCCGCACACTTCCTATAAACTTTAGGAGCCCCACCTTGATTCTTTTAAATTATGGACATTCATATATTCATATGCAATAGAAAATGTTTAGTTGTGAAATAGATTATCTAACATATCGTGGAATCAGAATTGATTTTAAGGATATTCATAATTCATATGGACTGAGTTTGAATTAAGTATTCTAATTGGTGTTCACATTCATTATGGCTATCGGGAAAGAAATAAATACAGACTGTCAAAATTGTTGGGCTTAACATGATACCGCCATTATTTATAGCTGGTCCCAGGTTCACTGTTCCATATTGAATATCTTAACGATATTTAATCGCTAATGTTGTGAGACGAAAACACTGTCAACCCTACTAAATAGTAACACAGGATAGGAAGTTGCAAAACTGCTGAGAGATAACACAGTATTAGTAAAATTGTAACCTAAAACTAGAATGAAATATAATTCGAACTACTAACTTAACAGGCGCTCCATCAGCCGGCATGTAGGTTAGTTACTGTGGAGTTCTCTTGATTGGGCATTCATCACAATAGGTAGGGAGGAGCAGATGCGGTCGTCGGCTCCAAGTCGTGTCCGAGTATCGGTTTCCGTCATGAGTCCTATCTTCGCGATTGATGTTTATGTTTGACATGGCATGCGATGCCCAGTCGGTGGTGGAATAGTCGCAGAAAATGCTCACAGGATAGGGGTGGGAGAGGACGGGGTCGCTCACATCGCTCTCTCTCCTTCGTCGTCTTGATTCTTCATTCTCCCTCCTCTTTTCCTCGAAGTACGCGATGCCATCGCCTATAGATCTCCACATTATTCGCTGCCTGGCAGTTTCTTCCCACGAGGACGAGCTAATGTTGGTAAGTGTCAGGGTGCGCTTTAGTTGGTCTTTGTAGCGCATTTTGGGTGCTCCTCTTGGTCTAGTCCCGATGGCCAGCTCGCCATATAGGATTTTCTTTGGGAGCCTGGAAGGATCCATCCTGTGGACGTGTCCTGCCTAGCGGAGGGCGGTCATGGATGATGCTGGCCTCGACGCTGCTCACTGAGGCTCTGTTCAGCACTTCTGTGTTGGTAGTGTAGCTCTCCCAAGAGATGTTGAGGATTTGCCTTAGTTTCAGTTGCTGGAAGCGTTCTAGCATTCTCTTGATTTGGCATTCATCACAATGGATAGGGAGGAGTAGATGCGGCAGACAACAATATACTCCAGAAGTACTCAAAATTGATCGCTGCATTTAAGTATTGCATTAATATGTATGCTTTCCTTGTAAAAGTTTAACGATAATTCTTCTGTAGCCAATTAATTAAAAGCAGTTTGATGTTCGTAGGCTCTTACGTTCTGTACAAAAAATGTTTTTATTTTTGGGGGTGACTTTCGATGGATTTCGCAATTAGTTTCGATTATTCTCAAATTTATATAAAACTTATAGAAATTTCAAATAATAGAATATGAGCATTACAGTTTCCAATTTGGTTTTCAACGGGTTTGTATCCCTGTTGTATTATAGGAATGCATGTGGGGCAATTTCATTTCTCATATTAATCAGTAAATATGCACGTAAGGTGTTCTTTTTATACGGGGGATCACTGAAATGTCAGCTGCAAATATTTACCCACCCAAAATATTTACTGCTATAGAAATAAACACAAAATGTTTATGCTACCATCACTAACACGCTTCACCTCTACGTAATCATCATCTATATGTGTCTCAGTTTGCTGCAGGCGCGCGTATCTTCAGAGTGGCTGGCGTCCAGCGACCGGAACTACGATTAATAATCTGCAGTAAGCGGTGTGTGGAATGTATTTCCAAATAAATTTTGCTACAAACCAATGCAAACGGGAAGGAGCCGACTAATACTACGCAGTAGATGCGTCGGAAAATCGCAACCATGTCATTGGATGCAATCTTTTATGACGATGGCTGTGGTTCTCTGACTTTTTCCCGTGGCATGATGGTAAACGTAAGAAAACTGCTTGATTTCATTCAACGAACAGAACCTCGTCAGTTATACATCTGTTCAAAGTAAACCCAATCGAAATGCAACAAATAGTCCACGAAAAAACACATCTTGCATCTCACAATAGTTTCCTTCAATTTTTTTCACTGAATGCTATACTATAGATTTGTTGACTATCTATGATTTAGATTATGTCTACGGTTCAAATTGTTCCCTTCTTTCCAAACACTTGTGATTACAAGCGACCCAATGAAAACATCGATTTACCTATAGCATTACAAAAGGTGAGAAGAAATGTCCATACACATGAAATTAAATTAATTCATTAGAAATTGTTACTTGTCATATAATAATATTATTACACGTCTCACCTCAGTATATTCAGAGTTCTATGGTTGAAATTATCTTTGTGTTAATATTATAAACACATACCATACCTAGTAAGTATAATAGTCTCATTTGTGTTTCGAATCTTCCCAATAATTTAATTTTGGAGAGTTTATGACGTATGTTTCGTATATATTTGCTACTTCTCATTAGTAAACACTGAATCATATCTTGCTTTGGTATTTCAACCTATTAGTTCATTAAACTATTAATATTTGGTTATTAATATACAATTATACACTAGTATCATTATCATTGCCCTTCATCCAAAGAATTCTAAGCGGTTTCCTAATGAGTCAAATGGTAATTTTGTTTTGTCGCATTGATTCACGTATAACATATGTATTGTCAAAAAATAAATATAAACGTTTGGGTAAGTTAATGATTCCATTATAAAGATATGTGCAACCTTCTGACAAAACCTAATCATGGACATTACAATGGCAGCTGTGTATAGGGTCTTTAACCTGAATACTCATCAAAAAATGAATAAATCTGTAAGCATCATCATAGGACAGACGTTCAAATCGAATTTTAAAAGGTGTAAAATGCATATAAGGTTGCAGCATATTTAATATTACCTTATAATATGCGATTTCACACCAATGAAGTGAAACAAATCTAAAAATCGTATTCTATTTTTATATAACAATTATGTTGATAAATCAATGAGTTATTCATTGTAAATATGGAGAATCAGCGCTTGTCAATAAATCAAATTTTACCGGGAGCAAATTAAACAAATATTCTTTAAATCATATTGACAGAGAGGATTAAGATATATTAGATTTAAAAAATAAATTTAAAAAAATATCTGGCAATATAATCTTCATTGATAATTGCATTTGGATTGCTGTCTCAAATCAGTATTGATTGAATTAGTCTCAGACAAAAAAAACAATGAAATATAAAAATAGAAAATAGAAAATAGGAGAAAGGCCATGTATAGGAGTATATATTCCTATTATATGTAATAGTGAATTGCGAATAGGCAAATTAATATTTTTGTAATCGTATTTTTATATGTTAATTGAAAGTATTGTAGGAATCTTCAGGACGGTGTAAAAGAATTTCAATATTTTTCTATTTATAATTGATTTTCAAAATTTATCTTTTATTTAGATTACTCAATTTTTGTAAATTAAGATAACGTAACATAAAGTTTTCCTTTCCAATTTTTACTAAAACCTAAGCCAATGAAACTTAAAATATATTAAAAATTAACCGAAACCAAAATATCATTTAAAACCGGAAATGTTTTTGTCTAGTGAATAATTATGCGCACTCTCACGCACTAGTCGGTAGAAATTAAAATTCTGTTGGAGTTAGAAAAAACGTAATGAAAAATATGAGACATTACCTCCTCGTGTTATCATTAGACGGCGCAAAATCTTATGCCATGACAATTTGAAAGTATAATTTCGTTTTAAATATCAGTTTATATTGTTTCGTAACTTTTCCAAAGAATAAACCTAACCAAAAATTCTGTGATGCTGTGAGAAACATTTATTTTTGAAAAATATTTTGCATGAAATATTTCCTGTGTAAGGATAGATTTTTTTAAAAGATTAAAATAAACTGGCATAAGACCGTATTAGAAGAGCCAGATTAATGTTGATATTTAAAAGATAAATTATTGATAAATCATATGCCTTGGATTACGGTCAGATGAATGTATATACCGGGTGAATTATCAAGTTGAAACCTTCTGATCCAGTTTTTTCTCTCTATAGTTCCCTCCTTTTAAATCTTATTCTCCGTTCTCTTGGTGATATTTGAATGGATATTGAAGATGGAGTATGGATGTGGGTACTATTACTGATTGCCTGGGTGATATTTTCCTCTCATCATTGCTCATTTGGAAAGACAGTAGAGCTGACTTGATTTCACCCTGTTTTTTTTTCTAAAATTTTTTTTCTTGAATCTTACGACAAATGGTATCAAGATGGCTAAATATTATCTGGAAACATGGATAAAATAAACTCTACTAGATTACTGAATTTCTACGCTATTAAACATTTTGTGGGATATGAAATTATGCTGTTACACGACATGAACAATTTCCCTGTTACACCCTGCATATCATCTTAACGTATAATTGTCAACAAATATAAACTCATAATAAACTTTATTCTAAAATACGACAAAAACCTGTTTCCAAAAACAAAATCAAATATCGAAGGATAGTTTAGAAATTCCCTAATTCTGAGGCATAGAATGTATTAACTTAATTTTAGACTAAATGTTTTGAAAACTATCGACGTCATTAATTTAAAAAATCGTAGAACATGAACAAAGATGGAGTACTGCTGCCATATATGGACAGGGGTTGTCCTGTCGTCACTTTTCTGTCTCAATAGAGATCAAAAGAATCTACTCGTCTTTATGGAAGAGGAATTATCTTCCAAATTGCAACCCATTTCTGAAAGACAAAACCTCTAAAGCCTCCCGTTAATCTATCGCTATTTCTAGAGAAAATGTTCAAACGAACAACATTCGTTTCAAAATTTTAAGGCTCAGTCCTGCCATTCTCCCTCACCTTTTAGCGAAATACACTCCGTATTCCACTGGATAAATATAAGTTCCACTCGAACAGCAACCTTCAAAGAACAGCTTCTTTACACGAAAACCTACGATGTGGGACCGCCTCCCAAGATGATGCATCCACGGTCACTTCAATCTGAAATTTTTCAGGGCTAAAATTAACCCTTTTCTTGCTCATATAAACTCATAAATTGTACCTATTATCTCTTACTCTATAAACCTCTACCTCGACTGGCTCTTTGGCCCTGGACAGTTATTTGTTAATTGATAACAGTGATAGTAATTATATTCAAAACCAGAACTTTCAAATAAATTAGTCTCCAATTTGTACAATTCCCCATAATGTGTTATCGCGTTACCCTCAATCATATATTTATTGTCTGTCATTCTCACGGTGTTTATGGTTTCTGACAGAACAGCTCAGAAAATTGATGTTATCAACTATGATCATCCATCAGCAAACTTTCAAAGTTTTGGCGATTTTGATAATCATCATGAATAGTTGTTACTCCGCCCCAAACAAACCGACGAAGTAATTAAATACTGCAATAATCTTTCCATCGCATCCGAAATGACTCAGATGAAGGACAAGCCAACATCTTCCCCGATATAACTAGGAATCCCGCAGACCTTCTAAATTTCTTTCTCGCCTTAACCGTGAGTGTTACCTCTTTTTCAGACTACTCATTAATCTATGTCCAGTCTGAGGCGAGATTTAACCATCCTTTGAGGACCCATTTGATAGGATAACTTTTCGTTGCTCGAAAGTTTGCCGAGAAAGCTTCAGAACTAAAAACAGCCCTACTGTCTTGCAAACCGATTATTTCTGAAAAGGAAGTTTAGCACACACGAAATCTATACGTCAAGAACTATTTCTCAAACTTGGTTAATGCATATATATGCGGCTGGCTTAGCTCATTGCATCCATAATTACTTTCTTTATTGCAGGAAACGGTGTTGTAGATCCATTACTGTATATGGTACTTATTGCTATTTGGGCAGTAAGTTCCGGATGATGTAAAGAGCTGTCAGTCTAAGTAAAATTTGTTTCACAAATACCATAGAGATTTTTAGGTAAACATCAGTGCATATTTTTACCAATGACCCGGAGATTATCTAATTGTCGTAAGATAAGTGTAAGCGCTCTGAAGTTATATTTCCCTCTAATGCAACGTTATACGTGATGGACTATCACCCGTGGATCCAGCCTCTTAATGAGCAGAAATTTGTGCTGTCTCTATTTCGGCTCAGGAAGTTGCCAATAACTACAGATGGTACCCTTCCTGTTAAAATTTCTGTAATCCTTTTTAATCATGAATTCATTTATCAACAAATCCTTTATTGTTCATCAAATCAGAAAGAAATGTTCTCATCAAAAATTAGTATAGATTTCATTTCTGTAGCTGAAATGCTGATGTCTTAACTGTCATTACTCTGAATCAATAAACTGCTAAAGAATAAATAAAACGAATGGTCATTGATAACGTATGGTATAGTTTGTTGCTTCAAAATCCCCCCAGCTTCAAATCTTCGTTATTTCCATGTTGGTCGTTGTTAATTACCAGTCCTTTGAAGCCTACGAAATCAATGCAGGAGAACACACGAAGGCTCAGTATTCATCCCTACCCTAGTATCGCTTTATATTAATAAACTGCCAATAGAATCTACACATATAATTAGTAAATAACTATAGAAATCACAAAACATTTTAAGACTGAAACGAAAGAAATCATCACTTTACTGACCAAACACAAACCGATTAACTGGGGAAATAACTGGCTTTTAACAAGCAATACCTCAGACATAAA
Source organism: Acanthosepion esculentum (assembly GCA_964036315.1). Classification (NCBI taxonomy): domain Eukaryota; kingdom Metazoa; phylum Mollusca; class Cephalopoda; order Sepiida; family Sepiidae; genus Acanthosepion; species Acanthosepion esculentum. The sequence continues at coordinate 8,208,919 of OZ038495.1, forward strand.
GCTAGTAACATTTCCTCATCTACAAGCTGACTATGAATTGTTTCCATCCATGATGAAACTTTGTACCCTCGAAGCTGAGTTCTTTTGCATTGAACGTCAATATAGTCTCAAGTTCATTTCAAACGTCGTGCAATTCATACCCAAGTTCTATCACTAAGTATGCTAGAACAGTTGGTAGTCTCTTTCTATCGCCCAGAAAGTACCTGTTTTCTTCTGCCAAGCTCTATGTTAACAAGAGTTAGATCACAGCAAAAATGGAGTATCGCTGTCATAACAGGATAGGAACTGCACAACTATCCCTGTTGTAACGTTGCCTTTGTTCAAACTAGCCGAGTATAAGGAAATCCGTAGTTACAGGGAGTCATCGAAGGAACACAAGATTAGGTATGGAAAACAAAGAAAAATAGTTTTAATAAATACTCATATATAGAGCGGAAGAACGTGAGTAAACCAACTACTCCTCATATTTCACTCTATGGCTAAGTATGAATATGGCAATTAGCCATAGATTGAAATTTATATAAGTAGGAGCAGTTCATTGTCACACTAGTATTGAAGAGAACAAAGTATGTTGACTCCTAATCTAAAATCCGCTTAACATCCGCTATGTGAGTGGTTGCTTTCCAGATTCTGAAAATGTTAAACACTATATGTCTAGAGTTATATATATTATATTTATTCATAATCTGCACATCAGCCTACTCCTCTCACTCTTATGAAAACCTCATTCATTCACTAATTTGAGAGGAACTTGGACCTTGTATTGGATGAGAAATAGAAGGCCATTCTAACAGTAATCAGTTAGACCGTCATTTCGACGTCTATATTCGGGCGATATAAATCTCATCTAGATAGAATAAATATATATGTCAATGGAAATAAATCATTAATTTACACTCATTCATGAAAGGCACTTGGTTTATTCATCGTGTGAATAATTTATAAAAATATAATGAAGCACAAATTCTAGAAAGCATGGTGTTATTGAGTAATAACTTTAAATAAGAACGATGTCTTACATGAGGGGAATATTGCGTGTTATTTTAAATATAAGTTAACTTTAATATTGTTCTTATAAGGTATTGATAAGCGGAACATTAATACGAGAGGTGATTATCTCTTTAACTAAAGTTAATCTCCAGTAAACCTGGGAGACCAAATAGCCTTTATTATCGACTAGTTAGTCCTGTGATTCCTGCCCAATAGTGTAATAACAAGCACAGTGAGAAACATTTAATTAACATTAAATGTGACATATATGGCCAACATCAATCACTTCGAGTATTATAGCAGTCTGACGAGAACAATCGTTGAACATTTGTTATTCCTGCTACTTTTTGTCCCCTAAATAAGAGATATCCTTTACAATGTTAACGGAGGCATTTCAATTTATTGATTTAAAAACTTTTTTAATTAACTGAGTACATTGGGAAATAAAAGAGAAAGACATAATAGGTCTGTATTATTCATCCAAACATGCTTGAATAAAGACATGCAGCCTAAATATACAACTCCCACCAAGTAATTTGAGCACTTTGGGAATTGGCCAGTTGCTGCTATTAACGCTAAAAGCTCTTTGCTATGAATTGAGCACCCTGGTAACCGTTACTTTCTCGTATATAAAATTTCCTTTCTCCGCTGCGTGAAATAATGGCCTAAGGGTAATTGTCTCCGACTGTCGTCAAATCTGTCATTACGATACTGACTTGAAGCAATAGCTGTGATACAAAGTTGGTTTTTCATATGGGGAGGTAGCAAATGTATTATTATTAGTGTCTACTGATACATCAAGGAAATTGTTTTATTATTATTAAGTTCATATGTGAAGTTAATTATGGAGATTATTTAATGTTTTCTTATAGTTCATGTATTTTATCTATGTTTTAAATAAGACAAGAATATCATCTACATGTATTAGGTCGATAGAATTGATTTTAGTTGAGTTGCATATCTTATTTTCAGGTTTAGTGATGTAGAAGTTACTACATATTGGTCCTAGAATGGAACCCATGGAAATGCCATTTGTTGTACTTAGATATTTTGATTGTCATATAAGAGAACCCCAGTGGCACAAGTCAAAAGTAGTTTTCGTAATATATTAGGTGTGATTTTTAGTGGAGAGAGAGATAGACTATTGTAAATATTATTTATAATTATATAAATCATTTCTCTATCTGGGACATTTCGGTAAATAAACTTTCAACATCAAGTGGAATATGGTTTCATTATTAGGTTTTTGTGTTTTTAAGATTTAGATAATTTCATGAGTTGATTTAATATTGTATTTACTTGGCATGTTTAGTGTAATGAGTTGGTTGATGATTTTGGTTAATTGGTAAATTGTAGTGTGGAGATTTGGGATATGATGGGACTGAGAGGGAAGTTAGGCTTATGTATTTTGATAGTTCCATACATGTATCATGGTTTGTAGTCACTGATTATTTGGGGGAATTTTCACGTATCCTGTTCTGTGTTGTTGGCTGTGATCAATTTATTAATTTTTAATATCAGTTGGTTAGTAGAATTTTTGGATTTTTAAAACTTTAAAGTTATTTGTGTCAAAGTTAGTATAATATATAACTGTTTTATTTACTTTACTAGGTTCAGTGGGGAATATATTAGTACTTATTTTTACGATATTTTCATCTTATTCATAGTTAGAATCAATTTGATTACGGCGTAGGATGCTTATATGTCTCGGGTTATTTGAGGAAGTATTATGTTATTTTTCATTTATGTTAATGTTGCTAATTGTTCCTCTAATTTCTTTATCAACAATTTAATTACGAAAGTTATTATTAATGAGAGTTTCCTTAATGTTTTGTAATTGGGGTAGTCGTTCTTAATGGGATACTTTTTTTTTAATTCATTGTAGAATATTTTTTTTATGGAAGAGTTAACATTCGACGGTTTATCCATTTTTTTAGAAGAGCTATTTTGTAATAGTCAGTGTATTCTCATTTATAGTTTAGCGTACACGTGTTTATTCTAGATTTTTTTCTGTCAAATCTGAGAGAGGATATTACTAGAATAGAGCTTACTGTTATTTCTAACAATTTCAAAAGTAAAATAATGACACATAGCTGACAATTTAGTAATACTTTTCACATTTATGAACAAATTACATTTGTTTATCCATTACATTACATATTTAAATTCTATGACATAAATGATCAGAATCTTCCCAAAATATTTGTTATGTTGGCATTACCATTACATCCTAGGAAAGGCATAGATGTGGCTAATCGTTGAATTTTCCATCCTGTGCAATTCAGAGTTTTCCCAAACTTTGTTTGTTCAATGAGAGGCTAGCAAACTTGGTCTCTTCTGATTTCCTTAACGATTTTCTTCATTTAAGTTTTGGATATAGAAAAATGATTATATACATCTAAAATAATTATTTTAAACTAATGACAATGAATGACTAAATACTTCGATCGCCTATTTTATTAACAGTAAAAATAATTTATTCCACTTGGCTAAGAAAGTTTTTTTCCATTGTGTCATGCTAGACAATGTCTCTCGAGGAAGATATCTTTCATTTTTATAGCTTTACAATTCGTCTGTGTATTGAATATGATTGCCACATCCTACTTGCAATTCCTGACAAATCCCAAAGAAGAATGAACATTTTTATCGATCTACGTTTGACATCACGTCATTAGTTGTTTTCTCCTTGCCGTAACGTAGCATGTCTGTGCCTTTGCCTTAAATAATTTCATGGCAAATGTTCTGACGCATTTTCACATTACGTACATCGACTTCATGAATCGTAGTACTAGATTGGCCGGTAGGTTTTATCATTTTACTGATGGAATTGCTAGATTTAACCGGAAGATCTATTCTGATAGTTTCATTTCTTACACCGCTTGATAGTAACCAGGCTTCATTTTCTTATGTAAATTAGTATATTAAAATATCTAAATGCAACATTAATCGTCATTTTCTGGCTTTTTGAAACCTGTTCTATTATTTAATTTTCTCCTTAATTAGTTATATTAGTTTTTCTAACCTTCAGTAAAACATTGATTCATTGGTGGATTTGACGCCTTTTGACATGGGGGGGAAATTATAAATAAAAAGAATTGAACAGTACCCATGTATAGCAACATTTTTCGGAAGATCTAAAGACATGAATGTTTTAATTAATTCATAATATAAGATAAAAACAATACTTTTAATAGAATATTCTAGATTCCATTGATGAAATAACTCTGTTATTTCGAAAGAATCACACAGATGTTTTGTCATTGAAGAGTTGCACGTAATGTTTCTATATTGATTCTCTCCAGTAAATGGACATCTGTTTTCATTGTGTTTCTCAAGAATTGACTCAAGTGTCTTTACATATTCTTGCTATTTAAATGTATTTTCCGGTAGTTTATGAGTAATAAGCTATCAAGATTTTTACAGATACTATTATCAGTTACCGATTCATTATAAGAAGATATTCGTATCCCTATGCCCATTATTACACCAATGTCCACTTCCTCGGAGCACTATAATTACAAAAGAAACGGTCGGTTCTTAATGTACCGGAGAAATTATGTTCCGATATTTTTATGCGACTGTTTTCCCGACGACACTGTATAAACACTGAGGAGCTGTAATATTTATGGATAAATTTACAAAATGAGGGGGAAAGAAAAATGTGGCAGAATGTATTTCATATCGATTTTCGTAGAGAAATGACGTGAAAAAGAATCAGCGTT
>OZ038495.1:8218630-8226130 GCA_964036315.1 Acanthosepion esculentum
ATCTTCAAGCAGACTGTTTCGCTACATCAAAGCTTATCAGTAATTGTATCAATTGCTTGGTCTGTTGCTGGGGAAATTTAATTCCATGCGTTTTAGATAATCTTTCTCAACAGGAACTATCTTAAATTTTTCTTATGTCTACCATCTTTCAAGGAATTGAATATTGCCGTCATAACTAATTTGGATCTTCTAAAATGTATCATGTAATTCTTGACAAATTCCAGAGATGAAGATGAAATGTTCCTGACGTGGCATCTCAGCTTCACTCACCTTTTACCAATTAGGCTAATATAGCTTCCTTTGTCTATAGATATTGTTATAATCACTTTTCCCATGAGCTTTGTTATTTAGTACCTCGATGTTAACAATTTCATTGCAGTACTAATCTTACAGCTTAGTCTCATAATCTCCAGTTAAAATTGATATATCTATCAATCCAATCAAGAATAAGAGTTTTTTTTATCAAACATTTCGCTTGTCAAATATTTCGGTTTCTTTTTTTTTCCATTCAAAGTGATCTTAATCAGATAAATACTTCAAACATTATATTTTATTGACATCTAAATTTAATAGCGATGTTCCTCTGAAGATTACCCTCTTTACTAACACTTTTCATCTTACTGTCTTCGCCGAATTGCTTGTAATGAAATGATTAAACGAAATGAATGCCAGGCGTGAGAAAATCTGTCTACATTTCTCACATGTGGTATTGTAATACCAGATAAAGGGTACAGTACGAAATTCCAATCACCTGAAGAAGGCCAGAGAATAAAACGTCCGAAACGTTTTGGATATGGCAATAAAGACAAAGTCAAAATCAAAACAATGTAAATAGGCGCGAGAATGTCATCAACATGAACCCACCCAATTGTGCAGTGTACGCCAAATGTACAGCCACGGTTTGTTTCATAACCAATGCTAACTTCTTTGGGCAATTTTCTCAGTATAATGGAGCACCCCCCCATTATGCTTTGGCAGTAAATGACTAGCTTATCCAGAATATTCCACAGCGTTGGTTCAGAATAAGGGGCAGCATCAAATGGCCACTACGTTTAACTGACCAAAACCAACGGCTTTTGGGGTGGTAATGAACAAGTTTTATTAGATAAATCCTCACACAGTGAAGGAATTAAAAAGTAAATTTTAGAATTATTTATTGAAATTGATGTCATGTTCTGGAGAGGTCCGATTATTGTTGCAATGTTAAATGGGGACATTCTGGGCGCTTAGCTGATTAAACTTTGCTAAAAATGACCAAATATGATTTTATCAAATATATTAAAAAGTAATAAAAAAAAATAAAGTGCTTACCTACAAAGTGCAGGCATGTATACATCATCATATCTCCATTATTTCACAACACTGAAATTTAACTCAGCATGCATCACATGAGTGAAAGAGGGTCACTGTTTTAGAAAATGGCAACAATTTTATGATTATTAGATGCCTTACTCAACAACACACTCGCTCGCGCTGACACTGGACTGGAAAACTTGTTTCACTTTTTGCAAGAAATATAAACGTGATTAATAAATATGAATATTGTTATTGTTTATACTTCAGTATATATATATATATATATATATATATATATATATATATATATATATATATATATATATATATAAATATATACACACACATATACACACTCATATATATATATATATGCATACATATGTGTGTGTACGTGTGTGTGTGTATCTGATTTAATTTACAATAATCCTTTCATATTTACGAATATTTTGCGCGTATTACAATCAAAGGATCTCAAAAATGTACTATAACAGTGAAAATCACTTTTATTTCGCAAGTACTTTCCATCTCTTTCAGAGATCATCATCAGGTATTCAACTGTTAAGGCACAAACACTGTGTAGCTATCCATTGCAGATTTTTGTTTCTTTTTGCATTTAAATGGCACGGCTGTCAGTTATGATTTAGCGTTCCCTAGAACGTAAAAAAAAATCCACTATGGTATATTTCCCTTTATCTTAGAATGCCATGGTCAAGCGCGTAATAAAAACTTAATAACTTGTTTTATAGGCATTTTAGAACATTATTACAGGATTGATTCTATCAGTGCAGGGTTCATTTTTTTAAATGTAGATTGCTTTGAGGATCTGCAGTTTAATTTGTTATTTTCTTAGTGTAGGATACTTGTGTTATCAATCAGTATTTTTCTATATTCTGAATGTGGACAAGAATGTTGCTGTAAATATATTGCAATAGACGAATGCTCAGACATGTGTAGCCTAAGACGTCTTGATAATGTAATTATCTTATATCTAACATATATTTCAATTGATATATAATGTTGGCTTACGTAATACATCAGTTGATGGGGACGAGGTATTGCGATTAATTAAATTGGTTGTGTTGCATGTTGTATAATGTATGATCAATTTAATATATTTTTATATTGGTATCCATGGGAGATATATTTGTACAAATAAGTTATTTTTATGACTTTCTCATCTTGTTTGTAGTTCGCATGCATCTGCTTACAATACAAGAGTTTGATATATTTAGGGCCCTTTGAGGAAGTATCATGTTCTATGTGACGTGTATTAAGGTGTTGATGAATCGTCTTCTGTGTTTATATATAATGTGGTTTGGGAAATATAAGCAAACATATGTTTATAATTTAATAAATCAGGCATGCCTACAAGAGAATTTACTGTCTAAATACACAATATATATATATATATATATATATATATATATATATATATATATATATATATATATATATATATATGTATATATGTGTGTCTGTGTGTATGTGTGTGTGTGTGTGTGTGTGTGTGTGTGTGCACGCGTTTCTGTGCGTTTGTGTGTGCGTGCCTATGCGTGTGTACGTGTATGTTTGGATGGGTTTGTGCAAGATATATATGTAACTTGAAAAATACTCAGACAACCAAAATTATTGGAATCTATTCTTGGTTGGAGTGAAAAAGTGTTTTCTCAACTTTTATAGATTAAAATAATAACCGAACACTTGATTTACAAAAATAAATTATATTAATTTATTTTTGTAAATCAAGGGTTCGGTTTGATGTTCCAATCAACTGTGGAGGGCCGGAGCTTGCAGCAGCTGAAGCATTGTGAATATCGCAATGAATATGAGGATAACAGTCCGAATAATGTTAATCATTTAAACTTGTGTTATGCATTTCTAACCAAAAACTCTGATTGGTTATTAGACAAATGAAATTAGAGACCGACTCTTAATATAGTAGTGAACTACTAATCTATATTGTGGATGAATTAAATGTTTAAACATGACGAGAAACAAATCCACAGAATGTTTTCTTACACTGTCTACTCATTAGGAACAAGTCGATAATTAGATTATTTTTTGCAATTTTAGTAAGTTATAAATATTTAACAAATAAATAACGGTTAACATATTACTTTAAGCAATGTAATTAGTAACTTAAAAAGATGTAGAGTGCACAAAAGTAAAAAGAGCACACGACAAGAAGTTTCTCGGGGGATTTATTTAATCTGTAAAGAGAGATTATCCGAAGAAAACTTGATAAATGATTAGGATTTATTGTTAGTGGATATAATTTTAACAACGTAGAAAGATAAGATGACAGTATGAATCAACTATAACATTTTAGAAGATATAATTATCTTATCTAGCAAGCAAGAGAGACGAAGGTGTGAGCTTCGCATTGGAGAAGACAATCAGGTAAATGGAGATATTTAATTGATAAAACGAAAGATAATACAGAAGTTAGACGAAATTTTAAGAGAGAGGAATCTTTCATTAGAATCATAGAAATTACTGGTCTACAAAAGATATTATTCAATGAGATTTAATTAACTTTTAGGGAAAATGTAAGCATTAATTTAAAAAAAAATACTATTAGTCTTGGAATGATTTCTCTATCTCAAATACTGATCAAAAACAACAAAAAAAAAACAATATAAGAGATTTTGTAAATTATTTAGAGATTTTGTTGTTTATATTTTTCGAATACGATCAGTCGACGAGTAACCTAAACCGTGATATGTATTAAAAATACCTAAAATATTTATTTGTATAAGGAAAATATTTTTCCTTATAATTCAGATTAGCTTTAGGCTATTATCTTTCAAATAGAATCGAAATTTAAATGAAAAGAAAATAATTAAATTATTTGAAATGCCTGTTTTTTATCTTTTATTAAAACCATGGAAGTATATATTACGCGAAAATAGGTTTTGCCGAATTAAGGACTTAAAGTATTTAACTAATGTTTAATTGAATAAAATAAATTAAAAGAGCTTCGTATTTAAATAATTAAAGCCCTAAAACATCAGCGTTTCCTTGATTGTATTTGATTTAATTAATAAATTCGCTTCGATTTCTTGCTCTTTCATTTTCTTAGTTTTACTTCCTGTAGCACAATAATATTATCGTTAACCAAAGCTAATTTGTTAAGGTGGATGGGTTATTGTTCTGAGATTTAAGGCACGCTATATTTATTGCTTTAAATATTAAATATCACGGATAGTGTGTTTGTAAATATAAAAAATGTACTTTGGAATCACCACCCAGAGGCGACAGGCTGTTTCAAATTTAAACGCTATCGTCAGGCCATCTGTATTGTCTTTTTCTCGAGGTAAGTTTGCTCGGATATTTATTAGTATATACAGGCCAAATTTCGATGTTGACTTCAAAGTCCATATATATATATATATATATATATATATATATATATATATATATATATATATATATATATATATATATATATATATATAAGTGTGTCAGTGTGCGTATGTGTAAGATGTGTTCATTTGCAGAAAGCTATAAATACAATTTTCATATCTACAAGCTACCAAATTATTTTCATAAAAATTAACCCTTTTTTAGTAATATTAAGAAACGCCAATAATGTTAAATCATATGGAGGTTTTGCTGGAATTTTCCTGGTAACCTTCGACTAAATCACTGAGCCATCAATGATATAAGCGACCCGCATTCATTTTTAGAGCATCAGTTCTGAAGATAAATCTGTGTTGTGCTCCCCAAATACTTTAATATAGAAATAAAATCGATTATAACAATTTTAAATGACACAATTTTCATTTTTTTTATTATGAGAGATTTTATTTTGAGAGAACTTCTTTCGCATACACTATTATATAATGGTAATATTAATATTAGTCGTTTCCTTATTAGGAAACATTCAGCATTCATGGTCCACTAATTGTTCAACCGTCGCTTGAAATTTATGAAATAATTTTGTTAGATAATTTTTCAGTCAAAGAGTTTTCTCAAGTCCAGTTGCTGTTATTTCACTTTCTTTTTTTTTTCTTTTCTTTTAAGCATTTCATCCCCCAAACAAGGCGGGAAGCCACTAGCACGGAAGGGATTACATAAGATTTGGAGTGAGAGCAGATTGGAGTGATAGAGGAAAGCATGAGGAGAAGGATAGTGGATAGATCAAGGCAACTGAAGATGTCGATTGACATTACATTTGAATAGTTGGAGATTATAGCTATCAGGGAAACAGGAATAGGGAAGGGCGTTCCACAGGGGAGAGGTGCGAGATATGAACCTATTGGAGTAGAAGTGACGGCTACATTTAACAATTTCAACAGTGAAAAGGTGAGAGCGGGCTGGCAGCCGCGTAGGCCGCTTGAATTCATGAAGTCTGGGAACCAGCGAAAGCAGCTCATCGCAGCAATTACCATGAAAGTATTAGTAAAAAAGACAGAGAGAGACGACGGCGCGTCTGTGAGAGAGAGAGACTGTAGACGAGATGCCAGGTCAGGGCCAATTACATTGCATATCCGTCTCTGGATCTTATCAAAAACTACGAGGCAAACAGAAGGGGCTCCAGACCATATATGGCAGCAATACTCCATGGAAGGGCGAATGGTTGATTTGTAGATTTGAAGGATCGATTCCGGGGAGAAAAATTTCCTGGCGCAGCACAGGGAGCCAACTCTTCTTGCGGTGGACGATGCAATTGACTCGATGTATTTGTTCCATCTGAGGTCAACAGTCAACGTGAGACCGAGCAGCCGCAGAGAGGTGCTCTCGAGAAGCTGAGCGTCAGATATTCTAATGGTGGGGGGCAGAGAAGGATCTCTGTGGTGATTAATAGAGAGCAGTTTTTTTTTTTGAGGCGTTAAAGTTACCCAGCCAATTCCTGGCCCAGTTCGCAACCGATTGGAGGTACTTTTCGAGACGAACGGCCAGGTTAGTTTTGTCAGTGACACTAGAATTTTTTTTTAGGCAGGAGTAAATTGTAGTGTCGTCCGCGTAGATGCCAATTTGGGAATCTACTTTCCATAATTGTTGAGGATATCCTTCCTAAACATTTACTTGATGTCGTGTATAATAACTTACTGATTATGCCATCGTCTCATTCGTGTTTGCTTTGATTTCCTAAAGGTGGGTTGATCTCGATGCACAGAGAGGAATAGACAAAGACATAGAGACACGCAATCGAAACAACTTGAAATAAAGGATAATTTCTGCAGAAGCAAATTACAAGAAATATTCCTGAGCTCTGAAATATCAAAATACTGCACGGGAAACAATACACAAAATAAGACATTTTTTTTTCTGTTACCAAATATTTCCTGGCACATTTTAGCTAAAACCTACCCTTCAGTGCATTATTATTGTCAACAATTTACAAATTTCAATTACTGGATTTTACTTACAATTGTTTATTATCATTATTCTTATTATTCTTCTTCTTTTTATTATTATTATTATTAATAATATTATTATTATTATTTTATTTCTTTTGATTTCTGGTGTGTACACATTACTCTCCGGGTCCTGCCCATAGACCTAAGGCTAGAAATTATGACATTTTCCACTGACAAAAAATTAAAAATAATTTACATAGATAAAGCCCTTAGTAAGGTGTGGGGTTTACTCGTGAGAACAATCTTTTTTATTTCATTAAGACATGGGATCCCAGGAATCCCTTCTATTTGTCTACTGAAATATTTTACAAACAATTCGAGGGCTCCAACTAAAACAGTGATTGTTGATGTTCCCATGTGTCACATTTTTGAGATTCATGTTTTAAGTTCCTTGTATTTTGAAAGCTTTTTGAAGATATTCAAAAATACATTGCAGTCCGCAGGTATTGCCATATCAGTAAGGAGGCATTGTGTTTTTGTTTTTTGTCTCTAATAACAATGTCTGGGCGAATAGCTTTGATTGTTCTGTCTGTGTGTATTGTGTAGTCCCATAGAATTGTAACAGGTCCTATCTCCGTAACCAGGTCTGGTTAGTGTTCATACTAATTTCTATCAGATTCCTTCCCGTAGAAGTTGCATATTTTCCAGTGCAGATATTGTCCAACACTTTCAAGCCGGTTTTTTTATTCAATGGGTGCCAATATCGTGAAACCTGATAGAAGATTGTCAATTGTTTCTGGGTAATTATCACAGAACCTGCATTTTGGGCTAACACAGTATTTTAGTATGTGTGTTTGATAATTTCTAGTTTACAAGCATTGGTCCTGTGTAGCAA